>VZRE01011622.1:164761-307540 GCA_013396775.1 Cephalopterus ornatus
GGGCGCTGCCGGAGGCGGCCGAGGAGGGCGGGCGGGCGGCCCCGCTTACCATGGCGCGGTTTGATTTCGGCGCCGCCGGGCGGGAAGAGGCCGCGGTCAGGCCGCGTGCGCAGCGCCGCCTGCCGCCCGCCCCTCGCTCCCGCCTGTGCCGGGCCGCGGGGCGCCGGGAGGCGGCATTGGGGCGCCCGTCACAGGGCAGCCGTACAGCCCACATGGTTTTAAGGCCACCGCGGACGTGCTAGCGTTTTGCCGTTTTGTTGGGTGTTTTTTTTGTTTCTGTTTTTTTCTTTTTTTACCAGCCGGATGGCGCCATAGAATAAAGCCGAGGGGACGAAAAGAACGCGTTAACGGTGGTCTGAAACGACGTGTGTTGTACAGCTGGCCTGTCGCGGGAACCGCGGGACGTGGAGAAATAAAACCCTCGCTCACCGTGGAAGGGAAGGGCCTGGGCATATCTGCTGTTGCTGGTAACAGTTGTCCATTGAGATGACTGTTCCAGCGGCTTTATTTACTTACATCTTGTTTTAATTATTACTTGTGTTGTAAATCACTTTTCTTCAGCTACAGGATTTATGGGAAATTGCTTTGCAACAGCAGTGGGTTGATATCTGCCATACTAATTGTAGAGTTTAAATTCAATCAAATGAAAACGTGCAAGCTGAGATGTTCAGGCAGTCCCTGTGAAGATTTTCCATGCATTTTGAAAGGTGCCCCAATCCCTGAAACCTGAGGTTCTTTTCCACACCTGGCCCATGATCCTGTTCCTCGTTGTGTGCACCAGTGTATCACTAAAAATGAAATGCAAGTTAGGAAAGATGTTATTAATGCAAAGCTTAAGGTTCATACAGAACACAAAGCTTTTTGTTCTTTCATTTGCTCTCTTGCATCACATTTTCAACTCGCTAGCTTGCAATAAAATCTGTTGGTACGCCTCCTCATATGCTGTGAGGGCTCATATTCTGTCTCCTTGCTTTTCCCTTTGGCCAGCCCCTAAAGTATGTCCCCACGCTCCCTGTGACAGTTCTTTTCCTCCTGTCACACTCACCTCTGCTGCCCGAGGGCGTGGGCCCCTTCCTGTTCCTTCACAGTCTGAAATAAAACTGAGCTCTGCTCTGATTTTTAACCGCTGCCAAACAAATGGTTGCTGCAACATTTTGTGCCATGTGGGTTTTCTCCAAGCGACACATGTGAGCAGCAGGGTGGGTGTCAGAGCTGAATAGGCTGAACATGCAGAAGAGGAGGAGGAGACAGAGGAGGATTTTCATAGGGTCATTCATTCTGAAGGAGGCTTGGGACATGTACTTCGTGTCTTCTGATCAGCATGTGTGAGGCAGCAGTGCTTCCATCTCCCCATTACACCTGAGAGTAGACTGTCAGCAGACACCTGGGTCACACCCCTAGGTAGAGCCAGCACATGGCTGGAGCACACACAGGGAACCTCAGCTGGAAGGCATTCCTTGTTTCAGCAGTGATCACAGCAACCAAGACAGCCCATCCGTCTCGGAAACATTAGGTCATGCTCTCAGGTGCTGGTGGGGTAGCTCAGCAGGTTTTCTCTGCCCATGCCACCTGGGGACAGCCAGGCTCAGCTACACTGACTGCGCTGGCAGCCTTGAAGCCCTTTCATGGCCACATTACTGGGTCCAATTTGCTCTGTAATAAGAGGTTCCCTGACACCTCCCACGTTTTGCAGTACAAGCTCAAAAGTAATTAGTTGAAAGACCATGGGATGAAAAAGGTCCCAAACAGAAGGGAAACACACAGTGGTATTTCACGCTGTGTCATTTGAGGGTAGTTTTCCATTACTAGGTGAAGTGGAATGAATGACTCCTAAAATACATAAAGGTCTGACTTTTTAATCATCTTCAGATTGTCTAAATGTGGTATTTCACAAAACTGCTAATCATATGCTATGATTCTAAAAACAAGACAATGAATGGAAACACTGTGGAAGGTGGACTCATAACTGTGCCTATTAGAAGATTGTTCTCATTTTCCTGTGATTTTCTTAAGCTTTAACAGTTTGGGCTAAATTTTCTATGCTAGGTGTCTGATCAAGATGTTTAAATACCAATCAAAATAGTTTTTTACTGTTCCTGAGTTAGAGAAAACACTGTGCTTTGTCAGTGTTAAAATATGCTTGGATGAGATGAAATTTGTAGCCTCCATTTTGCTCTTACAAATCTGTAGCTGAATGACATTCAGAAATTCTGTTTTGAAAGGACACTAAAAAGTGACAATGGCAGGAAGGCTATGAAGTAGGAGAACAAAAATTGTCCTGATTTTGTTCCTTCCATATCATATGTGCCATAGTGCAGTCTCTAATTACATGAGCTATTTTTTCAGCAGAAGGGAAGAATTCACGTTGAATAGCAGATCAGTTTATTTCTAGAAGTGTAACAGCAAGCCTTTCAAGTCCTGTAGCTGCCTCCCACAAAACCTGTATGACTGACAGCAGTAGAGCTTAACCATGAAGGACACGGACAGCTCTAAGAGATGCTCATCCATGGGAGCTGATACCAACTTCTCTGAGGTCCAAGCAGTCAGTCATGGGCTGTGGCCGGTTATCAGGAAGCAATATGATCCATGAGTATCCCATGCAGGAGACTCTCTGCAGCATCTGCTGCCTCATTTCATCCTCAAGTGAGCATTTGGACTGTAAGCAGATGTTCTCCCTACAATCATCTAACCCAATGAGAAATGCTAGCTGGCCCTCCTCCAAAACTTACTGCTTCCACAGCTTTGCCAGCCAGAGCTGCTGCAGTAAGCATTACCAGTATTACCATGGAGATGAGTTGCTTGAATACTAGGTTTTTGGTAACGAGGCATTTCACTGAAAGGACAAGTCACTCACACGCCTACCTCAGCCAACAGATCAGAGGAGCAGTGGTCTTCAGCTGGACGTAGCATATGAGTAGCAAGTGGTAGGTATCCATTCCACCACACAGCTGGGGCCTGCCTAGGGAGAACATCTGTCCACAGAAATTATATTGACTCTTCTAGTCACTGAGATAGTTTTGTCTGGTCTGAATTAGGGAGCATTCACGTTAACTGTCAGCAAAACTGTGGGGATAGCAGAACAGCACAGCTGGATGAGAAAGAGAACTTCAGCCTAAGGAACAAAGAACTGGTACATCTGAAGATTCTGTTTGTTTTTGTGAGCAGGTTCCCAATCACACTGAATTCTCAAATGATTCAGGTTTGGAGAGTTCACCAGTGACCAAGAAGACATAGGTATTATGTAAAATGAAAGTTAACAAGAACTCAAAATTAGTTCTTACAGGAAGAGAGTCAGACTGAACTCTTAAGGCAAATTTTCTGTTCTTCCACAATAATTTATATTTGGTTTTCTGCAGCAGACTCTTGCAAGATGATAGCACAGCATAGCTAAAAGGTACTATTTACTTCTGTGATGCAAATGGAAAAGTTTATGACTACTAATCTTACTGCCATCATTAAAAATGTTAATTTTGATTATTGGACTGAAGGAGGAAAGGAGGAGACAAGGAAGCTCCAACTCTCCACCTTCTTCCCAAGAACAACTCAAGTCCATCTTTCCTCTATGTCTACATAAAAGCCTAACACCCATGAAAAAAAAAAAATCACAGTTTTCTTGGCTTGTGACCTGTAGCTTGTGACCAGGGAAAAAAACCTGGAAAAAATTACCTGTCTTCTTGCATTGTGGGGCCACTTTTACAGACAGTGAATATGAGACATATAAGAAAAAAATCCTCAACCATGAAAATAACAGAAGAAGCAAGCTTTATTTTTATTATTTGAAATTTTTGTGCGTGGTAAAGGTACACATTTGACTCTGGTTTTCCTACATTTCCAAGACAGAGTAATTTTTTTTTAATCGTCGGCTAAAGCATCAAGAATACTGTGGCACACAGGAAGCTAAAACTACACACACACACACACAAACACTTTGATGCACATCTTTCATCCTTGACCTTAAGGAGAAAACGTTTGTATTTAGCCTCATAGGGATAAAAAAAACCAACCAAAACCAACAACAACAACAAAAAAAAAAACAAGTGAGAAGGATATTTCATTATGTTTCAAGAGAGTGCAAGGCTTACATATACACAAAACATATGAGATTGACTTACAAAGATGGAATGTACAAAAACTTAAAAAAAAAAAAAAATTAAAAAAAACCCACTCACTCCTAGAACTGGAAAGCTGCAGCATATCAACTGGTAGAGATTTCTAACAGGGGCTGCTTCACTATGCATCTTAGGGAACATTCCAATGTCATAAAGCCAAAGCAAAAGTGTTAGGGTTAAGGCTGTGTTGCTCACAAACATCAACTGAATGTGTCAGAAATAACAGGACCTGTTAGGAATCTTCCCCCTCTGTAGCACAAATACCTTTCACACACTTTCCACAAACAGGTCAAATAATCACTGCTCACAATTCTTGAAGAAAATTTTCCACGTACATCATGATTTCATAATGAGCTGTCTCCCATAACTGAAAGTCATTTCTTTATAACAAACAGAACATATTGGGCACTTATAGTTCTCATGGCAACACTAGATCCTTAGTTATAAAAAATATCGACATAAAATCAAAAGTCCTCTAGCTTTTACAGATCAGATGAGCATTTATTAATAAATAACTATCCACCTTCATTAGGCAAATGCTTGCCTAAACCATTTTCCATTTCGTTTTCAGCTACATTGGTGCTGGTTTAGCCTATGTAAAAATCTCCTACTGCTTATATTGGATTTATCTGAACAGATCCTTTTATTTTATTCTATTCACAAAACAATGAAAATACAGTTGGCTAGTTTGTCCTAAAATGCTCCAAATGACACAAGATCTAATAACCTTTTGAGATTACTTTTGAGTTGAAGATTAGTTAAATGAAGCACATACTTTCACCATTCATGCTGCGCTGCTAGTCAATTAGCATTCCAGGGGAAGCGAGGGAACATTTGGTTATACCTGAAGTCTGGCAGCAGCGTGCCTATAAAGCCTTTAATAAATGCTAACAACTCAGCAAATCACATAGTGCAAATCTGACGTTCCCTTAATTAGCTGAGAAAAAAATCTGCCAGTTTTTTAGTACAGAATTTCTGCTTTGGTTGCTCTTTGTAAGGTTTGTAAGCCAAGCATTTTAGCAAAATTGGCTTCAGAAGCACACTGTATAAGCAATGTGTTTCTCAGTGTCCCAGTGCCAGGCAGATAAGGTCAGACCTTGGAAGGGAATGCCACTGAATTTGAGATCATAATTGGCCACATTTGCTATCAGAAGGAACTTGAAATTAGTGACATTTTCCAGGTGCTTCTCTGGTGATAATGTCTAAAAGTCCTGAAAAAGGACTACTCAATTTTAAGAAAAAGTCCACAAAATCCCTAATAGCTTTTAGCTGGGTTGTAAGGGGGTTGTGTGCAGAATTCTGTAGTTTATCAAGATGGACTGGGTTGACAAGGGTTATATAAAATCATGGCAAACAATGCTGGACCAAAGGGACTGAAAAGCTTTTGAAGGAAAGTGTGTATATGAGATAGTAGAGTATCAAGTACATGTTTTGATAAATAGGTTAGGATCTGATTTCTATGCTTCTCAAAGTTCCTGCCAACAGAGGATTTGGCGATGTTTTCTGAGGGGTAAACATGCAAGTTAGTAATACTGTATTATAAAAATCCATATTTGGAATTAGATACGATAACTGACAGCAACAGCACATTTTTCATTTTCTCTTAAAGTTTTTATCTCATAGAATCTGTGCAACCCCTTCTCTTTGTTAATAAATAAAGTTAAAATGCTATGCACCTTGTCTTCATTGATAAATAAGCCATTTAAAAACCTTCCAATATCAGAAACTGTTTGTTTACCAGAAGGTTGCTTATAAGGACACTTAGAATGAAAATCTGATCTACAACTCTGTTAAATTTTGATAGGACAGTTTATTGTGTAATGACTGAGATACCATCTTCAGAATTTTAGGACAAACTCAGTTCAAGCAGAGGATATTTTGTTCTCTTGGTAATACAAACTTGAGTTTTAATATTCCATAAATGTTACCACCAGTTTCTTAGCTGCATTATACAGTTCAACTTTAAGCTCCATGCACAAAATATTTATTCCAACGAAATAAGGAAACTTATATTTGCATGAAAATTTGTAAATTGGTTCTATGTGCAAAAATAAACAAGAGAAAGAAGAGGAAATATCTTTAGGAAAAAAATAATTAGAAACCAGACAAGCTCCCCATTTAAGAACCTTGGGGTTTGCATTTTTACAAGTCAAATGCAACTTTACAAAAAACCATTAGTTTTCTCAAATTCATTGAAACAACCACCTTAACCTTTCAGAAATAAGACAAATACTTTTAACAAGTAATTTTATCCAAGATTTCTTTCCATTTTGAAGACATGCTTAAAATACTCCCTCGTTTCTGACCCAATGCCCTTTTGTTTCAAGGCCTAAAAATGAGGAAAGAAAGACAGCACTTCCAAGGCCATTGTAGGCATTGGCAGTAAGCTCACCGGCTTCTCAAACGAGATTTAAGAGGGAGCACCACTCTATCTACATTGGGCTACAGTAGCAATTTATCCCTTGACCATTGGATTTAGAAATAGTAAAGCAAGTGCTACTTTAAAAAGGACAAGTTCACACTTAAAAAACCCCAACAAACCAAATATTAAAAACAGAATCATGACTGTAAGCATTTCCAGTTAAATTAATACTTCAACAAAGAACACAGTAGAGAGATCTGGCAGAAGAAGGAGGGACATTTTTCGGAGTACTGCCATTGTCAAATATCATACATACGTTCCAGTTTGCTGAAATAACCCACATTTACTTTTTTTTTATTTTTATGTCAATCAGTCATACATACATACATACATACATACAAACAAATCGGAACAAATCTCACAGTCCTTATTTTGTCCTCTAACAAAATTCCCTTTGATGAAGGACTTCAGGAATTGGTTCAAATTCATTCTAATTTGTATTTTTTCTCACATAAAAACAAATAGCTTTGGTAACCCTTGGCTTTCCTATACAACCTCTGTTTTCCACAGTTCCTTTGGTTGTACAATGTAGGTCCTCCACAGGGGTACCTCTCTGGCTTTCTGTCCTGTGTGATGCTGCATTTTATTTTATTGGTTAATACAATGAGTTGCCGTAAGGAAACATGGCAATGAACACATACGAAAGAGTGGCACACATGAGGTTAATTGAGTTGACATTGTAATAACCCTGATCCTAATGAACTAGTTTGGTGTCAGAAGGTCTGTCATTATGCAGAAATTCCGTTCCCATTAATGTATAGCTACAATTAAGTTTTTCCAGAGCTTTAGAAATGTCAGGTCTCTGCAAAGTCCTTCCTGCATATCGAGCAAGAGGAAGAGTGAAAAACAAGCATATGAAACAATCCTTCATTAATTCCACGAGTAGGGAATTTGCATTGATTCTCATAGTGCTAAACGTTGAGCTGTGTCAGGTCTGACAGTTAGAGCTAGACAGATTTTGTGAGACTTAACCTTATACTAAAAGGACCTACTTGCTATAGATAGTAAGACTGAAGAATGTTAAAAGTGTAATACCTACCATGATAATGAGATCTAGAAGGTTCCCAGGATCACCTCTGGGTTAAATAATGCATAAGAACGATACTTCTTTAAATTTGGAAGCTCTGAGCAGGAGCTACCCTTCTCAGTCATCAAAAAGCTTTGGAGACTTTTCCCAAACTTTTCTCATTTTTGCCTAATTAGTTAATTCCAGTTCCATAGGCTGCAGTTTGTGTTTAATTTCACACTGTCTTTATGAATTCAGTGAAAGAAGACTTTTTTTATTAACCCTTGCAACAAAAAGTTCAGTGAGAAACATAAGAGGTGCAAGTCCTATGTAAACAAGATAAGTTTGGAAATTATCGCAAGAAGTCCATAAGAGACTCCTTCATTATTAAAAATGAACTCAAAGTAGGAGATATCCCACATTGGATCTCTAGGACCAGTCTTCTTCTTAAGGGTGCATGATTATCCAGCTCCAGAGCTCATTGCTACTGTAAGTATCGATAGACCTTGAAGCAGTGATTTCCAGAGTCTGCAACTACAACGTGGCCATCTGAAGTAAGGGCCAGACCTTGGGGACCATAAAGGGGGTCAGCAGAGGTGTTAATGTAGGACAAAAATGATCCACTTCCATCAAAAACCTTAGAGGGTGAGAAAGCACAGAATAAATGTTATGAATAAAGAAGAAAAATAGCGGACAGAAGTCTGCTCTCAATTTTACTGTTATACTTCTCATTTCTGAAACAGTTGACATACACTAGAACAAACAAGGGCAAAATCTGTTCTGTTATCTCATAACATGCAAGTTTATATACAAATGTGTTTTCTCGTTAAAAAGAGCTAATTAAAGCTGTCAGGATCTTTGGCAAGAATTAAACATACAATGAAATAATAATAATAATGAAAAGCACCTTGGCTGTTCCTTGTTCTAAAAATAGGCAACTACAATAAATCAAACTCAATCAGGAACTCAACCAACACCTTGTTTTCCTAACAAGTATTACTGTCCTGGCTAGCCTGACTCGTAGGTTGCCACACAGAAAAAACCAGGAATTTGTTTACCCTGTTGATAGTGCTTCCTGAGAACAACTCATAAGCAGCTCCCTCATTGTTTTATTTAGTGGAAATAATACATACAGTTAGTTATTTATTAGGTATTCTTTGGCAAATAAGAAGACCTTGTGATTAGCACTTGAAAGATAAAAAGAGTGTAACTCTCATAACTTAAAAGCAGAATAGTTTCTCAGTATTTAAAAAAGATTAAAAAAATCCTCTGCATTTGCCTCAGGTCATTTGATTTTTCATATTTTCCACCATGTCTCCAATCTTCTGTTATGGTTATTATAAATTACTATCATCTCAGCAATGCTTGCAAGTTTCCTAAGTCATCAAATAGCTTTTGGGGAACTGCTTGGAGACAAAAGCCTTGGTCACAGTGACCATCAGAGTTGCTAGTAGTCACAGTGGAAAGCCCATGGTCTGATACCACCAGTTGTAAAAGTGGACAGGCCAAGAATGAGGCATATAAAAGGCTTTGTGAGAAACCACATCATTTCTGATTTTTGCCATGATGTTTCTTGGGCAGTCTGAAGACTTCAGTGGCCAGAGTTATCGATCCATTAATTTTCTTAATCAAGCACCTTTGAGATATGGAAATTTCTACCTGTATTCGGCTGTTTCCCCAATCTGCTACAATAATATTTCCATTCGAATCTACAGCTACTCCAGTTGGTGCATTAAACTGTCCATTTCCTTCTCCATTTGATCCAAACTTCAGCATGAATTCTCCCTCCTGGTTAAATACCTGCATGGGTTAAAACAAAAACCTGAATATGGCATCACATCAATATTAGTATTCTACTACTACCAGTTCACCTGCCAATGAAAGCAGGAATTGAAGACTCCCCATGAACACACATCCGCCACACACACACACACACACACACACTCTCTGAAGACGGAAGAAAAGGTGCCCATCTCTCCCTCTAGCTCCATTACAGTGTAGTCTTTCCCTTCCCATCTGAGTCAGCTCAAATGCAGAGGCAAAGAGCCCTAGAACCCTTCTACAGCTTACGCATCTTGAATTGAAAAGAGCTGAGGGCAGATGCAGCATTGGTTTCTGTGTTTCTGTAGAACTGAAACACAGCAAAGCAGATGCACCCTTCTCTGACTTACATAATCTAACACACACTGAGAATCATGGCATGCTTCTCTCTGTATAGGCAGTTGAGCAGCTGAATTCTCTGTGATGGTAACAGGTTTAGACAGTAGAAAGATGGAACTAATCAATGTGTCAGTGACCTGGATGCACCAGTTGGACCAACTGAGATGCAGAATGTGTCACTTACATAGTACCATAGCCATTTCTAAAATATTTTGGTCCCCCCTTGGACTCGAGCCCAGCTATAGCACAAGGTCCAACTGTGTTCTTAGAGACTGACTGTGTCTTGCACAAGAAAATGCAAAGACCTGACAAGTGCCAAGTGCTAATAAGGTGGAAGATGCGAGGAAATCATCCTGTTCTTGAGCACCCATAGTGAAAAGAGAAAAAGCATTTGGGAAGGGAAATTAATGAAGTACTAGTTTGGTGCATCAGATGATTAAAGAAAATAGAAAAAAGTCAACTAATGAAAAAACCAGGCAAAGATGTATTGCTCTCTCCCTGGGTTAAAGTGACCAAATGAGAGAGATGCCTACATTGCACAGAATTTTCCATAGAAGATGCCTGAGGGAAGGAACATGCTTGGAGGTTAATGGGGGAGGGAGAATAATGTTGCTGAGTGAGCATGTTTAATTCAAGACACTAGTGGCAGGAAGAGGCTTTGGGTCCCAGAAGAGTGAAATTAATTTATTTAGTTATTTATAAATTAATTTATTATTTAAAATAAAATGTACTCTGCTCCCAGATTATACACTTTGCTCTCCAGAGTGTCAACAGTTATCTGTACCAATTTAGAGAGCACTACAAAAATAAGAATCTTCTCCAATTAGCACCAAATTGTAACAAATAACATTTTTATCCCTTTGAGTCATGCCAGAGACAGATGGGAACACTCTGTTCTCATTAGAAATGTAATAATTATAAATTTGCCAAGATGCCACACTTCTTACATGTCTTCACTTGCTTTTTTTTCATTTTAGTTTGCCCTCGTTGTTAAGCCTCTCCAGGCATTCTTGTTACCAGGCAAGCTCTGCTTGTGGAGGGGTAATTTATGGAGTCCTATGCATCCTGCTGCTAAACAGTCTGCTTTAGGGCTCCTGCAGCAGTCTGGGTTTCTGTGCTGTAATCCAAACCACAAGGTGCTACTTCCTCACAAATTCCAAAAGGGTACGCAAGCAAGGTTGCTGTTCAAAAGGTAGATGATTCAGCACTGCTCAGGACATGGAAGTGTCTATGTTTAGGCAGCAACTTCCTATTTCAGGTGAATATATAAGATTTATCATTGCAGTTATGAACAGTGAAGAACTGGACTGAGAGTTCATCTTTGTGTTCAATCAAAATAGGCATCCACTAGGTGAAATCCCAGGCATTTCATTGGTGCATGGGACTTGATTCATGGGGCCTGAGAACCCAGGTAGGACAGCATTCTGCCTGTGTCCACCTGATGCTGCTTCATGTTGAGGGAGGGAAAAAGAGCACACGTGGAAAGTGTCTGAAAGGGAATGCCTGAGAACAAACATGCAGAGGTGAGTAATTTCTGAAATGGCCTATATCTCCTTCATATACACTTTCCAAGACACGACATCTCAACACATGTATCCTTGTTTTGGTTTATTATTGGGACAAACAAATATACTTCCCTATCTCACCATGACTGTTTAAGAGGCCATGAGTCAGGACTTCCCGTGAGTGTAAGGACTAGTGGCCAGTTCTCCCCAATGCAGGAGGTACTGAATGATAACCGATGGTTACACAGTTTTTAAGAGATCTGAAGAGGAGATATAAGGACTCCCTGAAACAACATCTCAGCCTTGGCTGTATTGATCACCATCACTGGTCTGCTCTGGCCTCCAGTCGGGAGGCCTGGAGACACACTATCCACAACGCTGCTGCTTCTTTTGAGAATACACGCAGGATCACTCTTGAGGAGAAAAGACAACGCAGAAAGAACCGTGTCCTGTTGGTCCAACCTGGGGAGTCATTCTGCTATGCCTTTTGCAACCGGACGTGTCTATCTCGCATTGGCCTTTTTAGCCATCAGCGCGCTTGTAGCAAGCGTGGGTAGAGTCCTTCACAAATCTTCGTTCACGAAGCCTAGCCATGATGATGATGATGATGATGATGATGATGATGATTGTAAATGGATCTGGTAATCTTAAAGCTTACAGGTGTGGAATTTGAAGACTGTCATGTGTCTTTACTTTGTTATAATTTTGTTCAGCTAGAAATGTGGAAAGCTCTTACTGGGAAATTCAAAAGCAGTTACCAGACTCTTAAAATAGGACAGAACATAGGGACAATAAGAGGTTTGGGAAAGTGCTAATAAAGTGCTAATAACTAAGTCAAAATTATTTATCTCAGGTACAGCTTATGTTTGAGCAATTGAATTAGAGGCCATTACAGTGACACCAAAGGAAAGAGGCTATAGCTTCACTAAGCAATGCACTGGATGCAAAGTTCTCTGAACATGCTGTCCTTATATCAAAGCTCATAGATATGGAGTGTGATTGCTTGGCTTTAACAATACTTAATATTCTCCAAGAAAGTACCATAATAAAATAAAAACGGCAACCTTCCAAGTTGCCATTAATTGACAGTACCTTGACAGAATGGTTATGAAAATCTGTAATGATGATTTCATTGTTGCTGTTTACAGCTGCAAAATGAGGACCTGCAATGCAGAAGAAGAAGAAAAAAAACCCAACAATACCATTAAAACAAAAAGTATTGTTAAATTAAAAAAAAATAAATTCAGGATATTATGTTTGGCTTCTGAGCAATAATAGTCAAATTGGGAATACCAGTTTCAAAGTAGGAGTAGTATTATTTCATGGGGTTTTTTTAAAAGCTCATCATGCTTTTTGTAAACAGTTTCTTTTTCAACCAATTGTCAGCTATTGTTACCAAAAAGCATTGTTCATTTCTCCCTCTCTTATATACATATGACTATACAGATATTTATATGCCTATTAACAACTCAAAACACGTAGTGCTTAGGCATAAAATGGTGTATGCATTGAAAATATTTCTCAAAAATGTTCATATAAAGTCTTAATTGAAATATTCTATGCTCTGTGTGCTCACATCTGACAAGCATTTGAGTTAACAAGTTTTAGGATAAATACAAAAGTTACGTGGAAGATCACTGTAATGGAAAAACATGCATTTTTGCTTTACATTGTGTATTGAACTATGTGTGCAAATTTGAGTAATAAACAAATGGTAGCTTGAAAACAGGCAAGTACCCAAGTCAAAATACTTTGTTCCATTTTGAGTTATTGAACAGATCAGAACTCGGTTTCAATTTTCACAGTATATCAGGGTAGACTATAAAACAGGTGAAAACCTTTACAATTAAAAGATTTGAATATGGAGAATTGATGTTTTTTCTGTTGCCTACAAGCAAGAAGAGGTGATACATTTCTCAAATGCACTGTTAGGAAGTATTTGCACACTTATCTCCAGGAGGTGTTCTTACATATTTTAAAATGAAAGAAATTCAAGATACCCAGAAAATCTAGTTGTGTTAGAGCCAAAGTGCTCATAATTATATATATTATGCCATAAGACATTGCAAGAGATCTGAAGATAAAAACAGTTATACCATTGATATATGCCTTTCCTATACTGTGAACCAGTCAAAACATCAGACCAATCGAACTACATACTCAAAGTGACCCAACACCTGCAAAATGACCTGCATATGTAATTTGGCACCTTCATTTCAAATTTTGAAAGAACAGCTACTCACTTAAAATACATCAGTTGAGTTTTGTTTTAAACTTGATTGCATGTTCTACTTGAAAGACACCAGTCAGTTAAGTGGCAACTTACTCTAAGTCACATTGGCCATTGCATAACTGTGTCTTCCTGATCTCAATCGTAACACTATCCCATTACACTCATTTTCTAATGAGTGGGAAGCTAGCACTTGGGGCATTGGTTTATGAGTATCTGATCATTGGAAACACAAAGCACAGTGTTTGAGCTGATTATCGTGAACAGCTTAGTGTGGGCATTATTAAGCACTTATGAAATTATAGTTAAGATCAGTCTTTCTTAGATCACAGATCTGAAACGCTTCCAGGCATAGAGAGGTAGATAAAACAATCTGGTTACAGCTGCAATTGCAGAACAGATGTTGCAGTCTTCCTGACCAATTAACAAATGGTAAAGTGAATAGGAGCTGTATGTTTAGTAGAAACTCTCCCCAGAGGATAAATGAGTAGGATATAGCATCTTCAACATGCTCAAACATCATGCAAATGTGAGCAGAAGAGGCAAGAAAAGGGGATTTACATATTACCATCGAGTGTACCTGCAAACTGCTTGTCACCATTTCCGCGACTACCGAACCTGGTGACTATTTTCCCATTTGGCTGGAAGATGAAGACACAGCATGCTTTATTGTCCACTACAATGATGTGTCCATTACGATCCACTGAAACACCTTTAGGGCCCATGAGCTTTCCAGACCCAATTTTGGCCTAAAAGGGAAAATACAAAACAGGAGAATATGTTGGCATGGTAGAAATTAGTTAATACATTTTGAAGATTGTATTACAGGACACAGAAGGATGGAGAGGCATTTTTGTCATTAACAGTTGGAAGCAATTGTTTTTATCAGTTCTTACTGTGTACTTCATAATTTTTCCTTCAGCTGAAATAAAGACTGGTTTCTATATGTCTCTTCTAGAGTGAAAAGTCTGCCACCTCAGCAACTGAGTCCAAATATACAACTCAAAAGAAACACAGTCATGTGTGTCTTGACAAACTACAGCACCTGTCAAGAAATGTATATCCAGCATTAGGGTACCAGCAGGATAGGCAGACAATCAGAAAAGGCTTCTTGCCTCCTATTGCATGCTATTCCTAAGTCAAACAACCACCTAATTATGGTCAGGGAAACATGCCTCTGTCACTGCCTGCATTGAAAGCAGTCAGAGTTCACTCTTGGAGCATCAGAGCTGGGTGGGATGTAAGCTATGATGTCCTCTCTTCTCTTTCTTGGGTTAATGAGACACCAGCACCTTCTGAGTGCTCTCGGAAAGAATTTGAGCAGAGCTAAACCTCAGGCTAACCTCTCTATCTTCCACCAGATCCACATCAGATTGCTGCACTTTCTGCTTAGACACATGAAGTGTCAGCTGGAAACTGCGAAGGAGAGAGGATCATGCTGCCAAACAGCAAATGAATTCATCTTTGAAACACTAAACAAATCAAAGCTTGCTCTTGTAATAGGTAAATAAAATTATTTCCGTCATTTTAAATAGGCCTTGTGACTACCAAAACCATCTGCCAGCATAACCAGCAATAAATATTGTATACAATATTTCAATGGAAAAATATTCAGTGGAGATGAGATGGATCTCACACAGAATAAATTACTTGGAAAGGTTAGAGAGCTGTCAAATCAGAAAATGTTATAACCAGTTTTCAGTAGGATCAAAAAGAGGGGGCTGTAAGAAGAGGATCTAATCAACAGAGCAAACAGAAATTGAGACAAAGCCTTCAAAGAAGCCATGAACTATCTGGGCATACACCCAAGAAGATTCTAGGATCACCTCACAACCCATTCCACATTTTTGACCATTCTGCTCTTTTTTTAGGCAGAAATTCTATAAACTGTTGTAATCTACATAAACTCAGTTGAGTTTTGACCTTTCAGTTAAAAAAGGTTATAAAAATACCTAGTTGTTTGGGTTGGAATGGAGCAACTTGCATCCTGCTTTTGGTTGTTTTTTTTTTAATTGATACACAGATTTGGAAATCTGTGGTTGATTTCAAAAGTCTGGTCTCTTGCCAGCCTCTTTACTGTACTGGACAGGCAATCCACCAAACAGGCTGTGTTGAAATTATGGATTCCAGAACTTTCAGGTCCTGTAGTAATTTGTGAGAGACACACCTACGAACTGAGGTCCATATCTTAGTGAAGAATATACTTTTCTATTCCCCTTGGACGTTAAATGAAATAGATACTAAGATACTCATCTTATTTATGAAACAAGGCCATTTTTCACCTCATTGCCTTTGCAGAGTGGGACAGATCACCACATAGAACAAACAATGCTTAGAATTTTAGAATCACTTAGGTTGGAAAGGACCTCTAAGACTGAGTCAAAGCATTAACCTAACACTGCCATGTTCACCATTAAACTACATCCACAACTACCACATCTACTTCTGACTTCTCTGCCCCTCTCCTCTACAGTTGTGAGTAGTAGTGGAACCTATCAAGGTGGGACAGATTGCAAGGCATGAAGATCTATTACCTAACTCATTTCTCTGATGTCCCTAATGTTTTCAAAGCAAACAGAAGGAGCGCCACTACCCTTAGTAAGTCCCATACTCCTACTCCACGGTACATTCTCGTAGGTGGGGTTGCAGGTAAAAATAGGAACCGTCCTAAAATAAAGCCATCTGGGCTCCCTGAGGATGTCTGGTACCAAGTCACTACACAACCTCTTTCAGTCTCAAATAAAGAAAACTCCAGGGAGTAAATCTTGCAGCTTCAAGACTATGATTAGCCAACAAGCAATGATCATGTGTCTGTCTTATGTTCAGGTACATACACTGTTATAAATTGCTAAATATTTAGGCAAAATCCACCTAGTTGAATCATGCTAAAATATCCCCAGGAAAAACTATCAAAAATTACTTTGTGTTCACCAGGGGAAAGACACCAGCAAACCTACAAAATGTATTCAGGTTTGCATAACAAAAAAGTAGCAAAAACATAAATCAAATGCAAATCAGTAGATTTATTTCCTTTGGGGTGATTAAATCATATTCTCTTCTTTCCTCGGGGATGTCTGTGTGTTTGTCTGCTTGGCATTGCACCACCTCCTTACCATCTTTCCAGGATTCCTATGGAAAAATAACTCAGACTCATGAGTACAGTGACTTCCTGCCCATATAAACACATATGGAAAAATATAATGAATAAATCACATACTACATTAATGGGCACTCTGTGCTGAGAAGAGTAATAAAAATCACTATTCTTGGACCAGGATTTAAAGTATAATTTGCAGGCAGCAATAAAGTATATCCAGCTAGAGTTTGCAGTGCCTTTTACTAAAAATCTCTGTTTCCAGTTTAGATCAAAATATGCTGATGACACATTACTGGGGCTGGCTGAACATATTCTTTGTATATTTTTATTTCAGAAGGTTTCTTAGAATTATAGGTTTGATTATTTAGAACAGAACATTATGAAACCCAGTCACTCCTGTTAAGTGTATGAATGGAAGTATTTTCAGACTTTTCTGCCATTAGAAATTAATACAGTATAATGAATCATGTGAACCCTTAATACAAATAATGTGTTTAATTGAATTCAGTCAAGGACATTATGTCCCCTCTTTTATAGGCTCTTAGGAATTTAGACTGTTTTTCAAATATGTGTTTATAAAGTCATCCTACCAGGCTGGAAAATATTCGACTGTGGGATATTCCTAGAGGTAAAAAAAAAAATCAGTCAGCCTATATAAAATTTATAAAGACTTTTCCACTGTAGAAGTAAGTGTAGTAGAGCTTTAAGGTTAACTCTACCAAACTTCTTGCTGTCTGAAAGGTTCACAATTGTCAGGAATTAATTACAGACTTTCAACACACCATCCTTTCCTGTTTGTGAACCTTCCTAATAAGGAGAATTTATCATTCACGTGACCACCATAATTCAACTGTGACTATTTAACCACACTACCTATTCCTATCGGAACATGCAACCAGCTTCAAATAGCTCTTTCTTTAATTCTTCTAATGAGACAAGAAAAAAAAGTCTGACACATAAAATGTTTCCTTTCATCTTTTTCCAGTCATCTAAACTTGATCTTGACTTGCAGCCCTGTTTGGTTGATAAAAGCTATCTTACACATAACTCTTCAAGACTAGGAGGAAAATAATTCTCTCCTCGGAGGACTAGGAATCATTCTCTTGGCTCTGTTGTCCAGTTCCTTCACTAGGTTTGAATACCACACTGGCAAGAAGCTACTGCTTCACCATGTGCTCTCTCCTTAGCCTAGAGACATGTCTGCTCTAACAGTTTTCTTAAGGAATTTCAGAGTATTTGACAGAGGAAGCCAGCACTGTTATATGCGTTTTATAGATGAGGAAAACAAAGCACTGAGAAGTGAAATGGAAGATCACTAGTCACCTGTGAGATCCATGGCGTAGGCAGAAACAGAAATCCCAAATCCTAAGACCCTATCTGAGTCTTTATTACAATACTACAGCCTCTCATTTTAAAAGGCTTGTGGCTTGGTGCAGCCTTAGATTAGAGTTTGTCCACCTCTGCATTATGCAAGTTAAAACAGCCTTGAGAAAACACAGCTCTGTCTCTGTTGCTGCCAGCAACTGAGGAAGGTGACACTTTTCTGCCTGGCAGTGGAGGTTGCCGGGGTGAGTCACGCCAGTGCTGTAAGCAGGGAGATGCCTGGGCCTGGCTCCAGAGAAATTTGCTTTCTGGCTCACATGACTATTAAAATGCCACTAAGGGAGAGTAAGTGTAAGTAAATAGAGAAGGAAGGAGACAACATCAAAAATGGTTAGATTAAGTTCAAAAGAGCCCCCTGATAATGCTGAGTTAACAACTGGTAGGCCACCTGTGGAGGTCTTATATAATGACTTGCAGACACAGTCCTTTGAAGGGAAATTCCATCATCTCTTTCTCTGTTATCTTAGCAAGCGCTGCCCAATTTTATCTGACAAAGCCCCTGTAAAAATTACCATTGCCAATACACCAGAAATTACAAGGCATTGCCTAGATTCCCACAGGCTAGATCTGTTATACCTATGTCCTGTGTTTCAAATATATTTTATATAACCCATCACAGAATATCCTGAGTTTGAAGGGACCCACAAGGATCATCAAGTCCAACTCCTGGCCCTGCATCATCATGCCCAGTACAAGCCCCATCCCTTCCAAGCACCATCTTACAGCCTCATCCTTGCTGGGCGTGACCTCCCAACCCTGTGTGTGTCCCCCCAAAGTTCCCCCAGGCCCTGTGCTCCCGCCACTCACACCCCGGTCCCCCAGCACAGCTCACCAATTACACAGTGCACAGTACAGGATTCCCCTCAACCAGTGCCGCACCAATACAGGATTCATTCATCCCATAACAGCTCCTCAGAGTGTGGACCTGGTCCCAGTGCCCATCCTTGTCTCCATCCTGGTGCTCCCCTTGCCCTGCTCCAGCTCTCCCCACTTATATGCTCTGCCACTTGCCCTGGACCCAGCTCCTGCACAGATATGATTATGCCTATCCTCCATATAAAAAATACTTCTGCAAACGTTTATTTTTTCTCTCATAAATATGGCTTATTGCATTCAATCTAAAAATAGTGTTTTACAACATTGATGTTTCATCTCTCATTTAATCAGTCCAATCCCAAGAACTACGAAGTCCAAGCATTAACTTGTATTAACCACACAAATATTGCCAACACTGCATAGGTTTTGCAATCCAACAAAAATATTCCCTAAAAACAAAGCTAGGCTTCACATCAGAGGAACAACATTAATTGATTTTTTATTCAATACCTCTCTCCCTGCTGGTAGTATATCACACATAGGGTCCTGGCTTCTCCAGAGCTTTTTCCTCCAGAGCTGGCACCATCCAAAATGCTGGATTTACAGCATATCTTGAGAAGGAAGGAAAACAAGCCCTCCATGCTCTGTGTCCAGATCAAGCCAGTTTCACATAAAAGATGTTAATAATTATTTAAAACACACTTAGGATATTCCATGTATTTGGATTCTTAACTAAATTACATCTTTCTTTGGGTTTGTTTTGGTGTTTTCATTTCATTCAAGGACTTTAGCCAAACCCAAGATTTTCCTGTGTAGCTGTACATTTTCAAAATTAGTAGACAAAAATCACATACTTTCTGCAAATGCAAGTAATTTGTACTTTTTTAACACTTGCATTGCATATTAGAATTGTTTTATTTTTGTTTCAAGGCTATACATGATCTGGATACTTTCAAAAGCATAGACATCAGTTTCTTGAATGGAAGTCACCAAGGACTATGCAAGCTGTCTATTTGCTACAGCATTTGTCACTTTGCAAAGCCTTTTCAAAGGAGGCCATTTCTTGGTGCACACATGAGCAGCTCAGGACCTGAGTTTCTGCTCATTAGGCTGCCAGAAAATTAGCCAAACAGGCCATTTCTCTCCAATGCAGGACTCTAGAACTAAGAACCTATAGTAGAAATTTCTCTGCAGATCCATGATCACAATGACCAGTGAGTACTGCTAACTACTGCTACAGGTGGCTCTTTCTAGCACACATCACCAGACTTGGTAACGTGCAAATACAGGCAATGTTTAATTGTCTCTGGAATTACACCTGAACCCAAGCAAAATAAATATTGCAGGTTGGCAATCATACATGCAATTTAGTAGCTGCCATCTTAATTTACTCCCATTAAAGGGATCAGAGGTGCTATGAAAATAAGAGGTGTGCTTTCCTCAGAATTTCTGATTTCTGAAACCTAAGACATTATTACTGTATTTCAGTTTTTCCAGTCATCGCACAATCACACAACCTAAAACACTCCTGTCTATGCTGTAGAACTAACATCCTGAGCTACACTTCCTTGCTTTGATTACCAACAGGATCCTACATGAATTATACACTTTATTTGCTGATACACATGCGGTGGAGGAATTCATCATCAATCTGCTACCTTCTTTTTCTCCTCTATATGTCAGTGAAGAGCTTCACATACCCCTCATAGGATTTTGTGTTTGTCTGTGAGTGCACAGGTATCTGCACATACTTTTCTGTACCATCAGAGTCCTAATGACATGAAGGCTGTTGAGCTAGTCCAACTAGACTTGATGGCACTAGCTATCCTCGACTGTAAGTTATAGAAAGGAATCCAAGCACCTAGTATGCAGATCTGTAAAGTGGAACATATTGTCTCTACTTGGTATAAGATTAGCATCACAACTGTGATCTCTTCCTATTAATTATACAACATGGCTGTGTCACAGGTTTCCACATCACAACAATGGAATTTAGACTAAGTTACAACCAAACTATGCAGTTTCTTGAAAAACAATGTTACTTTGCATTCCTTTGGAAGACAGAGAAAGCTCAGGAGAGTTCACATGGTAACTTGTACCTTAAATTTTCCATCTGATGAGAATATGCTAACCCATTTGTTATCATAGTCTGCAATAATGATGTCACCACTGGGATGCACAGCCACTCCTGTTGGCCGCTGCAGCTGGCCAGGAGACCTTCCTCGTATGCCAAAACGGCTTTTGAACTGACCATCATTGGAAAATATCTGTAACAGAAAACATAAGTTTTGAAATTAAGTCTGCATATTACCATCACCTATTTCTTGGAGCTTAGACTTTTAGCAAGTCACTAATGAACTAATGACTATAGTCAGGAAGAGAGCTGGGAACTTGAAGCACTTTTACACAGTCCGTATTTGAAAGTGATATGTCTAATTTAAGAAGAAGCTTGCACCTGAACCCTAATTTCAAAATAAAGAAATTCTCTGCACTTACATTGCACTGTTTCTTCAGTAACCTCAAAGTACTTTACAAACAGGCTTAGTGAATTAAGCTTCACAATGTCTCTCTCAGCTGGTAGGAAGTGGTATTATTCCCATATTAGAAATGAGGAAACTGAGGCACTGAGTGACTCGGCCACAGTCAAACACTAAGTCTGTGGAAAACATAGGAATAAGTCCACTGGTTGTGCCCCCAAGCCAGGTACTTAGACACTGAAATTCCTCTGAAGTAGCTGCAAATTATGAAGCGCGAGGGTGCTGATGAATATTTGTCTCTGAAAAGGCCTGGAAATGAGTTCTTATAGCATGTGGCTTGCTGGTTCTCACATTCTGAAGAACAAGCCACACGCTGCTGCCGTGTTCATTGCTACCACATGGACAGCCTGAAGAGCGATGACAAATTGTTAATGGTAAAAAAGATACATGGCAAGCAAAAAACAGAAAAAACAGCTTGATTTTCACATAGGTTACTGAAGCCAAGAAATTATGGATGTTAGGAGTGCTGCCACAGAAAAGAGTTGATCATGATATCAGACAGCAAAGTCAATTAAGTAGACTAAAAGCCATTTGAAAATTACATCTGTATGTTTATTCTTCTATTTGTATTTCCTTAAGGAATTATATTGGTGGCAGCTTACCCTAGATTTATGTTTGAAAACACGGGGGATAAAATTTACAATGTAAAATTATATTTACAAAAAAGAGTTTTTCCAGGTTATTGCATGACTTTTTTTCATTCATTGCCAAACATCACAAGGAAGGGAAATAAACTCTGATATACATACTAGATATAGTATACATCTGAAAAAGACAGCTGCAGGTTAAAAGATAGAACGATAATGGATGATAAACAAATTGAGCTTCCCTTGTATTTTCTATATCTACTTGAACTGTAGAAAATGTGTCTTTCTGGGACTACAAAAAAGGCAGAGGTGTGGGGGCAGGGAGAGAAAGAAAAACACTGAAAGTGGTATATCCTCATACCTGAACACACTGGTTGTTACTGTCTGCTATTAATATTTTTCCGTTTGTAGATGCAGCTACACCTTGAAGATTTGTAAATTCCCCTTTGTTTCTTCCTTTGGTGCCTAAAATTGAACACAAAGCACATAAGAAATCAGGTTAGACAGGACTAATCAGTTAGGACCTAAATGTCAACACACGCAATTATTACATTTCTGATCCAAGGATTTCTATTTTGAAGAGTTCTTATCACTGCTACAGCTTCAGAGAACCATCTCTGTGACAGATCCACAATTCTAACTACAAGATGGGATTATTCATATTCTTCAGTATGTATGCTATCTAAGCCCCCATCAACATAATTACCTCTTTGGCTTTCATAAATCAGTGTTCACAAATTGCCTCTTGCATGAGAGAACCACTGAAAGTTTTTTTCCTAAGTGATGGACTTTTTTTTAAACTGTTGATTTTTATTCAACTGAGAAGGCAATTAAAGGGGTAGTACTGTGGGAAAATATAGACAGAGGCTAAGATAAGAACTTGCACAGATGACACAGTTAGCTAAGTCTCTAAAACATATCACTTTGGATGGGGCCACTTCAAGACAGGGAAGTTTCCTATTTACTCATATACAGTTTTCAGTCATAGGCTTTAAAAATTCCCTTAGCAGGGAAACTCAGATGAAGAACTAGCTTTGAATGACTGGGACATGTGGGCCAGTGAAGACCAACACCTGAAGGCTTGGTGCTTCTGGAAAGACCTTAGATTGTTTAATAAAGCAGTGTCCACACACAGAGGTCTCATTTTAACCCAGGACAAATGCAATAGTGATTTACATAGAACTGTTGTTTCTCCAATGGGTTAAGGTGATAAGGAGTTGTAAACTGTCAACTTTTCACAAAAGTTCAGTAAGTTTAGGTGGCTTATTACTTAGATGTCTGTTCTGAGATGTTCCAAGGAGCATCACAGAGCAAACTGGTATCTTTAAAAGATCAGCCTCAAAATGGCTGGTCCAAAATACACCTGGAACACAGGATATCCAAATTCCTGATTTGTTTGTAAAAGAGGCTCAGGGGTCTGTAGAAAAGACTGCAGTTATGATCTTGGACTTTAAGGTTATTCATAATGAATGAATGAATTTTGAAACAAACAAAAAACCCCAAACCAACAACCAACTCTGTAAGCTGTTCTTTCCAAGACTTGGATGCAGTGCTGATTTTCCTGGTAAAATATTTTTACAAGCATTCACTGGCTGTGTATTAACTGTAAAGCTTGTATTTTATTTTAGTCAGTCCAAAATATCCTGGAGCTCAATGATTAAAACTGTTCTGACTGTGATGCCTAATATAAGACATATATATTAGCTCTAATTTGTATTTGGCTTTCATTAGGGATGTGTATGCTTATAACAACCCTTCATTCTTCTGTGGTGATGGCTGTGGGACGCAGATTTCCTGTCACTGGCTAACAAGTAACATTTAATTTCTCTGTACTTGCTGCTGCAGGAATGTCCTTTTGTTTCAAGACTTATTTGCTTCAACTCCTTCTGCTCCATCCTCTAAACAAGACAAATGCTTCTCAATTTTTGTACTGCAAGGGAAAAGTACACATTCAAGGAATAGTGACTTACATACCAATTACATTAGCCATTCTTGAGCCATTTTGTGTATTCTTTTAATAAGCAGTGCCCGAGGGATATATGCAGTAATTTTTTTCCACCATATGCTAATGATAAGTTTCCTTTTTGCCTTTTAGCCAAAGAGAATGGATGAAAAGGGAGAAACATTCCTTTTACTACTGAGAGTAAAGGGAAAACATTTGTTAAAAAAGAGGAGGCATAAGCTAGAGCATCTGGAACCAACTAGCACAAACTTTATGGAATGTATGCTCCTTAGCCTTAGAAAAATGTTCTTGAAAGTCAAGGAATTTCATTTTTAAAGATAAGAGAGACCTATATACTGAGTGTTCTTCAGTGGGACCTTGTAAATACAGATCAAAGAAAAAACTAAAGAAATTACCCAGGAATGCCACAGTCCCATTTCACAGTAAGCTTAAGAAATAGCAATTCATTAGCACAGTGTGCAGATGAAATTCAGCTCTATGCAATGCCCTTGTACCTAGCACTTTGCAGCTATCAAACCTATCACATAAGTCCTAATTTGCACACAGGTCTTTATACAGTCCCCTCTGCAGTGGCACAAATTTCTCTGCATAAGGAAGCTGAGGTTAGTGAAACACAGCTTATTTCCTAATGTATGTTCAAGAGGAAAACAGGTAACTTTGAACTTTCTGTTTTGAATAATTCACTATGCCAGCAAAGATCTGAAGCGAAGCGCAGGCACTTCAGATGATGAGAGGAAAGCTTGTAGTAAAGTATGTCAGCTTCTGGAAAAGCAGGCTCCTGCAACTGACTCTGCAATACCAAGGGATGATTGCTCCCCTCTGTAAGCAGAAGTTCCTTCCTTATGAACATAACTGCTCGAGAGAGAGTCTTCAGAAAATCTTTTACTGCAAGATACTACCCCTCTATATCAAGGCACCCCATGCTTTGTCTTCTCTCTGTTACGGGCAGTCAGCCATCTCTCTTTAGCCTAGGGAGGCACTAACATTTCAATGGCACAGGGCTGGAACCAGTGGGATCTCATTCCAGTGTTTCCCAAGCAGCCTTGTTAAGAGATGAAAGCCTGCATTGCCCAGCCTTATCTCCCTCCTGTTCTGAGCTACTGCAAAGAAGGAAAAGACAGGTATTTTACTGCAACTGCTCTGGCAAGCTGCTGGGGATTGGGAGAGGAGAGCAGAGTTTTCAAAAGGGGAAGGCTGAACAGAGGTTATTAGGAAGCAGGTCTGTGGCCTGTGAAATAGCTCTTTTTATTCCATTTTTATATACAGATAATAATCAGATTTGTCTTAGTCCTATGTAATTCCTTCTGGTATTACTGAGCACAGCCTGCATAAACCAATTAATTTAGCTTTCAACAAAGTAAGTATGCATTTTCTGCTCAAGACAACCTAGCACACATAAAATATTTCATAATTTCAATCCTTTATTCTTGCACAAGGATGCGATGCTCCACCTCATAATAGATACAGCTGAAAAACAAAAGGCTCTGTAGTAAAACTTCACTGAATTGTTAATGCTATGTGCTTGCTGTAAAAGAAATGTCAGTGTTTCTATATAAGTTTTAAAATCAGTCAGTCTGTTGGCTGAAGGCACACAGTGTTTGTAACGTTTAAAGAGGAATGAATAATTCAGTAGGAACTCTGGCAGATATGCCCATACACTGTTGGTAGTGAATATGGACTGATTTGTATTAATTTGCTTTACACAGCACCTGTCCCAAAAAGCTTGGCCGAGGCCACTTCCAAGACTTGCTTGTGCAGCAGAGCCCCTGTTGCCACAGATAGGTATGGACAAACCCAGGGGTAGGTGCACCTCAGAAGCAGTTCTTTGCTGGTACAGCAGCCAAAGCTCAAATAATAAGAGTTGAATCCAGGCCAGGTCTCTGTCGTCAGGACATCAGACCCATGCTGGGGATTTTGCCAGCAACTGATGTCAGTTGTTCTCCCCCGTCCAGTACAGGTCATCACTGCAATGCAATGCAATGTAGGCCTGGCCAGAATTCACAGTGGCCATCACAAGCTCATAAAGAGTTCATGACAAGCATCAGAGGGATTTGAGCTAATAAACTAGAAAAGGAAATCCTGTTTTCCCATTACCACACATTTCTATTTCTACAGAAATATAAATTCTGTATAGAAAATATCTTGCTATTTCATACTAATTATTAATGGTTTTGTTCCAGAGTTCTGAGACAGAGAATGAAGAACAACTGATTAAAGTGTGTTAGAAGGGGCTTCTGCACTTCATATACTTCTGTACTACATGGAATGACTACACATACACATCCCTTTCTTCTCCAATGCCCTTAGCCAGGCTGTAATTTGGCCAGGACAGGACCTTGCCAGAAAGGTAGAAAAGGGATGGGGAAAGAGCAGGAAGGAGATGCTGCTTGCTACAGTGAGAAGGTTCCTCTGAACCATCCACCGAAGGGGGCTAACTGCAGCTGGAAAAATCCATGTTTTTCAAGGAGATGTGTATCCCTATCTGTCCCCTTATGTATCTTTGTAAAAATGCAACAAGTATATACTTAGAGTCAGCCCTGTTTCTTTCAAACAGAACAATCTGATATGGAGTTTCAGGCACAGGCAATTAAAGAAGAAATGTGTCATGATCAGTGCCATAGAGCAGAGTTGGAGAATTACATCTGGCAGTGTCCTCCAGTATTAACTTATTCATCAGTTGACTTGGATGAAGCGGTAGAGGCTTCCTCAGCAAGTTTGCTGATGAAAGAAAGCTGGTAGGAGTGGCTGATATCCCAGAGTGCTGTGCAGCCTTCCAGAAGGACCTTGACAGGCTTGAGGGATGGGGAGAGGGGTACCATCTGAAATTCAACAAAGGCAGGGTCCTGCACCTGGGAAGGAATAACCCCAGGCACTAGTACAGGCTGGAGGCTGACCTGCTGGAAAGCAGCTCTGCAGAGAAGGACCTGGGAATCCTGGTGGACAACAGGCTGTCCATGAGGCAGAAGTGTACCCTTGTGGCCAAGAAGGCCAGTGGTATCCTGGACTGCATTAGGAAGAGCATTGTCACCACTATGAGGTGACCCCGCCACTCTACTGAGCCCTGGTGAGTCCATATCTGCAAGTGCTGTGTCCAGTACTCCTCAGTACGAAAGAAACATGGAGCTCCTGGAGCAGGTCCAGTAGAGGGTTGCAAAGATGATTAAGGGACAGGAGCATCTCTCTTATGAGGAAAGGCTGAGGGAGCTGGGCCTGTTCGGCCTCAAGAAGAGACAACTGAGAGGGAACCTCATCAATGTCTATCAGTATCTGAAGGAAGCATGCCAAGAGGATGGAGCCAGGCTCTTCTTGGTGGTGCCAAGCAATAGGACAAGAGGCAATGGGCAGAAACTGATACACAGGAATGCCTCATGCACCTGAACATGAGAAAGAACTGCTTTACTGTACAGTTGACCAAGCACTGGAACCGGTTGCCCAGAGAGGTTGTGGAGTCTCCCTCACTGGAGATATTCAAGAGCCATCTGGACACAATCCATGTGCTCTAGGATGACCCTGCTTGATCAGGGAGGTTGGGCCAGTCGACCCACTGTGGTTCCTTCCAACCTTCCTCCTTTTGTAATTCTGTGAAACACCTGATCAAGAATCCCTTTGCTCCGCCTAAGCCTACTTCTTAAACTTCACTAAAGCTATTATTACATAGCCCTTGTTTTTGAGTTTTTATGTGGAGTAAATTCACAGTAAGGCTCCAATTTGCCTTCAGCATTGATAACAGACCAGATGACATTCACGCCTAGTAAGGAGGCTGACAGAAGGTACTGTTAAAAGCACTTCTTTTTTTTTACACATTAAATGTACCAGCTAAACTTAGATGCTCAGTTACGTGACTGAACAGACAAGTAAACACAGTCTGAGGAAAAGGAAAATGGAACTTTCTAGCAGAGGGCCAACTCTCCATCTGGCTGTATGTGATGCTAATCCCAAATATAAATACATGAAGGGAAAAAAGCAATTGAAGTGGGAAATAGCAGCACTACTGCTAAACAGTGTCAAAGAACCCGGTCATGAAAAGTGCCAGAAGAGAAAAAATACCAAGGCACACAGCATGGCAGAGCCAGAACACAAGATGGAGTCCTGGACAGAGCAGCTGATGCCAACCATGTCTCTTAACCCTCCTTTGGAGGACATGGGAGAGATTTACCAGGGAAGGTGGAAGTGGCTGACCCTGTGAACATCCCTCACCTCTGCTCAGCATGCGTCTAAGACACAAAAGCAGGGAAAAAGAGACTTCCCTCTCACTTTAGTGCTTCCTACCACCTGTAGAGGTAGCAAAAAACCACTGAGCAACAATTATTTTCTAAGTATAATAAGAACATTATCGTTTTCATTTGTATAGACTATGGATATGCTGCACAGATATTGCATGGACACACCCTCAGAGATTGCACCTGTTTAAAGAAATATGTTGAGGATATAAATTATTACAGAGAAAAAGAGGATGCAAGAAATGCTCTGTTGCTGTAAATAATGAGTTACACAAATCTATGAATGTGAAGTCAACAAGGTGACCTTAAAGAAGATCTGAAGAGAACCACTTGCCACTTTAAAAGCCATGAATAACACAGAATTGGCAGAAGATACAATGCACTTCCCCAGGAAGGAAATGTACTAATGTTGTATTAATGCTATCTCTTGCTAATACTAGCAGGACAACCATCTCCTACTAGGAGCCGATCAATTTACTTGTGCATAAAAGCCCATACATCAGTGCACATAACAATAGCATGCTCCATATACTTGGATGCCCAGAGGAATATTACAGTGTGGTTCTCCAACACAGCTGTATGAGCTTCTGGCAGCCCAAATATAAGATTTATATTGCCCAGTTTAAAATACAGATCCAGATTTGGCCAGGACCATCAGAGGAATTCAACAATGGGTTCAAAATAGAGACAGCTGTGTTGGAAAAGAGTGATAAACTTTACATTACCTCATCAACAAATGAACCAAACCTTAACTTTGAAAGTGAGCTGAACTAACTGGAACCAAACGAACTCTTAAATCCATGAAGGAAATCCTTGTGAAAATGTCAGAAGTCTTACCTGTCTCAATAATTTTTCATATTTTGGAAGAATATAAAACACTAGAGAATTACAGCTGCAATGGCTTAAGAGACTTTTATGATGCATACATAAGCCCAGAGAAGCCCAGAGGAACTGGGCTACCTATGCAGGGTCACTGTGTGAAATAAGTGGCTGAAAGCTGAACATGTAATAGGATAAAATATTACTCTCAGCTCAGATTTTCTAAAAAATAGCAATCCCTATATGCCAAATGTCGGCACTCTGAGAGGTTTAATCAGGCAAAACTCTGACACATGCATAGCTCTTGTTCTAATTATTTCATCTTCCTTTTTCGATTGAGGAAGAAGGGGAAGAGGTAGAACTCAAAAATAAGGCACATGGTCATGACTGCATCCCAGCAGAAAAAGAAGGGCACTGCACTTTTTGGAAAATGTTGAAGACTTCTTGATTTTGTAGTGTACTGGAGAAAATAGCTAAAAAATAAATCTAACAAACAACACCACTACCAATGAAAGCCAAACCAGAACCATACCACTATTTAGTAGTCAAGCTAGAAACTGCTCACTATAAGCAAGGGATACAGAAGCAGAAATTACAAGCTGAAATTACTTTATTCCATACCAAAAGCTTTGTAATAAGAATATTACCAGTTTTTAAAATATCCCAAATCAAATGTATGCATTTCTAAATCCAAATCCCAATTAAATATGTGCTGCAAACATAATTTCTGAAGTGTAGGCTTTCAAAATTTACAAAAGTCAAGAAACCTAAAGATATTATCAGGTTGCTCTACTTACACCTTTAACTTTACAATATGTCACAGGCAGCAAAGTCACTTACCTACTCTGAAGATCAAATCATCTTCAATGGGATTCTCTTTTCTTTTGCCAGTGCTGTACATGCTTGCAGGTCTTTTCACAGCTTTCTGCTTCACATGACCACTACCAGGAGATTTAACACGCCTCTTAACCCCTTCAGTGGTAGGGGACACATCTGCTGATCTGACCACTTTAAGTTTGAATGGGCTGCCCTTGATATGTTGATCATAAAGTCTCAGAGACAAAGTGAAGTCCCCTTCTTTCTGAACAGTGTACAAAAATTCGTAAGTGCCATTTTTGTTGTCAAGTATTTCTCCATCCGCTACGCTCCCATCAGGCGTGCTCAGTTCAGCAGTGAGGTAAGCATTCCCAGATTTACAGAGTTCCCCATCTTTGTCCTTGGTTGTGATGGTGACAGACATGGGCTGTCCGATCACTGTCTGCCTCAGTCCCTCACCTGTGGCAACTGTTTCGGAGGCAACAGCATTGGTGGTTAAAATAGTACCCAGATTGTGAATGGACTTCTTCAGGCCTTCTGTTTCCACAATGAAGTCCAATTGATCGTTTTCACGGGGCTGCAGTGGGAAGTCCCGCTCGGCCAGTTCATTCAGCTTGTCACTCATTTGCTTCTTCACCAGCAGCACTTCGGTTTCAGTGCCATGATTGAGGGCTTGGGCTGTGAAGTTGCTGCAACTTTTAATGCTTTCTTGTCCTTCAAGTAAGGTATCCAGCTGTGTCTGGAGGACCTGTATGCATTACCAAACACGAGATTACCATCATGTTACAAGAACTGTCCTATGAAGATGTAGCATACTTTATATCTGAAGGCCTTTGTAGAACCCAAATTTATATATACCCCAGTGCATTATTTTAGAGTTTAATTTAAACTTCTGTTTTAGAAAAAGTACCCAGTGATCCCCAACACATATTTAGAATATAATGCTGCAATACGAAAAATATACCCTGGTTTGGGTCTTCAGGGCTTCACAGATCCACCGTCATAGTAGATTGAATTATTGCCCCACCTGTCTTGTCTTTTGTTTTTTGGGGTTTTTTTAAGGAAAAAAACCCAACAACAAATGTGAAAGCTTGAACCCTGCTCCATCTAACTCTAAGCAGTCATAGTTAACTAGATAGTTATAGACAATTGAGCTGTGTGCACAGAGGCAGAGATATTTTGGATTCATCAAGCCCATTAATAAGAGAGGCTGAAAGAAATTTCTTGAAACCATTTCTTCAGAGCCAAAGGAAACTGTGGGTTACTCCTCTATGGAGACGGACAAGAAGGCACTCTCAAGACCTGTATGTATATCCGTCCTGACGAAAAGTGTGACTCCTGGACTAAATAAGTGAAGAAAGGAAAATTCTCCCCAGCAGAAGCAGGGAAGTTGATTCCCTAGTTCCAGCAGGCAGGAAAGCAAAACATACAGAATGGGCTGTGGATACTGGAAAGAGTTGGATTGAGTAGCCTGAAATTTTTGTGGGCAGCAAGTAGTGACTCTATATTTAAGACTACAAAAGAGCTTCTTTCGTAGGGTCAGTTCTGGCCCTCAGTCTAAAATCCTTAAATCAGTATTGACCTCAAAATTGTTAGGTGTGGGCTGGGAACAAGGCTAACCTTTTTTTTTTAAACCATTTTTGCAATGATTTGGAAAAAGGATCCCTGAATTATAACAACCTAGCAGAAAAATTCCTGACAGTCAAGAAAACATTCCAGCTGCCCCACACACTCTCCACTGATAAAATACTCCAACTGAAGTATCCAGTCACACACATGGTATGTTTTTCCTACAGAGAACTAGGGCACAGACATTATCGTGGATTAGAAAGGTTATTTTGTTGACCATCACTGTAAAGGAAATATTTTTGAAACATTTCAATTGATTTTAAAGTAAACTGAGACTGGGTGTATTTATTGTTATGAAATACTTTTCCCTTGCTGAGACACACTGTGTAATGATACTGCATGCTAAGGGCACTTTTTTCTAAGTTTTACAAAGCTTTCAGCTTTTCATCCAGGGTCATGTGTTACTGATATGTTAAAGTGATAACAACACAAAATCTTTTGCAATCAAAACAGAATGAACAAATGTCAAGACTACACTGAAATTTCAAGTTATCTGTTTTTCTAGGCATCCATAAACCTCTCAGGATTCAATACCAAGAATTTCTAATCTGCTTTGTCTTTATTCAAGGACGTAAGTAGTTAAAGAGAGAGCACAGCTAATAATTTCCAAACATGACAAAACTCCATACACTTGGGATAAGAAACCACAAACTTAAGAGAAAGACAACTTGCAGCTATGTTTGAAAACCAGTATCTTCTCAAGATAGTTTTCTTTCATTACAAAGATGGAAAATATTAAATCCTAACATAAATATTACTTAAAATGTACTTTGAGTATTTTACATGAGGCCTCTTTCAGTCCACTGGACAACTGAAACTGTATTGCCAACTTTCTTTTAGTGAAGTGCCAATCTTTCATTTTTCGTTTTTGAAAAGTATGATCAGAATGATTGAAGATTTGGGTTTGAATTACTTTGCAGGACTACTATTCATCCAAAGGTAAAGTCCAATTTCAACTGCTTTTTTTTGAATACAAACAGGGAAGATGCCTCTTTTACTGCTTGTGTGCAGCTTTGCAAAAATTGGATTCTCTAATGGTCAAAATAGTTACTAAACTATTTTAAATCCCTGTCAACAGCGATAAGATAATTTAACATCATATTCCATCTATTGTAAACTTTGTACACACCCAATGTGTATTTGTTTCCTAAGAAAGTAGGTTTGTGTGATATCTTGGATACATTTAGATGAACCTGGGACCTGAATCCAAATTATTGATGCTAAAACTTCTCAGCTGCTGCTTAGCTCTGGAGATGCCTAACTTCTTGTGCCCCAATAGTTTTAGGGCACATCTTGTGCACATGTTAGAATTCCTCCATTTTCACAGGTTTAGCAGTTCAATACCTTCCTAATGATCCAGGAACACAACATTCCTCCACTTCAGACATCTGGAGATGGTCAAGCTGCTCAGTAATGGCAGAGAATGACCAAAGATGCCAATACTATCAGGCACCCTTGAAACTCCAGTTGTTGATGCTATTTTCTTTTCAAGAATACTTTGAGGGAAAAAAATCTTTCTTTTAAATAAAACAGACAACTGATGCCCAGGAAGACAAGGACTAAATAATTTCATTTTCCTGATTCAGACTTAATAATCCTCAACAAAATCTCTACCCACCAGGCTACAGGCTTCTCTTTGTAAAAATACGGACTTCTGATTTCCTCCTCTGCAGCTTAGTCTACAATACAGGTGGTTAACCCCAAGATTCAATCATCCAGATAGGAAGTAAAAGCGTGAATACAGCTCTGGAATCTATTGCTCTCTGCATTCCCCTGAGATGTCCCTCCAGTCTTAATGTGTTCCAACTGGTGACATCTAACATGCAATACATTACCAAGTACTGGAAAGGAAACAGTGCTTTGAAGCAAAACAGGAAACCCTACTCAGTTATTCAAGACAAATTGTTTGGCCTGTATCTTCATGGAGGGGTTCACACGATTGCAGCCCAAGAATTCAGACTTTCCTGTGGTGTTCCCTTACTGTCATTTGCACATCAGCATGTTGGCTTTAAGTAGGTGCCTGCTTAGTGTGTTGGCCATTTTAGATCCTCCTCAAACACCATTCACAAAGGGCTTTCTGCCCAGGCAGGGTCTGTATTCAATTTATAAGGCTGAACACCAACAAGCATGGTTCTGCAGCACTTGATTTCCCGAAAAAGTTATTCTCTGGATCTCAGACACAATTTGTCAAAGTGGCATCCTGCATCATTTGTAAAAACTGGATGATTAAATTAATAGCTTTTCATTGAAACAAAACATGCATCTTACTTTGTGTTTAAGGCCATAATTCACTTCCAGTTCCATGAGCAGCACGCTCTTTCGCACATTTAAAGTCTTCTGGAGTTCATCAAAAGTGGAATGAATGTCATCTACAATGCTAGCCTTTTGGTTGGTTAACTGGTGTATGATTTCAGATATAAAATGAAGTGCTGAGTCGATCTCTGGAAGCCTGAGGGTGGAATTAAATTACAAAGATTGCTGTTTCAAAAGTCATTAAACATTGGCCCTTGGCCTGGTATCTGGTGATGAAACTCTCTAATCAGCAGGCTGTCTTTAAACTCAGTCATTTCCCAGAAGTAAGTTCATTTCTTTTATAACCACATAGTGGGTCTGGTCTCATAAAATAAGGCTAAGCCACAGCCCTCCCTTATGCAAATCCATTAGATTTTAGGCATTACCAACAATGAGGCCTTGGATCCTCCATCCTTTATGCTATATGATATCCACTCCAGAAGATATAACTAGATCTATCTCACTTTTCTGTGGGTTTTTTAGGCTTTATGGCACCATAGTGTTTGTACTAGTCTTTTTAGCACCCAGTATTATTTATTTATCTATCATTAAATTCATGACTGGACAGTAGTTTTCGCCATAACATTTTATGCCCCTTCTTTGGAGGACAGTTGCATTTCTAATGGCCTCTGTTTTGTAAAAGACACATAGGAATCTTTTGCTCTTTTTCTCTAACATCACACTCAATGGATTTTTTTTTAATGCTAGCCTCACTATGGCACCAGCACACTAAAACATCTACCCAAGTTAACACAGGAAGCCAGTGATAGAACTGAAAATGGAAAATAATCAGTGGAGTCTCTGTACCTTTTGTTGACAGCATCCAACTGGACTTGGAGGGAAGCCTTGTGTTGCTCCACTACATCCTTGAGTGGTACCGTGGGATGCTCTGCGTGTTCTCCCTCTGTGCACTCCCGGCACATAGCCGTCTCACAGGACTGGCAGTAAAACTCCATCACCTGGAAAAGGGCACAACTCTACATTGAAACATGGCAGCAGTAACACAGTTCAAAGCACATCTGACTGGGTCTTGAACTCATGTTAAAATCCAACCTCTGAGACAAAGCTTGTCTTTTTTTAGACACCAATAATTTACTCCCTAAAAGATGGTTGTTAATCTTACATATTTAATATCAAAATGCTGGTTTAAATGCATTTTATTCTATCAGAACAGCAGGCTGTGAACAATGCTGGACTTCAGTGCTGGTCCTAACATCATCTTTATACTGCCATTTTTTTTTTAATAGTAAGTTTTGGTGTCCGTCTTAAGTAATCTGTGAAACAACTCAAAAAAGCAGGGCATTCAAGTACCCTCACTAACTTGATCCTTAGTCTTCCCAGAGGTTCTGCCAAAGAAAGTGTAAACTTGGGCTGTTTTTTATAACAGAACCACTGGTGGAACATAAACTTGATGAGGCTCACCAAACAGCATGTTTATTTGCTAGAGGAAAGCACCCTAAATGAACCAACCTGCGGCAGGGGAAAATCTCCATATCCCTTACTAATCCCTTAAAACCATCAAAACCTCATATCTGAGATTATAATAGGAATGCTGATCTACACTTGAAAGAGGAGGAGATCGTTTCAACCTGTTATGCTCTCAGTAAGAAGCTGTCTAGAGATAAAAATAGATCTTTACATGTAATTGATACCCCAAATTCTGAATATATTCATGAAGGGATAGAAAGAGAGAAGTGCTGTGCCCAAAATCATAACTTAGTCAAAATAATGCACATATATGCAAATACAGCATGAGACTTCCTTTTACAGCTAGGAAGTCCTTGGGCACAAAGCATTTTAGGCTTATTAAAAGGATATAAAAAAGCTCGTAGTATATGCTTCAAAGGAAGACCTTGGCAGCTCTTTTGCATTCAGAACACAGCATCAGAATCTCGAATAATTCGGTTGATGCTTTTCTGGCACTCAGACATCTCACACAAGAGGGTTGTGCTGGAGATGTTGGTTGACAGTGAGATGGTTGTGTAGAATCAGCTGTTTGCAGGTGAGCAGAGGAAACTGTAACAGTACCATGCAAAGTAGCTGGCTGCTCCAAGGCATCTTGAGAATTAAGGAGGGGGAAGCAAGGACCATGATTTGCATGTGGCTATTAGCATTAATAGGGATTTGCCTCTGATAAGCTCCTTTTGGTCTTACTCCCATTCTTCCCTCTTATCTCAATTCACAAGATATGGGATTCACATGCAGTGAGGGTTTAGTCATTTGTGGCCACTTGTGTAAGCCCCTTCAGAGAGAAGTTAAAAGTTGCTCCAAATAACCTGTGTAACATCAAATATATCCGCAAGGGAAAAAAAAAAAAGTAGACCTTTTAAACAATTACAATCCTCATCAACTACTCCAGTCACTGTGAATTTAGCAGTTTCATGGCAATAGATCCCCCGAGGTCTGATAGTTACTTTGGTAGGCACTATGATGTGATGCGTTCTTACAGTGCATAGAGGAAATTAGTTAAGCAGAGTTTAGGATTTAAGTTCTTTTCAAAGGCTTCAAAAACTTGCAATCAGAAACAACTAAAGGAAGAATATTTTATTAGGAAACTCTGAAGTCTTTTTATACAGCCAAAAAATTTTCACTTATTTTGAATGAGTGTCCAACTGTGTTAATCTTTCTGCCTCCTCATAATGTAATGCTTAGGCTCAGGATATTTTAACAAGCACTTTATTTATTCATTTTTGGATACAGTGATTAGAATCATTTAATATTTCTGTTTCCTACTGAACTCCCCATAATAATCATCATTATATTTGCAGCCATATATATCACAAAGAAAGCATTTCATTAGCATATTCAAGTTTATCCTAAACAACTTTCTTCCTCTTAATTCATGCAACAGAGAAGCACATATGGTAATACAATAGCACGAACGGTAATAGCAAGCAGACCACGAAGACCTAATGTGTATATCTGCACAGAAATAGTTGTCAAATTCAAAATGTTTTGAAAGAGACAGTTTTCATTTCCCACTAAAATTTTTTGATTGTGCCACAGCTGAAGAAGGAAAACCTAATATTAATACAATTCAGGTTTCAATTGTCTAGATAAGCTGATTTGTTAAGATTTTTTCTAGCATTTCTTAATCTGGTAAGACTAATGTCTAACTACAGACAGACATGTATTGCTGGCTTTTCGTCTCTCTCCCCTCCATGCCCAATACGGGCATCACAATTTGTGACATTCCCAGAAAGCTTTTCATTATAACAAGTTTGCTTTACAAAATATCTCAGAAAATGACATTTGCCTGAACCTCTCCTTTCCAAATTGAAGAGAGCTCTTGGGCAGGATATACTATGGCATCCAACACCAGCTGTATTTCCACTTAATTTAATGACAACACTCCCATCAGCTGTAAAGATATGTGACATAATACCCACTGGTTCTGAAATCCCATCCACTAAATCCCACTTTAAACCAGACCAGCATATTTCAGCACAGTGATGTAACTGGAGACCTATGCATATCTTCACTACAGTAATTAAACTGAGTTTACAGAAACTTTTAAATTTGCATAATCAAGGATGCAAGTACTTCTGAATTAGATTACATGAAGCCAAGACACACTAATTCCAGCCCTTCAAAGTTCAGGTCTTGAGGAAAAGGCTCTCACAAATCATAAGCCCCTCTTCTCTAAAATTACACTGCTCATCCTCTGCTTTTTATTTGTTTGAATTAAAAGAGCAGCCTAGATAAAAAGGCTCTGTGCTTCCCACCTTCCTCATCTCACACGCACGTGCTTAATTCCTCTGTCCCAGGGCTAGCGTGTACCTTAGCTTTTTATGTTTTGGCTTTTAGAAGAATGTAAGTTTGAATCACCTGAGGGTACTTCTGAGATATCTAATAAAATTTAGAATGTGGGGGTTTGCTCTGCCTAGTCATAGCTTTTGCCTTACCCATGCTGTAAACCTGAAAACTTTAAGAAAATTTTTAGAATATTTTTGTAAGACTGTCATGACTTAAACAATATGCTTACATAGAAGTGAACCACCCAAATCCCTTGTATGACTTTCCAGTTCAGATATGATTGTATCAGTCACATTATTGCTTCCTAACTATATTAAACGTTCCCTGTGAGGCAGAACAAAATTTTGCCAGCAGTGAGCTCAGTTTATTAGTTCTAATGCTCATTAAGAGTCTAACCCTGATATTCTGCATTTTTTATTTGGCCTCGATGACACACTGAATATTGCAGAGTACAGAAAAGAATTAGATTACACTTTAATGGCATACACGAGTAAGTGACATGGTGGGAAGTACAGAGGTGAGAAGAAAAAACAAGGTTTTAAAAGGTATGATATGAAGTCACTTCATCAGAATATCAAGGATAGGTGCTTTTTTATTTTTCTAAGAGAAGCATGCAGGTAGTAAGCAACACCTGTACAAGTTCAGGAAATGTTTTTCTAAACAAAATCTTACGCCTGTCAAGTTGCCAAGCTATACTGTGATCTTTTAAAAAAAAGCTAGTCAGAGCTAAGGCATGCTCTCTTGCTAGGAGTGTTTAATTAATATTGTGCATCCTCTCTTCTCCATAGATAGAAAATACGTTGCCCCTGTAAAAACATGGATCCTCAACTCTGGGCTGGTTTTCACTTCAAATTCAAATAAAACTAAAGCATGGACTTTCCAGGATGGGTGACTGCAAAGAGGCTACACCACTCACTACATAGTATGAGGTAATGGAGCTAGCATTTCATAGCCTTCCCTGTCCTGGCTGCTGTACCTGCCCCTAAATGATCATAGATAAATGTTAGGATGCAGGATGCTTATACACAACAAGAGCTGCAGATTTTCAGCAGCTGAGAATAAAGCCAATCTTATTTTAATGCGCAGGTAGAAGGTAAAAATCTTCCGGTAGGTTCAGAAGTTCCACATGTGCCCTATTACCCCAATTTAACAAGAACATACATTTGTGCTCTGTGTTGGGTCAATATGAGGAAGCATTTGTTTATACTTCAAGCACAGGAAACCACCTCTCATGTTAAGATACTACCAGCTAAGTTTCGTTTTTCATAAGAACACACAGAAAAAAGATGCCACAACAGAGGATGAGAGGATGTGCATAGAAGGAACAGAATACACACACTCACATACATATGGAAAATATGGGTGATGGGAATAAGAGACCAACTGAAACGGAAAATATCTAATCTACATGGCCTGAGGAAGGCCAAAATACAAGCAGACAGGTAAGTAAATAAGAAAGTATCTGTGCATCAGTTTATATGTGAATTTAACCAAAGAGGTTTAAGTCCAATATGGTTGAAATGATTGAAAAAACTTGTTTAAACAGAAACCTATTGCCAAGCTAACACAAGAAAATCTGCTAATATTTAAAAGAAATATACTTCATGCAAATGGTAAAAATGCAATGGGTCTGACCCTACCCCAAGTGATATGTAAAAATTAATGGAGAGAGGATTCAATGCATAATGACTGCTGGTTCTGTGAAGGCATTCTCTAGCTACCAGCTCAATCCTTTTTCACTTCCCAAAGGCCTCTGAAAAGCTACTAGCAGCCAGGCATAGAATCACAGAATACTTTAAGTTGAAAGAGACCGACAAGGATCATTGAAGTCCAACTCCTGGGCCTGCACAGGACAGCCCCAAGAATCACACCATGTGCCTGAGAGCATTGTTCAAATGCTTCTTGAACTCTGTCAGGTTTGATGCTGTGACCACTTCCCTGGGGAGCCTGTTCCAGTGCCCAACCACCCTCTGGGTGAAGACCCATTTCCTAATAGCTAACCTACTTGCCATGCAGTGCCCTCATGTTCTGTACCTATGAAGCCAGCAAAATCCCAGTTCCTCAGTGAGGCCTAAGGTGCCCAGCACCTTGACCTGTGCACTCTGCCCTTCAGACAGACCCACCTGGCCAGCTTCAAGCAGCTCTCCCCAAAGCTTATCTCAGCTCCTCCCATCACAAGGACTAATGTGTGCACTTTAGCTTTTCATTTCCTAGTTCCACAAAACTTTAAATTGGAGTAATCCTCAGCCTTTCCCCAACTCCTGTCTCCCAGATACTTACTGAAGCGAGAAGATATTTCCATCACACACTATCAGCATCCTAAAAGGCACGCTGTGTTTCAAGGCAAGCCAAGTCAGTTTGGTTTAGAGGACTTATAAATCCCCCTTTCCCTAGAAAGGAGTTCTCAGAGAGGTATAAGGTGGCATATTTTTAATTGTAGGCAAACCATTTCTTTCTAAGAGCACCTAAAGAATAATCAGCTGATAATTTAAAATGCAAGACAAGTAATACCTTCATTTAGATTTTTCTTCTGCATTTCACAATCTCAGAATCTCAGGCTCCTATCACAGTGGCTATGTCAGAAAAGAACTATGATTCACTTTAAAGAGAGGAAATAGAATGCAAATAAAAACTAGGAATTTATTAATCAGTAACCACTACACAAACATAGGAATAGTACACATTAAAAAAGTTACACCAGTTATTCATTAACCAGAGTATACAGCAAATCAGTTCTACAAGTCCGCCTAATTCCCACAGGTCAGCAAAGGAGAGGAAACTGAGCTATTCCTCTGTTACAGTAAGACCTGTCAGCTGAATTATTCCTATACAACCGATATACCACCCTGAGTATCAAATAAAACAGTCCCCAGAAAGTTGTCTTAAACTACTGGTACGTATTTCTCGTCTTGCACAGAAGCACAGCAGTCAGTATACAACACAGCATTGCTGAGCTTTTTCATGTGGTTTACTTACATGTTTGCATAAGCCTGGCTATAAATCAGGAGCTCATATGCCTATCATGAACAGGTTAACACCGAAAATTGTGAAGTAAGCAGAGTTAGAGCTGTTCTTGCATCAATCTGTGAATACTTACTCAGATGGGGGTACTTACAATGAATTCAATGATATGATTTGAGGATGTATGCGAGGACATGCTTGGTTAAAAGAGTAGGTGGAGGGAAACAAAAGCAGCCTCAAAAGACTAATGCGTGAGATGCACAAAACACTGCAGATAAATAGAAGCTCTCTGTTACTAGCCTGTGCTGACCCAAAGCGTCCTAAGCTAGAGATCACTTTTATTTGGCTCCATGTTAATATGTTCACATACCTTTTGGTACTGCCTAAGTGTGCAGGTGAGTTAAGCTTAGAAGTTCCCTGTCACATATTGTCTAAACAAACACACAGGTCCTCCCAGCAATATTTGATGCTACAAGCAAGAGAGCTAGGGAAACCCAACGCAAAGAGGTAAAGGCAAAACATTCAGTGCTTGCAGGACAACAACTTTGCCCAAATGTGCTATAAGACAGTATCATCCCAGATGACTGGTAGGATGGAATAATATCCTGACTACTTTAAGATGCTCCACCAAGAGCATTTGTATTAATCTGAAAAATCACTTGTCTTTTGTAGACATATCATGAAATCAAGGAATTAGTGTGATTCCACTCCCCCTGCTATCTTTTTAGAACAAAATATCCATGAAACCCAGCCAAATCAGCACATATCAATACCTGTACGTATCATAGGAGGTTGTCTCACTTACATTTCCATCATGATTGGGGCAGGAGAGTGGTTTGCCTGCAGCAACAGCAGTGACAGTCTCCAAGATGGAGGACTCCTCAATGCTGTTGTCCGGCGTTCGTTGCAGGACGTCCATCAGGTTGGTAATAAAGAAGTTGTTCTGGAGTGCAGAAACCCCTTTCTCTGGCAGAATGGAGGTCTGGCGGCACACGGGGCAAGAAAGGGTTAAGCTATGGGCTGGAATGTAATTCTGTAAACACCTATGGGGAAGGGAGGTGGAAGGGGAGAGAGAAAAAGTATCATCAGAGAGGAAAAAAAGCCTTCCTTCAGTTAAAGGACTAGTTTGAAACAGTGCTACCCTAATTATAAATAGAAAGGTACATCAACAGGCTTCAGAAGTAAACGTGGTTACGGGGAATATTTTTTTCCTTTAAACCTTTTTTCCTCTGCCACATGAAAAAAAGTTCAATCATTCCAAGAGTTATATGCCTTTTTTAGAGATTTTTGTGCAGTTGATTCATGCTTCCAGACATCTATGGTGTCCTGCTCACAGGACAGTAAAAATTATAAACTATCAGCTAAAGTTTGACAGAAATGAAGTTGCATCAAGAATTTGAGCCTGTTTCTTTAACCGACTAACTAGTGTTTGACCCTTGTCTTTTCAACAGAATCTCCTTTATTAACTTGTATTTGTGGGTTTAGTATTTCAGAGGTAAAACATGGTCCCAATGAAACCAAGGGACATTTTTTCATTTATTTCAATTAGGAAAGTTATTTGGCAGCTAGCCAGAACCAACAGAGCTTTCTTTACTACATAGGGAAGTACATCCTAGGTTATCACTGTTCATGTTAAGAGGAGTTTTGGAGGAGATTTTTGTTTGTGTTTGATTTGGGGGAGGTGGGGCCGGTGTTGGGATTTTTTTTGAAAAATAAATTTCACAGAATATAAATCTGATACAAAAGTTCTTTGATCAACAATATGCAGCAGATTGGCCTAGGTGATGGTTAATGCCACTTTGGGCCTTGAAAATGAACTTAACACCTGCTGGGCATGCAACATATAGTTCCAATATACTTTATTCAGTATAGTCCTATAAGCAGAGGAAGCTTTGCAGAATGCAGTTCTTAAGGGAAGCAGCGCTACACAAAATTTCTCATGAGATGCCAACTGAGAAAGTGTGACCTCACACAGCTCCACAGCTCTTATCCATTTCCAAGGGCTTCAGTTGCACCACTCTTCATCTTCCCTTAGCAGCTCTCCTCCTGACCCCCTAGTAAGGGCTCTCTGAAAGGAGAGCTTAGGCTTTGCACTTCAGCAGTACACTGGAAGAGTTCTTCCAGCCTCTCTCCATAACCAGATCAACATAAGAGGATTACGGTGAAAACCAGAAGCTGACCTTAGGTTTCACACATGAACTGAAGTCATGAAATTTAACACATGATGGTGACAATCTTGTCTCCACTGACTTCAGCAAGTGTTTCACTGCTGCCTTCTGTAATGCCAGCATATCCTACTCTTCTACAAAAGACCAGTTCATCTGACACAACTCCACAGTTTTTCTTGCACCCTGAGCAAAGTTAGATATTCACACCACAATTCTAACTAAGAGGTGGAAATATCCCAAATTAACTAAGTGTTCACACCACATACTATTTATTAAAATTCTCCTGCCATTCAATATATAATCCAAAGACTTGCATCCCATCATCAGATAAAGAACTCTAACCACTAATTCTTCAGATAACTTTTCTGCAGATGCTGTATTTTCCCCACCATTTAATGGATAATACAACGTTGAAGTATCATTAGGCATATTCAGTTCATTCAGCTGAACACAGTAAAAGGCAGGTTGCTGTTTTGTCACATCTCTTTTCACAGAGTTTTTCCACTTCAGTCAACCAAGCTGCAGAATAATTAAGACATTTAATCACAGGTTATTAATAATGTATATATCGTGTCTAATGCTGGGATATTAAAAGATGGGATAATTATTTCTCAGCTTAGTAAATCAACAAAGAACATTCTTTATTGTTTCCAATTATAAGCTAATCGGGATAAATATGAGACCATTAACTTGAGGTCCAAATTCTGGCTGTCATCACCTTTCACATTGTTGTAACTGTATTCATTAGTTTAATTGGATTTACTTTTTGTTTACTCTTGCATAAAAGGAATGTATTCCAAATATTTCACTGCTGTCTCCTTCCTGCCTGGCACAAATTTCTTTTTCTACAGCTCTGCCTCTCCAGCCGTCCCAGGCTTAACATGTCCTGTACAAGTAAAGAGAAAAGTCTCCATCCACTAAAGAATGCCTTGTTCCGTGCTTGCTGCACGACACAAATACCAAGTTACCACATGAGGAAAGGACTTACCTCTCACAGAAAGTATGCAGGCAGGGAAGTACTTTGGGGTTCTTGTAGCGGTCCAGGCATATGCTGCAAATCAGAAACTGCTTGTCAATCTGACGGACCACAGGACTTGGGATGTTGGAACCTTCACTGGCCATCCTAGACCACTGACATATGGGTCCTGTTCTCTTCTACCCTGCACACTGCTGGATCGGGGTGGGGAAAAGAAGAGAAGAAAAACGGCTTATAAACTCCATGAAATAAAAAAATCAATTACAGATTTACTTATGTTTCATCCTTAGGCAGGAATTCATATTTCCATATAAAACCAAAACCAGTGAAGAATTAAACTTCTAAAATGTTTTATCACTGATGAGAGCCTGGGAAACAGTCCACCAAGTCCACACCATCTCTGTATGAGAAGACACACTGAAAGGCATGCTGCCTCTGGACTGAAAGAGTTACGAGGATGTCTGGTTTTAAAGAAATCCCACGATAAAAACGTTCTTGCACCAGTAGGTTCAGTCAGTGCTAACAAACACTGGATTTCTTACATGTACAGTACTGCTGGAAAAATGCTTAAACCGGAACTGCACTAGCCAGTCAAATGGCTGCATCACAGTTTGAAAATGGTTCACCTAACAATTTTTTTCACTTATCAGTGCTGGTATTGCCAAAAATATGGTAGATTTGGACTCCAAGAAGCCCCCAAGAAGGAAGCTCCAGAACCACCCAGACCCTGGGATGGGAATGCTCAAATTCTGCATCAGCAACAAGGGTGACATAGGTGAAATGAAAAACCTCACGATAAAAGAAACAAAGCAAAGAAGAGGCAACTGATAGCTGCTGAGAATCAGCAAACTTAGGGTGAACGATACATGAAGCACATCCAAATTATAAATGCAAGAAAAATGGCATTATAGGCAGAAGTCGTAGTAAAAATCACATTTCTAGGACTAAAGATTCTTCATAACCTGGCATAAAAAGCATAAAATAAAAGGGTAAGAAAAAACTCTACTGACTAAAAGAATTAAAATTGCAGGTTAAAGGGATGCCAGCAGGCTTGGAACACCTCTTGTCCTGGCACAAGGCACTGGAGAGAAAAACTTAATTTCTTTTCAGCTGGAGGTACAGATTATAGCCAACAGAATTAATACGTGGAAAGAGAAGACAGGAGGAAAAGGAAGGAAACAGCCTTAGAGAACTGCCTGCTAAAATAGTTCAGAAAAACCTGGCATGCAGAGGCCCTGGCAGGGTGGCCCCGCTAGAAGTCCTCTCCATCAGCATTTCCAGCAGGCTGGTGTGCTGGGAGGCGGCACAGACTCGCTCCCCGGGGAGCTGATGGCAGTGACTCTGTCGCAGCACCGAGTTCTGACAGTCCTCCTGCACCCACAGCTGACGGGGGCTCCTCTTCTCTGTGGGCAGCAAGCCCAGCTGGGCTTCTTCACTTCAGGTACACTCCTGAGGGTCTGACTTCCTCCCTAAACAATTTCTACCATTTTTAGCCACCCATTTCAGGCAATCTGAGATCTGGCTTGAGGGCAGTTCAGGCTTTCCAAGACAGAAATAACAAGCCCTCTGTCTCCGTGCTGATCACGCTCATTCAAAGGTCACTCAATTCCACAATGATTTGCATGACCTGTGTAACATTTTATCATCAGTGTTACATCAGATCTCCTTCCTGTGCGTGAATGCACGGCACACTAACCTGTCAGAGCTGAAGCCATGCTGTTCTTCCTGAGCTGTGTATTTAGCCATACCGGTATGGTTTACTTACTACATTGAGCAAGTGGCTATTTCTAGCATAATGGCAGTGATTATGGAACATGCTATACTGATTTTCCTGATAACAGGTTCCTGGGTCATTGCTTCTACGCTAGCAAATACAGCAGCACAAAGTTATTCACAACCCAACAACAGAAACTGACATTTAATTCAATGGAAAACACTTATGGCAGGTCCTTTTGTTTCCTCTTTTTCCCAGGAAAGGGGAAACTGCAATAGTAAAAATTATTTTAATATCCACAAAATATGAGTTCATGACCCAAAAATGCATGATTTCGGGATTGATAATATTTTCATGTCTTTTAAAATATTTTTTTAATATTTTTAAAAAAATTTCTTTCCCCATAGTAAGATAAAATGTTAGTATTACATAAACCCAAATTAATTTTTCCTATTTAAATGCCATAAATCACACACAATAAACCTGAGGAGATCAATTAGGAAACCATGTTACAAGCTTGAGTTAAAGACGGCTTTACAAGGCGTGGAACCAAAATATATAGCTTTTACAAAACAGAGTAGAAGGAGCAGACAATCAAATACACATTAACGTATTCATACACTTGGCAGCATAACATGCGGAACATCAGTGATGTGTTTCAAAAGAAAATTCATTTCACCACTGACACAGCTGTGTTTGCATCCCACTTTCCCACCCCAAGCGTTAGGGGCAGCGACCCAAACAAAACAGGGAAGATAATCAGAAGCAGGACGACTTCTTATCAAAGGCACGATTTCCAAATTGGACACACAAATGGCAAAATTTTTTTGTTACAGACTGAACACAGACTACTGGGAAAAAAACTGTACATAATACATGAAAGAATAGGTCTCCAGTGAAGGCTGCCTGCCATTTAACAGAAGAAAGTTCTCTAGCAACCAGGTATTTTTGCTTATCAAGTAGAGCTACACCAGCAAATAGTGCTTACAGAAGAAAAATTTCTGCTGCCTGAAAAAATTAATATTGACTTAATCTGATCTTCATCTTAGTTTTTTATGTTCCCCCAATCTCACTGCAAGATCAAGTAATTCTTAGCTCATGCCAGCCACTTTATTTTTCAAATGTTCATGCTTTAGGCTTTGTCAATGAAAGAAACCATTAAAGACTCAGAAATAAAGTGCCTTTAATATTCGGTGTGTTGTCTGAAATGCAGGAGGCCATGATTTCATTTATTCACTGTGTTCACAAAGATCAGGTTTAAAACATGCACCTGAAATTAGAATTTCATCAGTACATTAGTGGCTTTGGACAGTATCTGGTACAACTTCTTACTCAAGTAGTTCATTTTTAAAAAAATTTTGAGTATGGGATTTGCAGGATTCTGCAGCTTCTCTGAGTCAACTCCACCTTTGATGCAATTTTGATGATGTAGTTATGAGAAGGATGATTTTGCGTATTTACTCAGTGAAAGCAACTGTACAATCAGACTATTTGAGGAAAAGCTGGACATTTTGGACAATGCCTTTGAATTTCACCACAGTATTTTTTCCGATTTACTGCTGTGCTTGCAGCAGTTCCTCAAAACAGCAGCCTAAGTTTCAGATGTATTAGCAGTAGGAGATTTTGCAAAGAAACACTAATTTTACAAGAAAAATGTTCTTTTTTCTAGTAGCATCTTCTGAGCTGAGAAACTGCTGCTTTTCAGAGGTTCATTATGTCTCACAATCTAATAAAGAGTAGCTGAAGCACCAGCTTTGAAAACTAGTGTATCAATTCTCAATATTGTTACACTTCATAATTTAAACATGCAAAGCCAAAGGTTTATAAAACGTTGCACCAAAACCGATATAACTTCCCACCCATCTATCTGTAAGACACACACACTCAAAACCCAGTTCAGGTTTGCTAAATCAAGTGCAGGAAATGTACCCTTTTGTCATTCCTTTGAGGTTCAATGATTGCTATCTTCCCAGCCACCCCAAAAATAACATTGTTCTTTTTCCTTCTGCTTGGAGACATGACTATCAGTTTTCATTCAAAATACACTATACAGCAAAGAAAGGAGAACACAATGGCTCTCTAAGCTAGTGGAAATGCTTGCATGCTTTCAGGGTGCGGCCCCACCCATATGAAAGGAACTTCCTCTAGCATTGGAAAAGGGTGAAAAGAAAAAACTCAAATAACAGTTCCAGAATAGTTGTTTCAGGTAGGTAGAAACATATAATAATGAAAGTGCACCCTTGCTAGAGGTATCTTCAAATGAGCTCTGAAATTCCTGAACAGTTATCAAATCTTGTATTAGTTTCCATGGCCTGGCCAACAAAAAGATGTTGGGGAAACTTGTAACTGTTCGGTTCTCAGGATTTTATTCCTGAAAGAGTAGAATTCTGTGTTGCTGATACACTGCTATCACTGAAATCCACCCAGCCAGAGCTGCAACCAGCCTGAAAGTACAGCCTGAGGAGAACAAATTGCTTGCAGCTTGTTCATCCTCTTCTTATCAATGGTGTTCACAACCCAGAGGGTCTATTCATGTATTATGAATGAATAGGTTTCCAATAGCAACGTTTCCAAAGGAACAGTTAGGCCTCGAGAGCTGTAAGAAAGGGTGGGGAACCTCAATATTGTTGCTTCAAGGACTAGGAGATCTGGGGCTTAAAAGTCCTTAAAACAGATAGATCACCTGTCCACAGTCTTTAGGAATAAAGAGCAGATTCAAGCCATTTCTAGCAGCAGCCCCAAAATTAGCCAATACAGAACACACTGAGCAAATTAATGATCATAACCACCACACAGTCCACTTGTGTAAAAGGCTGGATAAGCTAAATTTGCATTCCTCTCTCTCCCACTCTTGCAATCAGCTTAGTGCCTTGTTTAAAACACAGCAACCCTCTTCATTCTTACAGCATGCAGAAGCGCAGTGAACGATCAGGGGCCAAAACAGAAGGAACGACCCAGCAGCAGCCACCAGGAATAACACTGAGCAAACTTGAGCATTTCAGACCTACCCATCTTTGTAGAAAAATAGCTTAATCAGTGCAGTGCTGAGGATAAAATCCTTGCAGGAACGGAGCTGCAGTTCCGCAGTAATCCAAACGAACAAACCATCATCTGTTAATATTTCAAGCCTCACGCGTAAAACTGTTTAAGAATCCCTACCACAGCATAGTCATTATTAGATGCACAACAGATTTTGTGCTCTAAGGAATGACGCTCCATTCCACGAAGAGGACAGGTGGAAAGAAAAATGGAAGAATAACAGGAGGCCCAGAGAAGTCGTCATGAATTTTTTTTTCCCCTGGGTCATTTACAAGTGGGAGACCCCTTCAGGATTCAAACCAATCAATCTTTATTTAGCACATCTTTTTCTCACTCAGCCTGTGTAGAAAGACTGCAGCAAATGGTGCAAGGGATTGTGGGATGGGGATGCAGCAGAGAGCTGCAACCAGATTCGCTGGGTTATTTTTTTTTCCTCCCTACTCAGCAATCAGCTGTTCCGAGACTCCGCGCAGGGCCATTGAATTTGGTCACCAGAATGTTATTACAGGATTAGCAGGCGGAGACAGCTACCACTGTGCATCTGGCATGTCAATGCAGCTAAGAAATACATATGCAAATATTACTCACAAATCGGAAAAAGGATTTAACTCCGAAGCGGAGAGTAAATATTATGTAACATCCATTACCAGGAGAGCTGTCACAGATGAAATGAAAGCACTTTCGTTTATAAAGAAGATAAAGCTTAATACTTAATTATTCCACCCTGATTTTTCCAGATTGAGAGTATTTCTTGGAATGTAATTCTTCCCTGCTCCAACTTTCAGGAGCAACAAAAGAGACCCCACAAACGCTCTTTGTCTTCCCAGATGTTTAAAGCAGAAGCAAAGAGCCTCTTCAGAAAGCTGTGCTACTGACACACAAACCAGCAGCAGCTTCTTCTACTACAGAGCCACGTATTTGACCTGACTCAGACTCAAATCAAATATTCAAGTCAGCAATTAGTAAACTCATATTCAAGGAATGTGAGAATCAAAGCTAACAGACTGTTCAACCTTTCTACAAATATTAATGCAAAGGTGTATTCTCACAGTCAATATATTTGCTTGCTTAAATTTTTCTTAAAATCACAGATCAATTCCAGTTTTACTAGGCTGTTACCAAAGGAATCAAAAAGAAATTTGGTCCCTGCTATTTTTCAGCTATGCAGAGAAGGTTGTCAAAAAGCTGCTTGTGAATACACAGACACTACTGAAGTAAAGCAACACAGAATTAGCTTTGTCTTCCAGTATAACAGCTGGTGGGTTTTGCAGACAAGGTAGTATTTGCATCTCTAAATACAGTGTATCTTTTCTTTTGAAAAAACCAAATCGTATGCAAGTATTTCAGCTAACTGAGACTAACAAAGCTTCCCACAAATAAAAGGACACAAAGCTCCATTTGCATCAAGAAGAAAACATGTGCAGATTAAATGCTGTCTGTGCTACCCTGACTTAATTAGGGCAGATATAGTTGTTTAAAATGTTGCCCTAAGATCTTTAAGCACAGTTTCCAGAATATAATATTTTTTCCATTCTTGAATTGATGAGGTAAATAGTATCAATAATCATTTAGCATGACTGAAATGTAATCTAAATTCCTGTTAAAAATGCAAATTCTGCATACATTCTTTACTTTCCACTGGGTGATCATTTAGCCAGATTGGTTTTATGCATCAGACAGATACAGCCTGGTTTCCCTGGACAATGCCCACAGGGTGAAAGCATGTTGTAATCCAGTTTATAACATGAAATGAAACATCAGGCAGTGTGTGTGCATGTGTTAGGATTTGGGGTGCTTGTGCCAAAATACTGCTCCTCTGATTCCCTTAACATGTGCTGAACTCGCTCAAAGAGAGAGAACAAGGTATGTTTCATTTTAGCCCCAACATTCAGGAGCAGAAAGCGTCTGCACAGCAGGATTCACAGTTTAAAAAAGACCACAGATTTCAGGCACGTTTTTAGAGAGGTGGTTTTTTGTGTTTGGTTGGAGTTTGTTTTCTTTTTAAACCACCTAGAGAATCCCTACTGCAAAAAGCAAGTGACATATTTCACTCCCACAACAAGGAGACTCAAAGACTTTTTTTTTCCCTACCACTGGAACAAAGACACACTTAAAACAAAAATCAAGAGAGAAAATTCAGGAGTGGCATCCCCAGAACCAAAGTGGAAGACTCTCTGACAAAAGCATGCAGACATCACTTAGCTGCTTGCTTTCCCTGGCTCATTTCACACATCAAATTTATGTACATTAACCCAAAATGACAAGTATTACTCAAATTATTATTTCAATTTATAGTCAGTAGTAAGGACTAAATAGGTCTCAAAACAGAACTGATCCCGTAACATACCTCATGGTCAAAGGGGACTGCAGGAGTCGCAGCTGCAGCCACTCTCACAGGGATCTACACCTCCAAATGTGAGATTGCTTCAAAGTGCTGTTCTCTTATAATTAACTCTGAGAAGTTGCCTGCTGACAATGAGCTGATACTCCACAAATAATCCTGCTTCTTCAACAAAACAAAAACGTGCTACTGTGACAAGGAAAATGAGACAAAATGCATAACATTTCTCCTGAGATTTTTCTTGTTACATGTTGATATGTGGGTTTCTGCTCCCTAGTGAACAGGAAGTGGATTCGTAGCTCAGTGAACAATCCTGCACTTTACCCCCATAGCCGTTACAACCAGACTCTTTCAAATAGGTTTATTGTATGTGTATGTCTTTTGTGCTGGGAGATGGGAGTGGGGGTGGTCATTATGTACTTGGTTTTGTTTGTTGTTTTGTTTTTTGGTTTTTATTAAAAAAAAGAACAGGCTACTTTCCCTCATAAATCTGCTGCATTCATTGTTGCTGCTGACTTATCTGTGTCACTGCTGACTAGTGAAGTAAGTTCTGGAGAAGATAATACACAGTACATGCCACTTTCATAGTGCCAAGGAAGAGTGATCTAGCTCCTGTTGTCATCCCCTGTAAATGTCCAAGTTTTTGAATAATTTATTCTTTTCCTTGTTCAAAACACAACCTGATTCATATTCTTAAGGAGCCCATAAATAGTAAGCTACCAAAAAACCTCACAGTTTAATTTACAGTTCATAGGTAGATATTGATATGACCTTCCCTAATATTAATAAGTCATCCAATCACTCCAAGCTAAGATTAATGGTCTGCACTGAAGCGTGTACTACAGACTGACTGAAGGGACAGTAGTCTAACTTAGCCTGCTGTATAAAAGAGATTTTAAGGTCAGCAGAAAAAAAAAAAATTATTTGGTTAGCTCCAACTAAATGACCAGCTAATACAGTCCTGGCAATTAAGCCTGACTGAAAAGTCAGAGGTGTGAGAGACCAGAAATCAATTACCCAAAGCAAACGTGCTGGAAATGAGGACTAGTTTAGGAACACAAATACAGGAGACGATGGGCTTTTACAGCCATCACCCATCCTTAATTTGACCCTGGTGCCAGGAAAGCAAGTGGGGTGAAACAACCAAGCTCTGTCATTGTAGGACGATGCCCATACCAGGAATCGAGGGGCCTTAGTCATCTTCATGAACTAGTGGCCTTTACCTTTCCCAGTGTGGCAGTGCACCCATACAGACCCAGCAACCTCCAGCCCTCACTCCACATTCTCCAACAGCCTAGTCTGTAGCTTACATTAGCTGGGAAGAGCCAAAGATTCCTCCCACTGAGGGTTTGTAGCTAGAGGGTGCGTCTGCCTCAAAAGGAGCTTTGCTAGGTCCTGGTTCCTCCCCACCAGCCACAGCCTTGAGCTGTGGTCACTCCCCCATCTTGTGATCCAGTGGAGCGGATGCTTTTTCCCAAAGCTTGTGACCCAACACTTGGCTTTGTCATAGCCTGGGAGGCAAAGAACTTGAAAGGTTTGCCTAGGATGTCATGCTGGGCTGCTGGAAACCTTCCCAGCACCTCCAGCACCCATCCTCCAATGCCTTTGCCACCTTCTTCTATTTCCTTCTACCTTCTGCTTACGCCTAGTTTAAGCTTGCCAAGGTTGCGGCTGTTGTAGCACAACTGCAGCCCATCTGGGACAGCCTGGCCTCCCCGCTCAGCCAGCCTAAGCTTGGCTGATGTGACTGTGCTTCCTGCCTCTCTCCACCACTGAAGTTGCAAGTCAGGCAGCATCAGGCACAAACTGCTTCTCTATCCTCCATGTTATTCTTCGTCTTTCCGCTTTGGGATATTTGCCATTCAGGTGGCATTGTGGTCATCAGAAATAAGCTCTGCATTCTGGCATTCCTTCTGCATGGGCTCACCTTCAGTACCACTATCAGATGCAGATGTGATGAATTAAGTTTCTTTTAAAACCTTTCAGCTGCTAAAGGCACAAGAATAACAGGAATAGAAACACAGCTATAAATTAAAGCTTTGTGTAATAGCTTTATATGTTTAATAATTTGTTCCTTTTTCCTCCTTCCTTTCCTCAGTCTGTAATCAAAGCTTTTAACAGGGTGAACATCTGAAATACATGGGTGGACCTCTTAAGACATCAATGTACTAATGCTTTATACTCTATAGTGTGTAGAGGGAGAGTTATGACTGACATCTAATACCCACTTTTCTGCTCTCTGCCCATCCCCACAGCTTGTGCCTACATGTGCAGTACCCCTTCTCCACTACCCTTAGGAGGTGAACAGTCCTGCTTCCATCCACACAGACCCCACCTCCCAGCTGTTCTGTTCTTGGATGGAGAGGGGACCTGCTGGGGGTTGCCCTGCACACGCCAAGGAACAAGACTGGCGGGTTAGAGCTCGTATGATCACACAGTCATCTCCAACTGAGATATGACACCTACTTCCAGGCTATTTGTCTGTCTGAGGTTTTCAGGACCTCATTTTGGGTCAGGGCCTTGCACAATAAATTCCAACACACTTGGAGCACACTGAATTGACTGCACATGCAAGGACAATGCTTGCATTGCAGTGAACATCCATGAAACCCCAATCAAATACCCAAAATTCTCACAAATGAGATTTCACAGAGAAAGGGTAGGAAATGAAGGGAAAAGGATATGACAAGGGAAATAACAGGATAAAACTGTCACATATAAAATTAAATTACAGCCTCAGAGCAGTCATTTAGGGCCCTTTCCATGTTTAATAAAATGTCATATTCTCAGGTGATCTCCTAGAAAAAAATCTGCAGTGAGGTAGGCCCAAGTAATTATTTCAGGGGCTATGTGTTGTGCAGTCATAAGTAAAAGGATTTTAAATTGTACACTTGCTATCCAAAGCAGTGAGTCAGAGCATCTATAGCAAAAAAACACCCTACCTCAATTAACTACCCAGTGCTGTTAACATCAGCAATGTCAACTGCACATTTTTGACTCTCTAGGCCTACCTGTTTTGTTAATACTGACAGATCTCTGTTCAGCCTTTATAGGTATGCAGGCTCTAATAAAACCAAGCTGAACTGACAAATAATTAAAACTGCACATCAAAACACTGCTGCTTTCCATAAACATCTGCTGTGAAATGCTACTTGAAATAAAAGTGCTCCATAGAGACTCCATACGAATTACTGATAACCCCTCCAGGTGCAGGAAAAGAGGCAGTAGAGCAAAAAAGCAGGAGGTTGAGCAGAAATCTATTTGGAAGGAGGTCCCTGGTCTTTTCTACCTACTCTTAGATATAAGGTATATTGAAAAGTGCTCTAGGCATTTTCTTCAAAGCTGCTGAGCAATGGGAAGAAAAGTAAAAGCAAGTAGCAAATGCTCAGTGTTTTTTGGTACTGAACTGTGTGGTGAAGGTTGAACTGCTTAGAGACTATCCCCTTCACTACCTCCTGAAACACTTCTCCGGATCTGCCCCACACTGCACCTCCACTGAAACTCTCCCTTTAGGGAACCAGGAGCTTAACAATTCTCTGTTGACCACTGAAAAGTTCCTCTGCTTCTGTTTCCATTGACTTCAGTATGATTTTGTTGAAGTAGCACAAAGTTCAAATCAGCAAGGGAGAAGGTAGCACCCAGCAATTGCCACACACCGTGTAACTTCTTCACAAAATTAACTAGGAGACTGCCAGCCCTTTAGAATTTTTTTCTTGCAGCCTTCAAAAATCCCGCTTCCCATCAGATACAGCATACGGAACATAAACCAGGAGAAAAAAACCCAAACAACCTAGGTGTCTCACAGCAAGAAACAGCAGATGGAATCTAAGCATTAAAAAAGCAAACAATAGAGGCACAAAGTAAAAGACAGCTTAGTACAAAAATACATATTGGGAGAGGGATCAAGAAGGAGGGAGAAAGAAGAGCCCCCCTCCAGCATGTGAGCGGGCTGAAATCAGGCTCACATCCTCTGCAGCACTTACATTGTTTAAAATATGAAAAATTGGTTGCTGCACCTCCATATTTACCTTAGCTGTTGCACAGTACTCACCTCATTTTCTTGTCCAGAGCCCAGCAGCAACGTCACCTTCTGCATCTGCCAAGTCTTCTTCTGAACCAAAATATCTTTCAAAAATACAGCAATACATCTAAACATTTATATTGTCCATGGGTTCTGAGAAGACCTTGCTCAAGCATTCACTGGCAGGCAGAGGTTTACCCAGGTAGGATCTTTATGTTGGCAAAAGTACAGTACTGAACTTTCACAGCAAGACGGTAAACACGTAGCTGTGTGCAGCAGGTAGTCTGGCAGCACCAGCACTACTGAGAAACAATGTCAAGACAACCTTGGCAAAAGGAGCTCTCTGGGTTTTAACAATGATTGTAGGCACAGGAGCTGAACAGACCAAACAACCGTAGCAAAAGCCATCTACAGCTCCCGGGGGGGAGCTCAAAATGCTCAGAGCCCGAGTGTGCCAGCTGTGACGCTGTGTCCTCCACCTCCACACTTACAGGGTCACGCCATTTGACTTCCCAGTAGTCAGATCCAGCAGTTCAAAACCTGGAAACACCCAATGGCTGAACTTCACCCAGTAAACATGTCTTTCCAGCCCTCAGCAAGGACACTAGTTTGCTGATTGCACGCTAGCACTACTATTTAAAGAACTGTTATTGGAAAAAGCTGAAACCTTTCTACAGCAGGGATGGAAAGCTCTCCACATCTCATGCCTTTTCTGCAGAAATGAATCAATTCCCAGCATATGCCTCCACAGCAGTTTCACCACAGCCACAGTAAGATGTGCCATCTGCCTGCAAAGCCCACCGAATCCCTGAGCGGGCAGGATCTCCAGACAGTCCTAGTGGCCCTTTCTCAGGGCCTACCAAGCAGCTACTCTGGCTCAGCCCAGGTTTTCCTCAAGCGTTTTCCTTTCAGGACAAGGTTTTATATCTGACACAGTTACCTTCCTTTATCCTTCATCTCCAAAAACAACTCTCCTAAGCTTTCTCTGAGACATCTCCTCCGGGTTCTTTCCACACAGGGCAGGTTCAAGCCAGATGCCGAAGGTCCCTACAGGCCATTGAAAGGCTGCTCGTAAGCAAATGCCCAGCACTGATGTAGGTCAGACTTCTGCAGAAATTACATTCTCAGAGGACCCTCCTACATATATTCCTGCATGAATATCAGTCTTTTTAACTGACATCACAACTTACAAAACAGCTAATGAAAGAGGAGGAGAGCAGAACCCTTCATACAAAATTTTAAGACTCTCTCAAGATGAACTGGGATACACAGGAAATTAATTTCTATATGAAAATGCATCCATTTTACTTTACAGGAAAACCAGTACATTTTTATGTACATGAAAAGCAAATTAGGAGACAGTATAGAAAACACTAACCATATGGATGCATATGTCTTTTTAAATAAAAAAAGCACTTGGAAAAAAACCCACTGGTATCAGGATAGGTAAGAACAATATTGACTTAAATCAGCCACAATTTCATCTGGATTTTGATAGCACCTAGAAATCTCTTCCAAGTACTAGAATCCCACTGTGATAGGCACCAGTTACACAGAACAGTGCAAAGTCCTGTGCAAACATAGGTAGCTCATGTCTTAATGCCTCACATAGTTCGACTTTTGCCATTTAACTGTATCTGTGACACCAAGTACCTTTCTAAACTAATAGCCAGCCATTAACTTAGATAAGGACTATTTCTGTAAAGAAAGACGTGCAAGTCAGCAGCTTATATAGCATGAATCTCCTGCAGTCAGAGAACAGGAGCAGATCTTAGCATTCTCTTCCCTTGGCCAACTCCTTGGGCAGATGTAACAACTGTCTGAGACTTTAGATGTAAATCCTTGGGATGACTGTGACAAGATGCACCGTGTTGTTCCTGGAACAGATTATATGTAGTAAACTATAAAACCCATTAGAGGTGTATGCAAAGTAACCAGCTGTGAGCTCAGCTGCTATAAGTAATTGAGAAATCCTAGTGGAAAACCAGTTACAAATAGGACAAGGAGGCTACATTACCTCAGGTACTGAACTTCTCTTACTCAGATACCACAATAAGCGGTTGTTAGGATGTATTTCAAATAACTTAAATGCTTCTGGAAGCCTGATGAAAGGTTTTTGGTAGGTGGAGCCTGCTGTTGAGTTAAATTTTATTCACAATTTATATCTATTGTTTTTTACTATTCCTTTTTTTTGGCCACAGAGGAGAAACCTCTTTTACGGATACCAACAATATGCTGAAGAATTCTTCACCCTGTGAGCTGTGAAACCCATTGCCCAGGATGCTACAGTTGTTAATATTTTACAGACATTCCAGGAGAGCGAGACAAATTCATGGTGAATAGCAGAACTGGAAACACAAATCATTGAATATGAAAGAGCATCCTGAAGAGTACCATGATATGTCTGATCTACTCTTCTGCCCCTCTGTAAGCATCTGCATGGTCAGCAACCCTCCAAATTATAAGGCTAGACTAGATTTACTTTGATTTGACCCAGACAAACCTTCAAATTACTCCAAGTAGACTTCACAGGAACTGACATAGTAGCCACTTCCTTTTGCCACAGTTAATGGACATTAATGGCTCTGCAGGGCTGTTTCTATCACTTTGCAGAGCCCTGACATTTGGGGATGTCAGGTGAAATGAATTCATCAGACATCTGCCTTAATGCACCACTGTTGCATGAAGAATGCCACTCAGGGCCACAGAGTACCTTTAGCATGCACACCTGTTTCGACATCATACAAACAAGAGTCTTAATAACAATGGTGACTGACTAATAATCACCCCAAGCAGAGTACCATTTCTTAGACAATACAACACTAACCTAGCACTTCTTCTCTCCGCTTCCTCCTACCTTTTCAAATTTAGTTTATCCTTAAGACAAAAAAAAGTACTTCTAGTGATATTTCCTTAAGAGTGAAATTTGTCTTGTTTCTCTGCAGAGGTACTCTGTATTATTTTAAAAGCAATGCCTCAGAGCTTGGGGAAATCATGCCTTCATCACTATCCTGGTTCTCCTCATTTAAAAGCTGCCCACCTCCGTCATCAGAGGTCCCTCCAAAGGGTGCATATCTTCAGAGCAGGCCTTCTGCAAGAGCACATCGCAGAAGGGAAACAATGATGGTTGTTCAGAGGGTAAAGGCCACCATTCAGGAGCACAGATAAAAATTCATCCCAAAGGTCAGATATGGGAAGAAGCCTTCCTGCTCTGATACTTATTTGTATTCAAGACTGTGCAATGTATCAGCTTCTGATAAGACAAACAAAAATTCTGGACTGTGCAAACACGGGAAATGGAACTACTCACTTTTTTTTGTTTTGCAAATCCACCTTAATATAAACAAATCTTTTTGCATGCTCCAGTGTAGTCTGGTTTTTTATTATTTTTTATAGGAGGGAATAGTAAAAAACTAATTAGAATGCGGAAGGAAAGGGATGAGTTCTGCCTACACAGAACATGTAGTACAGTTCTTATAAAAGTCCTCCAATATACTGTCTTCTGTTTTCTGTGTAATAAAAGATTGCACTTATCTACACTGAGAGATTTTAAGTGAAGGATTACTTTTGTAAATGAATGAAAAATTATTTGTCTTTAATTAGGAATTAAGTATCTCAGAACATTTTTGTATTTCACCATCAAAATTTACTTCCAGCTATTTTAATACAAAACAAAAAATTATCACCGCATATTTGATAAACAGGATGAAATGTTCATGGTGCAACACTTAATTTTATCTCTTTGTTATAAAATGTTTTCTGAGCCGAGATGCAGAAAGATCAGTTGTTCCCAAAACTACACAGAGCAAATTAAGAATTAGATAAGAAAAGAGCCAGTTCTTTGCAGAGGGTCCAGTAAGACTTACAAACACTTCGGAAAGACCACATACTAACCCATATCATAGTATTGTGCCAGAGGAGAAGTCAGGACAACCAACAACCCCACCCTCAGATACTATGAAATTAAGCTGTGGCTCTACATGATTTTTTGGCCCTAGACCTCCTAACTCCAGTACAGTGCAATTACTTGAGCTCTAAATATCAAATTAGACCTGCTTTCAAGATAGAAAAAAAATCCCACAAAACAAAACCAAAATAACACTTGCAGAAGCTTATCTTGCAGGAGTTAATCCCTAAAAGTTTACATTAACACTCCCACCAATATAGGGATTACAGGAGAGAAAGTTGTAGAAGGATATTTCATGAATACTGTTTCATCACTGGAAAAGGAAAAATAACCAAAAACCAAAAAGCTGAGCTAATGCATAGAAATCATGACAGTTTTTCCTCTTCAAGAGTTTATGTGTGCTGTAAAAGGCTTGTTTCTCAGTCACGCTTTTTCATTCCTTGGGGTCATTTTAGTTCCTGAGAAATTTGAAAGTAGTGGGATTTACAGTATTTGCAACTTATAGATGTTCTCAAAAGAACAAGGGTGGCCTTGAAGACACCTGACATCACTGAATCTGCTGGCATCTGCTCTTTGGAAGTCCTGTTTTTCACAGAGTGTGCAAATTCTCTAATAATACAGATCATGGGAAAAATATGGCTGGGGCTAAATATGGTACACATACTACGTCTCTCCAAAGACCGCTACAGAGATTAATGCATCCAGAGGAACAAAAAACCCACATTTGTTGGGATCTTTTCAAGAGCATTTCCAAGTTCAGCAAAATAGTTTGAATGCAATCTTTTCTGTTGTTATGGTACTGTAAGTAATTGTTTCAAGTGCATTTGCTGAAGATTCCATCACTGCTTTGGAGAAGTTTTGTTCTGCACAAGGTGCAGAAGAACATTGCACGTTCATGTTTTCATACTTGTCAGAGTTTAGTCATTCAGAATAATCTTTCCTTGATAAATCAATCCTGAGCAACTCACAAACCACACAGGTAGATAGCACACAACTTCAAGCTCACAAATAATCAAGTTCTACTAAACTTCAACGTAGAAGGAGGCAAGCACAGTAAAAATCTTTGCAGAGACTAAACCCTTCCCTTTTTCTTTAAGTCTTCACTACAGAAATAACTATTTTCAAAATTACAAGTTCAATGAAGGGGTATCCTCAAACATAGCATTCAAAACTCATTAAAAAAACAAAGGAAAGAGAGGGAATTGTCACTGTATGTTTCCAGAACTGAAAGAAAAAAAAAAAGAAGAACAGAAGCCCATGGTAACACAAAACAAATAGCTTTCCATGACAAAAGAACAGAAAGTCACCCATAAATAAACTCATCATACACATGTTTAGGCAGACTAATAACCCTAAAACAAATAAATCCATATTGGATTAGGAGCAAGCCAATTGCTGAACATTCACCTCATGCATTTAAAACCTGACCAAAAATAATTGCATCTACTCCAATCTTCTTGGCTCTTTCACAAAGGGCGTCCACCTTGGCATAAGGACTGAAAATCACCATCCTCCTAATTAACCACTTCTAAAATGCATTCAAAACTGATAATATTCAGATGGTTTTAAAGTGAGAGAGAATGACTAATACTTTTACACATGAGCAAAAGTGCAGACCATAAAAGCAGAGTTGTTCGGAGTTCTTCCAGGGGAACATTTAGTATATATGTGATTACAGTAAATTTTTAAGTCATTTGTCTTCTCCTAGTGGCAGGGCATATTCTTAAAGATATTACAGCCTAGATTTAACATTTAACAGTAAACCATCGTAGCCATTCCGGCACCAGTTTCTTTTAATGCTTGTGTCAACAGGATCACCGTGTAATGTAAGAAGTGCCAGAATACATGCTGCTAACATTTTTCACATGGCTGTGATTAGTATCCTTCTTAATTTAGCTGTGCCTCTTTTAACCCTACTGTGACTAGCTAGTGGCAAGATGGATAGAGCCAGCCAACATCTATATCCTACATCTACCTGTTTAAGCACCACAAGAACGATATTCCATTTGCTATGTCAATTCTTCCTTTTGAATGGGATTTCCCTCTGAGCTATTGCCCTAAAGTCCAGCTAGCAAGTAGGAAGGCTCCCTGGTTGCCAGCAGGCATCTCAGCTGACTAGATCCTTGGCTGTCCCCACACGGTGCATTGGCGACATGTTATGTCATTTATTTCACTGTATGGTATATTCCAGTTACAAACTGCTATTCTTGTGATGAAAGTAAATTACTGACTTCCTGCTAAAACCACCTTTTAAAACAAGCAATGCCCAACCCAAATATAGCTAGACAGCCCAATTATTAGAAGGAATAACATGTAATGCCAAGATGTGTTTACAGGTTGTGGACAGAAAATGTCTAGAGATTCTGTGGTAGAAAACAAGGGCAAATGCTGCAATTTATGCAATAAAGAGTTAGTTATTTAAACCACAGGAAAAAATGGTCTTTATAGAAATAAAACAGTTCAGAAAATTTGACATGAAACGCCATTTTCATTTCTCCAAAGGTCAGCCTGAATTTTTTTCAGTGGGAGGTGGTTTTTATTCCAGTTGATCAAAAATAAAGAGGGAGAAAAAGAAATCTTGTACACAAAACAGGAATTCTTCCAAATTGAACTTAAGTGTTTGCAACCAAGCAGCTCTTTCCGTTACAGAAACACGTTAACATAAACCTTACAGTACACCAAGGGACTGCCTCCAATCCATTCATGTCACATAACAAATAGAAGAGCAAGCCAAATTCTAACAGAAGCAGTAAGTGTGTCTTGAAAGTTAACCTATCAAAAATGGAAGGTATAGCGAGGTGAAGTCCATTTCTGTGACTGTTAAGCCCTGTTCTTTTCCCTCCAGTATTTTAGAAATCTCTAAATAATAATTATTTCCTTTCCAGTATTGATTCCTTTCAACAAATATTGATTTTTTTTTTCAGAGTCTTGTTTTTTTAACAGCTCGTGCAATGCATTTCACATGGTTAGCTCACCTTTGTTTTTTCACATAACCACAACCTGCCCTCTCTGGAAATAGAATATCTAATTTTGGTTGAAGGTGTCTGCCAAGTGTAGCATCTGCAATAGTGGATTTCAATATGACAGTCACTGGTCTGCTTCAACAACTGAAAAGAGCAAGTTCATATATGTTACCCAGCAAAATATGGATGGGCAAAATTCCAGGAGAAAATTTTTAGGTCTTTGGAATTAATGGATATTTGTAATACAGAATATTGCACTGTCCTTTAAACAACTAATTACATATAAAGAGCTATTCCCTTATATACTGCAATTGTATTAAGGAACATACTTTATAAACTAAACTTATTATTTGGAGTAATATATATGTTTGCTGCTGTGTATAAAAAAATAGTTCAAACTATCTACACCCATATCCTCAGCCACATTTAATTTTGATGAGACAGTATGCTTGCCAACAGATAAATCAAATTCTTTTATATTTGGCTCAAGGATTTATCCTAACCGACTGTACATTGTGCCCTTGTTTTTATATAAATAGTTCACGTGTCTAGACACAGAATTACATGTTTCAGCAAAACTGGGTATGTTTAATACTTTATGCAGATGATTAAATTTCATCTTCAGTATAGTAATGCACAACACTTAGTTCTCTGCATTAGGACACTCAGAACCTTTTCAGTTAATTTAATTCCTCATTTTTCCTCAAAGGAATCAGGAGCATCACTGTGTTTATATAAGCTGTCCAAATCCTATTTTTTTTAAGAATTAATGAAATTCCATTATCAGGCAAAGACAGGCCCAGCATGTTTTCATGCTGGCTTCAAGCACCAATTATCTGGGATTTTCCAGTAAACAACTTGACCTCCAAGCTAAATCTGGGACTGCCTGAGAAATACTATTACAGGGTGGGGAAATGCCCCAGCAGTATTGTCGTCTTTGTCCAGGTAAGGTCTAATTTTCCAAATACTGTGCATGCTGCTGGACATGACAGAATTCAGACAGCCCTTGCATGTGCCATCAGGCCGTGGACACTTCTTGTCTCAAAACTAGATTTCATGAAAAATGAATGCCGTGAAAAAGATCAACTTCCAAGACACAACTACACACACACCCCTGACCTCCCCCAAGGCATTCGTTAAACATACCTATACTTCCAATTTTTATTCTGTGTCTGGAAAGATACATTTGCTGTCTCCCTTTATGAATTACACAAAGAAATCAAAAGATTTTTCCCAGATGACTGAAATAATTGTTTCCATTTTTCCCTCTTCCCAGAAACCCTATAAGCAAATCTAGCATTGGTTCTGTCATAAAACCCACTTCATGTTTCCTTCTGGCCCTCAAGCAGCATGTCTTAGTGATGCTCCTTGAAGCAAAGTTCTGTTTAGCCTTCTCACTGAGGAAGGACATAGTGTATTAAAGGCATATCAAGCCACTTCTCATGAAAAAGGATGAATCTAAGGGACTGAAATGAACCTCTATGGAGAAAACTCCACACTGTTCTTTACAGCCAAACTCTGGGCACTACATGTCCAGGTCAGACCAGGGAGTTTCTTCACCATTCAAGTTTGTCAAATCCTTTGCTGAGAAGTTTGAGGAAACCTTTTGTTTATGATAAGCAGTTTTGGATAAGGGCCAAAGCACAGAAGCCTTATTGCATTTTGTCAGCAGCTAACAGATTGATTCCCCCAAAGAAACTCTCTGGAAACAGAGAACTCCTCTTTCTGGTAGCTTTGTTTTCCAGCAGGATGATGTGGTCCCAAAATCAGGTACAGTAGCTTTCTGGTACCTTCTTTCCATAACCACTCCAAGCTTTAGATAATTTCCAGAAAATTATGAGACTGGCTTGAAAACAAACAAGTTTATACAGATTTTAACAAACTAAACCTTTTAATATGCCTTTTAAGCCCTACAGTTTATATTCCCAAGTTTATTAAAAATGTTCCCATTGTCTAGAAGCTTTCATTAGTATCACTAGTCAATTTAAGTTCAGTTCTCATACAAGCAGGAATGTGGAATTTTAAGGGAAAAACCTTCTGATTATTAAAGCACAATAGTTGGTCACAGACTGTTATCCAGGTAATAAATCCATTGCCTTTGTTGCCTAAAAGGCATCACCCTCAAAAACAAAAAATCCAAGGCTAGGACAGAAAGCAACTTTTCTTAACTGAGAAATATTTACTTTCACAACAATCTTCTCATTTGTCCCCAAATAAATGAACAGTTATTTAATTGTTTTGGCCTAATGAATGTTTGAGTTTAGGGCAATTTTCTTGGTCTATTTCTTGTCTTAGTATATTATCTGGCACATTATCTCTAATTATAATCCCTTATTTTTACTTAAACCTATCAATCTGCCTGACAGTTTGCCTAGACTGCATTTTGAAAATAGTAAAATAAACTAAAAGGGGGTAAATCAATCTACCTAAATAACCTATGGAGAGCTATGCACCAGGTAATGGCTCAAGTCGCTCTTCACAAAAAGCACAACAACAGAATATGGCAACATTAATGCCAACTGCCAGAATAAAAAAAAAATTAACAACTGTGAAAAGTAAAGTGTCTCTCCTAATTAGACTTTGGCATTGTCCCCTCAGATTTACAGTCATTATTTTGCTTTGAATAAACATCACTATATATTTCCTAGGCAAACTCCTTGGCTCTGTTTCAATTATTTCTTTTAAATATTAAAGAGCAGGAAACATTTGTTTTCCCTTGTCACATCCTGTCCTCTTTGCACAGCATCACACAGTCCCCTTTGAAACGCCTGCTCTTACAGCAAGCCTGACACGCACAGTTCAGTCAAAACATTTGCTATTGTCTTTTGCCAACTACAAACAAATTTCTGCACAAACACTGAAAAGGTTTAAAGGTTTCGACAGCCATCTGAAGCCGAGCTAGCACGACTGTCAAAGAAGGGTGGTGTCAAACTGCTCGACTTCCCCACTACCAGCCTTACTTAAACAAGAAAAAGACAAAGCAATTCACTCGTTCACACAGCGGAGCTTCCGGCAAGAGCTCACCCGCTGTAAAACCACTGCTCTCACAAAAAACCTGAAAGCAGAAAAAACACACGAACAGTTACAGATGAGTGTGAAAGCGTAACTTACATTAGTTAGAAAGACAATGGGAAAGGACTGCTGCAGTTTCTTCGTTATTTTACACTGCTGTTGGCAGAGTAGACAACCAAAAAAGTTCACCTAAAGAAATCCCTCCTTTTAATTCTCTCTCTCCCACTTAATTTACTCTGGAGTCTCTCAGCCTTGAAGAGATCCGGCAGTCAAAAGTTTATCCCCTTGTATTTCCCAATGATATGGCTGACTTTCCTTGGACACATACCAATGATGCAGTAAAAATAGACAAAAGAGGGGGGGGAAGGGAAGAAGCAATCTAGCTTGAGCCTGAATCTTCTTAACTCAGTGTTTTCTGTAAAAGCTGCTCCTATGTCAGAAGATCCCATTCCTACTATAACTTGCAGAGCACTGAGTCATCCATCTGGTTTTCATAAGCTGCAAATTACAGGCAAACCAGGGAATATACACAGTCCAGTTTTAGCAGAACTCCCCAGGCACCAGCCTTACAAGTAACCTGAGGTACAAAGGCTTTGAAAATAAGCGACCAGACCCATGCCGGGATGGTCTTCCGTCTGCAGATGCCTGACTGCTCCCCCAGGCAGCCCCCAGCAGCCCAGAGCACCACACAGCACTCAAGAAGGTGGCAGGCGGGTCCTCCCCCGCCGCTGTGGAAACAAACAGACGCTACAGCTCTCCCTCCCAGCACAAACAGCCTCTCTGGAACGGGGGCAGGAAAATCCAGTGCATGACTTGAAATCGTTCAACAGCTTAGCAAGTCACTCAGAACAACGTATTTTCTATAAACAGGGAAGTGGATGCTGACCCACTTACATCCTCTAAAGGCTTCCAGGTGAGAAGCAAATCTATTGTATTGACAGGTTTCGTTTTGTTTAGGTGAGTTTTTTTCTCTAATAAGAGTCAGTGGACAGTTGCTTAATAGAGAACTTCTGGGGTGATCCCAGCTATTCATTGCAAGAATGAACATTTTACCAAAAGTACCAGAAGTAAAATTTTGATAAGCACTCCTTGAAAGTCCATGACTCAAAACTCCCAAGTCACGTTCAGTCCCTATTTTCAGCTATTTAAAGGTCTAGAGCCCCGATTAAATTCAATATACCAAAGGCTTGAGGGGTCACCTATATTTTTGGATACTTCATGGATTTTCAGTCAGTACTGAAAAACAATGTTTTCTCAATAAAAAAATCAGAAAACCAATTTTAACCAATTTTATGGTGGATAAAAAAAGTTTTGCTATTGCTTAAAACTAAGGTTGTTATCTGCATGTTCTTTATTTTAAAATAACAAGTTTTATTTAGTCTTTAGTTTTCCCAGAGCACTTTTTCAAGCTTTTCTTTTGGGAATAATCTTACTCTGTTTGAACAGTGAGACTCTCTAAACAAGGCAGCTTTCACTAAAGCATGGGTAAATCAGTACAGTGAGTCATTAACAAAATAAAAACACCATTGTAAACACTCTGCCTAAAAGTCCTGAGCCTTGTCGCTTGCTCAGCTTTTCATCTTTGCAGTGTTAGGATTGTGCTGATTGTCTACTCGTCTTGTACCTGGATCCAGGATTGACATGACTGGACTATTAAAGTCAAAAGCAGCTGAATTATTTAAAAGCCAAACCAAAACAACAACAACAAAAAAACCCAAACCCGAGAAAACAACTAGACTCTAATCAGTAGAAGCAAAGGAGGACATTATAAATTCATTTTCTTTGTTTGTTTTTTTTCCTGTGCTGTCACAAATTCTTCCAACAGTTGTACAACCTATTGAATTATTTCAGTCACATCAGGTAGAGATCTCAAAGGTATTATATTCCTACAGCTATTGTGAAAAAAGGCAGCCCTCCAGATGAGTGAAATACAACCCAGTGATCCAATGTAAAAGGCTACAGATGAGTTCAGTTTTATTATTAGACACCGGAGTACATCACACAAACGAGGTACATGAGAACAGATTTCATGTACCCTACTGCTCAGCTGCTCCCACAGTTGTGTATCTTTGACCTGCAATCTAGCATTTTTCCTCTCCTCTCCCATCAAGGTAGTAAGCAGCAAAACACTTGAAATGCACAGACATCAGCTGAAGCAAATAATATTATTTTTTGAAACAGTAGTAAGCAGGGTTTGTTAACAGTTGAGTTATTCTCCTACTTAGTAATCAAGTGGGGTGAACTGACTACATCACATTTTTACCAGGACTGATACTTTCCATAAAAACAAAGGACCTGATCCTGGTAGAGCAGACTTCCAAGTCCAGAGACAGAAATTATTTCATGGGACACAGCAGAGCAGCCCTTGTGTGGTTTGCTAGGCATGTAGGCTCTCTCGCCACTACTGTCACAGTGCAGGACAAGTTGAATGAACGTTATTTTTGGAATAAGAACGCTTTTTTTGGTGAGACATGGTGTTAAAGTGGAGAGTAGGTGGGAATAACCACTTTGATTTTTTGATACTTGTGCTGACAGAATTTTTTTCCCTCCAAGGAGCGAATGCATTAATTCACACTGATCTCTCAGGTGCTCTTCAATATGTCTGTTCTCTCAAAAAACCAGTCCATTTACATCAAAGGCAGCTTTCACAAATAACAATTCTGTAAGAAAACTTCAAGAAAATTCAAGATTCTAAACCAGATGACTGATTTTAAATGACCCTTCATTTCCCAGGCTCTTATTCACCATTTTTTTTCTCCCTTTTTTGTATTCAAAATTGATTTCCTCTTTTATATCATCCATATTGGAATACCAGCATCCTACTGTGCAAATATAGCTCCTGCCTCCAGAAAGGCTAGCTGTGTGTCCCTTCAATGCTGCCTGGATATTACTAGGACATCATTTGATGCTCACTTTCTCACACTCTTGTCTTCATGACCTTTGAGGCAGTCAAGCACCATGTTGTTATATAGCACAGGGATGCTAGCTTTCTGGAGAAATGGAGACAGAAGATATTCAACAGTGTAATGGTGAGAAATTTTACTCTAGAAAGCTTCATATAGGAAAGACTGCAACAAAGAACAGTTCAGATAGGGAAAGCAACCACCTAGGAGCAATTTGTCTTCTCAGAAAAATGGCAGCTTCCATTTAGGATGTTTTCAAATGCCAGCTACAAAACCACTCTGTTATTTTCCATATTGATTTTTCACCAAGATCAACTATGTTAGCAATATCAGTAGGACAAGAGTGGAGTAGGATGCAGCTTAGATATTGATTATGAGGTTTTATATGTAGGTTCTTGAAAGGTTTTTTCAAACCTCATTGCATGTTCATTAAAGCAAGGAAAAAGTGACCCTCCTCAGTCAGTGATGGACAGGTTGTGATGCACAGTAGGTGGCAGAGTATGTATCTCTCTTGGCCTGAACTCTGCTACCATCTAGTCTAGTGTGGTTGTATTAGGAGTGCTGAACTGCGAAGGTATAGATGAAAGCAACCTGTTTTTCAACATGTTCTTTGCAGCTTAAATACTGAGAAAGTGACAGCTGAAAAGTCTGGGTTTGGTAGAGGATTCACCTTGCCATTTGATTTGAATCTGTGGAATTACCTAAGTGATAGAAGCTCAGGGTGGTAGATTAACAAGGGTTTTACTACAGCTATGCGTTCACCTTTGATTTCAGCACTACACCACTTGGTGTAGGATTCAGATAAGTTTATGCAGATTTCTAGTTGGTCATAGTTGAAGTCCTAGATAATTCTGATGCAAACAAGCTGGGAGGCTTTGTACAGACTGAAAAACCCCAAGTCTGATAAACTGAGAAAAATCTACCCTTGGAGGAGTCCAAGGCAAAGCTTCAGTTCACTTACTGTCAATGACAAAAATTAAGGTAGATTTTGGCACTGACAATAACACATTTTTTAAAGATGAATTAGCTGTGACATTATAAATCATCTTATCACCGGCATCTTTAAAGCCAGCACAGGGAACAGCATCTTGGGTCTGGATTCAGATGCCAAGCTTGTATTCAGTCTGGACTCACTAACTATTTTATTGTAGTACTTCAGCTTGGTGCACAGTGAGTTGAGTTTGGCAAAAGCCTGTCCCCCTCCAGAAAGGCACATAATTGTCAGCTGATCTCTCAAAGAGATAATATCGTGCAATATCGTGCAATAATCCTTTGCTGCCTGCTCCAACTGTTAGATGAGAATTGGGCTGTTTCAGTGCTTTTGGTATTTTGCTTTATAATGCATGTATTTTGCTTTACAATGTATCACTTGTTTTCACAGAAAGAAATACGCATCTCAGACAAAAACATAATGCATTGTAACCTTGATGTCATCGTTGGAGAAGCCCCATGGCTGCTGCTGTTTTCACTACACCCTACAGTAGCCCCCTGGCTGTCCCCAGAAAAAATGGAGAATAAGCATAACACTAAGCCACTTTTTCTCATCAAGTCTCACTAACATCTTCAACTGCAGGGATTGGGGCTTGCCTGGGGCACATGAGCTCATTCCGAGAGCACTGGTGAGGGAGAAAAAGGCAGCCTTTTCCCTTCCAAGTGTGCTGGAACGATGATCCCCTTTTCCCACCCTGAAGCCCACAGAACAGGAGTGATGGCTGGATACTTTGTATTCTTTAAGTTACAAGTCAGCAAACAGCATGCAATGCACATGTCACAGTGGTTTTCACCAGGGAAGGTCAAATATCGGAAGAACATAATTTCAAAAGACAAACATTAGACTGTCTTCAGAGGTTCCCTTTTTCCCTCTGGTTGCACACTCACAGGTCTTACCTTGCACTGAGAGCTTGCTGAACTGCCACTGAACAGATACAGTTGATTGCCTGACAGAAAACTGCCCTATGATAAAATGCATCAATTTTCTGCAAGCTGTGAGAGGTGAATTAGCTCACAGGGGTCTGCTGAATGCTGCAGCCCACACACACTTGGGATGTTATGGACCAGAGCAGGGGAATTAAGACAAACTGCGAGCCAAATGCTCAAGATTCTTATGGAAATATACCGCGAAACAGCAGGTAAGCCCCACGCTCCTCCTGACTGTAATTCTACTTCAAGCTCTAAGTTGCACTTCTCTGACAGCCGTGTCCCTTAAGCACAGGCATACAGTTTGTGCCATCCTCATGCTTCCGCTCTGTACTGTCCTAAATCATATTCTGCTACTCTGAGAAATAACCACCAGCCTTGGCTCCTATAAAATTGTACTGTCTCACTATCACTGTTTTTCAAAACTTTTATTCACTTAAGTAAGCTTTCTTTCAAAAGCAAGTATCCAGGAAACACTGATGTAAGACATTTTCATACGTCTGCATTCATGAAAAGTCCTGAACCAAAAGTAATGTGTCCAAATCCCTCTTTTTGTTTGAAAACATCATTCATCCAAGAATCAGAAATGTTACCATGTGACTGGTAACACAAAGAAATGAGCACATGAAGAATCACAGTGAACAGTTCAAAAGCAGCTCTGGGCTTGAAGTTGGTTCACAAGATACTTGTTGAATACTGGACACTTTGTTGGCCAAGATAAATAGAAAGGGCTATGTTTTCTAAAAAAAAATTAAAATACCATGCTTATATATTTCTTGGCTTGGTCTTTCTCTGACCTTGCCTGGAGCTATCCACTCTTACAGCAGACAAAGGACTGCTATGTGCCTGGTTTATCCTGGACCTGTCCTGCCTTCCTACCTTCAAGTAGAAGAAAAAGGTAAAAGAAGGTATGTTGAGACCTTTGCACTGAAGAACCTGAGACTCCTGGGGAGAACAAACAGCCTCTGTCTCTCAGACTGCAAACACTGGGCTGGAGTGAGGAAGACAGAGAGTAGAAGGAGAATACGGCAAGGAGTGAAGAGCTCTGGGAAAGTTTTTAAGGACTGCGAGGCAGGGAGGATAAGCATCTTAAATGGTATCAAACACAAAGGTTCAGGAGGATGGGATATGGGAGGCCTGGGAAAAAAGGTAGCACTAGGATGGGAGGAGACGAGTTGTAGCAGAAAGATGGAGAGGCTGTGAACTCTGTGGTTGAGGTGGGGGGCACAGTTGACAGAGCAGCTAGATGCCATCCCTACATGGGCATGAGCTGCAGACTTGGTCTAACGATGAGGGACCTCAGGCTAGGAGACACTAAAAGCCATAGTGAAAGTCTGAGAGGGTTGAGGCTGTGCAGGGCTTTGGGGCAGATGGGAAACAAGATTTTCTCTACTGAAAATATGCTGATCTACATACCTCCATGCATATAAAAGATGCTGCCCTATCTCCTTCTATCCATAGGATCATCTCTTCCCATTCCTACCTCCTCTCTTTTGCAGCCAGAGCACAGTAGCCCTAGCTCGCATTTTCCCATCTGTGTATTGGAGTGTGACAGTGTAACATTTGCCGTAGCCATTACGACCCAAGAAAATGCTTTGATGTAGCTCTGGATCCCAAAGCCTAAGTATCAAGCATAGATTACAAAGTCAGAGAGAAGGGGTATCAGGAGAAAGCAACAGGAAAATGGAGAGAAGGAGGCAGATTTCTTTAGACAGGTGGTCTCATGGAGGCATGAAAATGAAAACTGTAATATGCGGAGAGTTCAGCCACAGCAATGCTGGAGTTGATATTAACATCATCAAGTACCTATCAGCTTGCTCTTACACATTCAAAAACTAATAGAAAAGAAGGCCAAGGGTACTATTTTAAAGTTAAGCAATCCAATCAGAAGCAGAAATTAAACCACACATATGAGAAAAGATTGTAATTCTCACAATCCCATTTCAGTCCTTAAGTAACCAGCCTCCCTATTGACATTAGTGAGAGTTTCACCAGAGTAAGACCTGCAGAATTCCATGCCAGAATATTACTATAACAAATGTTAACATTTGACAGTCAAGGTACATTAGGGGGTTACACCATACCTTAGGGAGCATTTGGTAAAGTGTCAACTGAAGATGCTGCATAAGAAGAAAGATGTCAAGAAGAAAGCAAGCCCCAGTATGATTTCATTTCAGGAAGGAAACTGCAGTACAATTCTTGAATCTTAATGGATACTATGCTTCTCGGTTTCACATGCTGTGAACCAGCAGTGATAAGAGGAAAAGGCTGATGACAGCCATGATAATTTTTTTTAGACAGCAGCAACCAGGACAGAACACAGCAAGCTACCCTCTTAATTAGGGACATTTTATGCTATGAGCTTAAATTGCTGCTTTCTTAGACCTTTGGCAAAGGCAAAAAGGAAGGAAACTGAAATATTTAAAAGCTTTTTCATGGATGAAGAAGCAGTGGCATCTATAATATTTCCTGCCTACTTGAGCACATACTGGAATGCAATTTGCTTTCTGGGCCTGAGAGAGGTGAGTTAGAGAGGAATCAGGGTGGACCATCTGGAGGCTACAGCTAATATTATACAAGTTCTGTATATACCCTATAAGAAGGTAGTTTGTACAACTGTGCCTTTTACACACTATCAAAGCAAAGCAGCAATGCAGACAGCCTGTTCTTTAAGCCAGGGATTCCAGAAAGAAGAAAGTTTAGGGCTTGCCTATGGAGTCCAAGTGAACATCTTCCCAGCATAAGAGCAGAGCAGAGCCATAATGCACTGATGCTTGTTTCTCTCAGCATTGCTGACTAGCAGGGACGCCAGGCATATCAATCAGACAGGAGGGAGAGAAGTCAAAGAAACCAGTGGACACTGGTAGATACAGATGATTCAAGGCACTACAGACCTGATGACCACTTAGCCACTGCAATTCACTCTCTGCCATAGGCAAGGAAGATAGAGAGTGATCCCTTTTCTTTCTGTCTTGGCCCAAGTTTTCCATTATATTTCAGGCCACCTTGCAGAATGGGCCCTGTGGCAAATCCCTGGTTGAGAAACTTCCTCTTTTCTCCTGTGGTGAATTTTGCACCTATAACCTGCCTAGCAATCTTTTCTTTCCTAAGTGCAGTGCCTTCTCCAAGTAACACCACAAAAATAAAATGCACATATGAGAAGAAGACTCTCTGCTCTTGATGTATGAGTGAGATCTGGGTACTACAGCCCTGCTGCTCTTTCTTTTTTTAATAGAAAAGGCTGCATGCTTAGCATTTTTCATTGTTTTAGAACTAACCAGTATGTTCCCACTTTAGTGACAACAATAGCCCTTACCAACCTGGAAAAGAAAAACCCAAACCACAAATGAAAGATTTTAAAAGCTTTCACAGGTATGGGTGAAAATTGAGGATATTAGCATGGGAGATAGTTGTCAGAGGGTTTAGATTGAAGAGAGAGGGCAACTTACCCAAGGGGGCTGAGGAGGGGTTGTTTGCAAATCTCAGCCTTTATCCCTATGGAGACCTGAGTTCTACTGATGGTGAGTGATTTTACAAGGAATTCTATTCAAACCTGACAGAAGGCTGCCATTGATTCTTTCAGTCCCTCAGACATTTTCCTGCTACCTGACAGTTCAGTTTCCTGGTCAGACTCAAAAAGCTGATGGGAGGGAGGTACATGTGGTATTTCACTCACAGGCTCTCCCTTATCATAGCCTTAATTGATGCGTGTCAAGCACGTAGGACACATCAGCAGAGCACCTGCTAATAGTCCAAAACCCTGAGATGAAAATAACCCTTGAAGCCTCCCACTTTCACTAAAAATTCAAATGCCTAGTGACATAAATTACAGCTCTAGTAACTCAAAACTCTTATTAATCCAAAGTTTTTCTTTCCCAAGAAATCGATCCATTTTGGGAGCTGGCCTGACATTCTCAAGGGCAATGAAGGGGAAATCTAGTAGTCTTAGTAATCTGCTAAGCGTATGTATATTTGGGAAATACTGGTCAGGGTTTCAGTCAACTCCAAATTAATACCTTCCATGAAGTGCTGAACAACTGAACAATAGCTATATTACAAATGTGCCTGCATTTTCCTTAACCACAGGAAAATGCTGGCAAGTGGTCCTGCAGTCAACATACAGTGCACCTATAGACCCAGAGGAAGAGAATGAATCGCAGTAAAAACACAGCCCTGGAAGCAGATCTTAGTTTTATTTCCAGCTTTCTTGCAGATTTCATTTCCCTTTTTTGTAGATTGACGACGATATGCTTATCTGCTTCCCAGGCTATCTGAATGCTCTTTAATGAGTATTAAAAAATAATGCTGTTTTCACAAACGGCCTACCATCTCAGAATCAAAAAGTGCAATTATAGCTTATGCAGTTTAGAGCATTTTTTTTTAAATGTAGGATGTTGATTCAGCACCTTGTTTTAGCAAGCCCTGTGAATGCATCTTCAAAATGATCCCTCTGGGAGGAAAAAAATCCATTTTAATCTTCTGCCTGTTTACCCTGATGCAAATCAAACAGGCACAGTCTGCCCCTACAGAGCCAGCCATGTTGTGCTGAGCTCGTGATGCACAAGGGAGTTCTTTCTTTAGTCAAGAGAGAGACAATGTGGTAAGCATATTGATTACTCCTAACTATGTACTGAGAGAGCACAGCAAAAACTCCTAAGTGTGTATCTCGTGGCTTTCACTGTTACTTAAGTACTGAGATCCTGCTTTCTTAATCAATAGACAAAAAAACAATTTCATTTCCATCTTTACTAATCAAGGCTTAGTATCTATCTGCTACTTAGAGTGACTGACTGAAACACTCTGGCTTGTGTTCACAGCCTGGCACAGAAACAGCTTATTTCTGTAATTAGCTTTAGTTCATACACTACCACACATCCACTGTATTGCTGTAGAGGAGGCTCACTCTCAGAGCTGAACAACCATCATTATCAAGACCCACCTAGTTAAAATGTACCAAGTACAACAGCTGCCCATAATCTGACCAACTTTATTGGAAAGTTTTTGTCTAACTGTCTCTTAGCCACTGCTTCCCACACATAATATTGCTTGACTGGCCCTATGCAATTCATGACTCGATGCAGTCCTTAAGATCCTATAGATGAGTAGGAGAGTTGAGCCAAAGGTCTCCAGACTGCATCAGGGCTGTGTGCAGAAGCTGTGCACAGCCCCAAAACACAAGTTGCACAGCAGAGAGAAGGATACAACCCCCAGGGCATCTCCCCTATTGGGTACATCCATAGGGGGCAAGTTAAACAAGCATAAAGGAACACAGTATCAGGCTTTACGTCGGATTTGTTGGTTTGTTTTTTTTTTTTTTGGCATGACTCAAGGCTAATGAAGATCTGATTGAAACTTACTTTCCTGTGATTTTAAAAAGAGGAATAATGAACACACGTATTTACAATGACTGCTACTTTTTTCCACCAAGTATCTTGAACTCATAGTCTGAGCCTCACTTACCACATGAAACCTAGCCACAGACTTGCCAAAACTTCAGGAGCAGACTAGTTCTGAGATTCTGCATGGTGGCCAGCTCTGATAGAGACATTAAGATTTTCTTTGCTGGTGTAAATGGTAAAAGAGAAAAATCTAAAAAGTCCATCAATATATACTATGCAGGACTAAGTTGAAGAATACTGTCCAAGCAGGTAATATTTTATTCCAAATTCTGAAAATTAGAAAGGGCATATTAAAGATGCAAGAAGTCAAGCTCATTCCATCTTTGCAGTCTTTTGCTCTGTGGAGCTGTGAACATTTCCCAATAGCGGTCAACAAAGAGGACTGAAATCTCTGAGCATAACTTTGCTTTTCTACTGCTAGGCATATATCTTTGAATATGACAGCACATACCAGCATTTTGGGGAGCATTCCTTTTATAGTATCTAATTTCTAGCCATTTCACACTTTTCCAAACCACACTGCTCATGACTTTGCAAAAACTGCTGGTGTTTGAAATATGACTGGATGATCAAATACTGGAAATGCAGCTAAAAATAAAAGCTAGATGCACATTAAATAAAGTAATACATATATATACACACACAAAAAAATAACCTAGTAAGTTGAAATGGGTTGTGTTACTATTAACTTCTTCCCTTTTGCCTCCCAAGAAGGTCTCATTTGAGATTGGAATTGTGTGGTCCTTGTAGTCATGACACTGCATACAAAGTAGCTGCTCTTTTACTTTAGACAGAGAAAAATACTTTAATAGCTGCCTCTCTGAATGACAGCGCCTACCTGCCTTGCTAAAACACGCCCTTAGTCTTACGAGAAAAGCCAGAAGACGACAGAAAGCTACTTACTAGTGTTCCATAGAGTCCACGCAGGAGTATTAGAGGCTGAAATTCGCTGTGCCTCTGATCAGAAGATTTAGTTCCCTGCATTCAGACAGTTGGTCCCATTACGGCCATCGGGCGGCTGAGTTAAAGGGTGGCCTTGCACAAACATAAACAGCTTGTCAGCACAAGCCAAAGAGGCGGGTCTGCCCTGCCAGCCACAATGCGAGCCAATGATTAGCTTCTTCGCATTCTGGGTGTTCAAGATACTGCATTTCATTCTTAAGCAGGGGACAAGGGGGACTGACTGGGAAGGGCTAGTGCTTTGACGGTTTGCTGCTAGGCATTAAAAGGCTTAAGGTGGAAGAAAAAAAAATCAATAGGTCACTTCAGGAAAAGCACACATTTGCTGCATATTCATATGAACACTTTTAGAGAGCCTGCAGGCATCTCCAATGCATTGTTTCTTTTAGGTCAATCAAACACACCAATGAATGAACAAAAAACCTGTAAATTAAGTTTATCTCATATTCACTGAAAAGAAGCTTCACTTGCAAAGTCTCTGATTTTTCTTCTCTTCGCTCTTTTTCTTACTCTCATCCTTCCTAACATGCTTTATTTGCTGACAGTGGCATTTCTCACTTCTCTGTTACAAATGTCTTACTCTGACCTTCTTGACCTGACCCCTCAACCTTCACTGATCCTCCTATGACTGCTTCTCTTCACCTCCATCTTAACTGCTTGTTCTTTTGGTCCTGATCTCCCCGAAAGAGCAGAGTCACAACAGAGGCACCTTAGGGTAAGGTTCTGTGAGAGAACCAAGTTCATCTAGCAACTTACTGCTGTTAAAAGTGGAGGTGTTGAGTCTCCCCTCTCTTCAGCACGACACCGTGGCCCCCTGTCTGTTCCCCCCATCATTCAAGGAAAGGTTATGTAGCACAGAAGCAAATATTTCTCTGTCAGTTTACTGATCTTAACACAGAGACAAAAGAGGTATTGCATGGAGAGAATACTCCCTGAAATACAAGCTCTTGCTAATCTTGCTTCAGCCATCTATGATCCCACCTGTCTCTCCAAGTTCCTCTCTCCTTTGTTTGAACTGAATTGTTCCTAGTTAATTGAATACCCTGCTTACAGCTGCTGATCCCATTTCATCCCAGCTCTGTCCTACTTTCTTATGCCTCTAGTTTGGCTGTGAGGCCTGTCTGCCACCAAAATCGCTCTCATCAAGTGTTGTATAATAACTCCCTGCATAAATATCATGTTTTGTGCTTCAAGCCTCAGGCTCTTTGAGCTCTTTTTTGCTTTGGAAGTAACTAAAATCCTCCTTAAAACCCATGCCATCGTTTTGGCTTTTAACAATTTTTTCTCTGACCTTTCTGATTAATTTTTCTCTCAGCATCTATCCCTTCCTCCCTCACAATCCCAAAGGCACCCTACTCTTGTTATAGTCTATCCAGCTTTTACTATTTGCTTGTGCAGGCTCCTGTACCACTTTATGTCAATGATTTACAAGCATCCATATGTATAGGGCAGCTTTCTGATTTTCTCCAGTCGCATATTTCACCCTGTGTTTTAGGCATACTGTATTAAATGCCTTGACAGCTCCTAATTTTAAGGTCCTTTTCTGGGGTCAAATTAAAGCAGTGCAATCACACTACATTCATTTCTGTGTAATCTTGGCAAAAGTCATTTCTCTCCCCCTCTGCTTTGATAATGGAGTTGAACACCCTGCAGAAGCAGATGCTAGAGTTAGCACCTCGTTCAGACGGGAAGGCATATCACAGCTCTCAGGCTTCTGCTGACAGGCTGCACGAGAGTTCTGGCACACAGCACTGCATCACAATGTATCGGGGTCACGTTTGCAAGTTTTTCTTCACAGTGAGACATACTAGGCACGTTCTTCAATGATATCTGAGATTCTGGTGCAACTGCACAGCTCCATCAGCTGCCACCCAAGTATATAACCTACACTGCCCTGACTTTTACCCAGATTTCCTACTTAGTTAACTCTGTGCTACCCACACTAACAATATGATTTTACCAGAGCTCTTTTCTAATACTTTCAATGTGCAAATCTCTGCCGAGATCCCTCATGTGATCACAGTATTTGATTACTTTAATTATTTTGATTAGTGAGCCTGGATCTTATTCCCAATGCACATGCATTGTTTTCCACAAAAAATTCAGCAATTGAGTTCATCTTTTGTTCCATACCGCAGCCACATTGCCTACACCCCTATGAAAGCCATGTTTTCTTCTCCTGAACTTCAAGGCCTTTTCAGAGTTTCTTCTTTTTTATAGATCCACTCCCACAGCTCTCTTCATCACAAGGCCTGTCTTTTCAGCTTTCTCTCTTCCTACAAAGCTCTCTTTTCTTACCTTATCCTCTATGAAGAAAATGCCTTGCTTCATCAAATCAAGTTTCAAATCAAGTTACCTATTCTTCTCTCTTTTCTATAACCTACTTGTCACAAAATATAGAAAAAATGTATCAGTATGAGAGTGAGGAACAATAAATAGTCAACAAGTCACTCCAGAAGGAGGGATGTTTCATCTGTGTATATAAATAATATGTGCTAGAAATCTTCTACCATAAACCATATATCATGTTATACACCTTACACTGTTATATTTTATGGAACAGGGCAGGCATGAAAAGCCCTTGATGGATATGCATCAAGTGCTCAAACACTGTACATGAGATTGTGAAAAGACTGCTATGAAAAGACTGTTTGTAGATGCACAAGAGAAAGCAAGCTAGCTATTGCATCTCTGATTCCCATGGCAATTTATTTAAGATGCTAATTCAGTGTAGCCACAAATAAAGAAACAAAAGAGAGAGCAAGAATGAGCTGATTTAGTGGACTATGTTGAAAAGGCACACTTTAGACAAAGTCACCCTGGGTACAACTCCTGCGACTCCACTAACAGAATTATGCCAAGGATGAAGCTGCCTCTTTGTCCTTAAGCCTTGTATGATGCAGGAAAATTGTTATCAGCACTGCCAATGATACCAACCCAGGCACCAGCTAAGTGTGATGGCCAAGCTGATTTAACAACTCACTTTTACCAAAAGGGTCATCCTGCCCCCTCTTTTCACCACCATTCCCAGCTGCACAGGCCTGCCCCTCTCTCATGCATGTTCGTGGAATGGTGTGAAAGCTCACAGACCAAATTTGTCTTGCTGAGTATGTTTTTCAGACAGGTTAATGATCTGACTCATCTCCCTGCCATCTTAAGCAGCCCAAGAGCCAGCAGAAGTAAACAGTAAGCACATGTAGATGAAAAAGGAGAGGGAAAAAGGTGGAGGCCAGAACCAGCACCTTTTTCATAAGCAAAAAGCTGTCTGTCATCCCCAGAAGCTACTATCTATTCCGAGGTGAAACTTAAAACTCTGTCCCCCAAAACCATGCCATTCTTAAACACAAGGTCCCAAAAGCTCCTGTAACCCCCTGTTTCATTTCAAGCAAGAACTAAAATGTTTTACTGAAATGCATTTTCTAAAGGTAGGTGTGGTTTTATTTTATTAAAATGCAAGTTTCTGAAAACATAGTAATAATTTGTTTCCCTATGGAAAAATTTGGATAGGAGATAGATTTTGACAGGCAAAAAAAAAAAAGAAATATTTAAGTTTTCTGCATCTGAAAATAATATATTTGGGTTCTCTTCAACATCTTCATTAATGACTTGGTATGCAGGACTCAAAGGAATACTGAGTAAGTTTGCTGATTACACTAAATTGCAAGGAGCTGTTGACTCCCTTGAAGGCAAGGAGGCCCTGCAGAGAGACCTTAACAAATTAGAGGACTGGGCAATCACCAACCATATGAAGTTTAACAAGGGGAAGTTCTGGATTCCACACCTGAGATGGGGCAACCCTGGCTGTGTGTACAGACTGGGATTGAGAGGTTGGAGAGCAGTGCTGTGGAAAGGGACCTGGTCCTTGATGGCAAGTTGAATATGAGTCAGCAGTGCCCTGGCAGCCAGGAGGGCCAACCACGACCTAGGGGGCATCAGGCAAAGCATCACCAGCTGGTCAAGGGAGGGGATTGTCCTGTTCTGCTCTGCACTGGGGCGGCCTCGCCTTGAATACTGTGTGCAGTTTGGGCTCCTCAGTATGAGAAAGACAGTAAGTTCTTAGAGAACATCCAAAGGAGGGCAACAAAGATGGTGAAGGGCCTTGAGGGGAAGCCATATGAGGAGCGGCTGAGGTCACTTGGTCTGTTCAGCCTGGAGGAGACTGAAGGGAGACCTCATTGCAGGCTACAACTTCCTTGTGAGGGAAAGGTGAGGGGCAGGCACTGATCTCTTCACTCCCATGACCAATGACAGGACTCAAGGAAACAGCATGAAGCTGAGTCAGGGAAGGTTTAGGTGAGATATCAGGAAAAAGGATTTCACCTACAGGGTGGTTGGGCACTGAACAGGCTCCCCAGGGAAGTGGTCACAGCACTGTCACTCAGACCAAGTCTGTCTGAGTTCAAGAAGCATTTGGTAAATGCTCTCAGGCACATGGTGTGATTCTTGGAGTGGCCTGCATGGGGCCAGAAATTGGACTTCGTGATCCTAACAGGTCTCTTCCAACTCAGCATATTCTATCATTCTATGATACAATTCAGCAGAACGTTGTCCATTCCCAAGGTTGCAGGCTCCATGGGTAACATTTTTACTCTGTCCCCTTTCATATTACCATCCATGCAACTGGCTTCTACTTTTTATTGTTTGCTGGCTAAAACTGTTTTTTTTACCTTTCTCATTTTGTGGCCTCAGCCTAGCCTCACTCTGCCCTTTCTTCTCAGAACACAAGTTCAGCTGGATGCTATTTTGCCTGTCATTTGTGTCTCCTTTTGGGGGCCAACAAGGAACCCCAGGTCCCCTGAGGCTCAGCCTGACCAGTTCACATCTATTCCAGTGCTGGGAGTAGACCTGTCCTGCTTCTCCAGCAGTACCCAGAATGGAGCAGAGTGAGAAGATTTTTGTCATGTTTTACTGGCTTGCTTTCAATTATAAAGTGGGTCACAAATTATTCCCAGAAAGTACATAAGCTCAAGCAATGGAAGGCTTTAGATAATGACAAAAGAAGTGAAACTTAGTAGTTGAATTGTTTCATTTTCATTTTAAAAAGGAAAACAAATGTCAGAAATAGCAAGGGGAAGAGATCATGTGCAGATGCAGCACACTAACATATGAGGCTACAATCAATGGGAACTTGGGCTCAGTCCCAGCTCAGACCATGTGCATTTTGAACTTTGAGCTCTTGGACCACTTCCTAATTAGAGAGCCAGCAACACACTGCGGAACTATTTAACCCTTTGCTGGTGCCTCCTGAGGTCTAGCAAGTGCCAGAAAAGTTTCTGGGGATGTATCTAACCTCTGTAGGCCACATATACTATAGGAAGTATCCCTATGCCCAAATGGCTTAAGTGAAACAACTCCTGTCAGCACCTCTCTCTTCATGCCTCTCTACACAGAAAGGTCAGGTTTACAGCTACTCCTTCCTGCACTGTTGAACAATTGCTGGAATCTCCCCATAATGTGCCAGCTTCCTAACCAGAATCTGCCTCTCTTCAAGGCTTGTCATGGTTCCTTCAACCTTATCAGTAATGCTATACAAAGGATCAGATCAAACAGAGATACCCGCCAGAACTTAATAGTGTAAATAACGCCACAATGCACATAGAGACTTGTGTCTCTACTCCACAGGAGCGGAAAAGCAGAACAGTATTATGAAATGGTAACTGTACCCAAAAATACAATTATAGCATTGGAAGCTGTGTGGAAAGAAAACAAGGGCTATACAGCTGATGTACATCAGCAGTTGTCATGTCTGACTATCACTGGTGTTCTAGTTAGATCTGCACTAGTGATTTCATTTTTTATATCCCTCTATGAAGTGGTAATATTATGTCTTATCTATTTCACAAAATTTCTGTGTGGATACATTTACAATGCTTTGAAGCTCTCACTGAAGACATTTCAGACATACAAACTGTTCCTATTTTCATTATTGACTTAAGAAATACATCCTTTGAAAGCCAATAAACAGGATAACTACTTCAGCAGGGTAAGTTTTCTTTAAAATTTCCTACCACCTCTAAGGTCACTTATTCCAAACATAACAAAAATGCACTAGTAAAAGGAGATGCACTTCCAAAAATACATGCACTGTGGGCAAAGATTAACTTTGGGATTGTAGAACGTAGTAAACCAACTCAGACAAGAGGTGAAGGAAATCAGCCTGTGTTGGGCACTATGCTGCCATAACTGGCTTCTATACCCAAGCTGGCTAAAAGCTACTTTGAGCCTTGCTATACTACACTCCAGGCATTTCTCTATTAAATTATGTGAATGAATCTAGAGACAACATTTAAATTCCACTGTTGTTTGGGGGTGATTCATGCACTTCTAGAGGGATTTTTCAAACAGTGCTGAAACACCCTTTGGCTCTGATTAGCTTCAGAGTCCACAAAAATATTTCAGAAAGACAAATGTTTTGGCTTTGAAGCAGACCTACATTCAGAGTGTCAGGTACTTTGACAAAAAGCAAAAAAAGAGCCACAGACACCAGTAGCACACACATCCACCCTAATTTCAAATAACAAGATGATTTGTCTCCAAGGAATGCTTTTCTGTGTAACAGCATAAACATTTCCAGCAGTATCTTTGGAACTGATAAATTCCTTGTTAGGTACGGCCTTTGTAATTTGAGCTTCTTCACAAGGAAAAAAAGATCACTTCTCCAGTTCGTTGCAATTCTCTGTGAGCTAAGATGTTCCTGCTCACACAGAAGAACTCAAGGGAGATATTCAAAAGAACTCTTGTGCAAAGACCTTGATGTTACACAACAAACAGGTACAATTAACTAGAAGACTGCCTTCAAGATAGCCATGGTTCATGCTCCCATTAGAAACCCTATTCATCTTGAACTCAGCAGCAAATATCCCGCTTGCTTCCTTGGCACAGAACTAAACCTCTGCATCAACAAGAGCAAAGGTAATGCTCAGAGACCAAGAGGTATTTGCCCATCACAGGAAAAATGCTCAGATTAGCAATGCAGTGACCTTGGTTCAAAGAAAGCACTTTAATACGTGCCTTCCTGCCAAGCATATGAGAACTCCCGCTGATTTCGCTGTCACATCAATGAGGTCAGCCATGGATTTATCCAGGAACTAAAAGGAATTAACTCCCTTCACGCATACACACCCCATTGAATGATGGCCAGAGTGGTCTGCGCCTAATGGTGCAGATGTGACTTGTCCCTCCCCTCTCCCAGTGCAGATCAGGAGTTTACCTCTCCCTGAATGAGACTACCCATGCATTTTAAGCCTACTTGCGGAATTGGAGGGAGTGGGATACCAAGAAAAATGCTATACCCAACTTACTTTTCCGTACCCTTTCTACCCAGCAAGCCTAGAGAAAGTGTGCTAGTTACCCAGCATGCGGAAACACTTAAATAATTTAAATGCTTGAAACTGCAGAGACACAACAAAGGTCAGAATCGTTCACTTGGATAAAGAAATGCTTTTAAAAGATGGTGGTGTGTACTGATAGAAGCCTGCAAGCAAACACAACAGTCCAAGTTTTCAATATCCTCATATAACAGGCCAGTAAGAGGGAATTTTGATGAATTCCAGGTGTTCTCAAGTCAAGTTCCTAGTGATTATCTATCCCCCTATAAAAACAGGGATACGCTAGTTCTCAAGCAAAGCTCTGTTATAAAGGTATTCTGAGCAGTAGAAGAGGGAAAGAAGACCTTAACGTTAAAAGATACGTGCACACTTTAGCGATACAGGAGAACTCAATTAAAATATAAAAATCCTCCTGACCCAAGTAGCACATGGCTAAACCTGTCACGTAAACAGAAACAAACCACCCCTGCATCTGGATTTAATTATGTCATGCCATTTTATAGCAGTCTAAGAAAAGTGAACTGGGGGTCAAAATAATCCCAGAGTAATTCATGAATCAGTCATACATATAAGAACCTGAGTGAAAATGGATAGCAGACAACATCAGCAGACTGAGCATACAAAGGTTCTTATTAAAGGCAAGAACAACAAGGCAGTGTACAGACAAATGGCTCACTTCAGAACGAAAGCACCTCCCACAAATTTCTGTATGGTCTATAAAATTCAAGCAAACCTATGAGACATGCATACTGAAAGAATGGAGTTCTGTTCAATATGCTCTCACTGATTTGAAAAGAAATGGAATTCATGGAATGCTAAAATGCTTCAGAAATACATACACATATTTAAAACAAATTCTCCATAAGAAGTATTTGTATGAGACTGTATGTATACATAGCTACTCTAAGTTACAGGGAAAAATCTACATAAGAACTTGTAATTAATTTTAATACTTGTAATTAATATAAAAATACCATGGACATAACTAAGAATTAAACATGACATTTAATTATTTATTCAATGTGAGTCTAAAGGCAACTAAATTATATATTTAGTTATATATACAGTCATATATATATATAGTCATATATATATGAAAAAGTCTAGATAGGTTTCTTGCAAATGTTAACTGAAGGGAAGGAACTTAAAGTCTTTTGAAATATTACCTAGCCAGCAAACAAGCTTGGAGATATTGTATATTCTATCTCAAGCAAATAAATAAATTAAAAAAAAAATATATGCAAAAGCAATACCAATGCTATCTAAATTAGTAAGGGTTTTCTGAAGGTATGCAGCATGAAATAAAATTATAATCTCTGTAACTTGGATCCATCATCAGTATGGCATTTTTACAGTAATATGAAATTAGTTCCATCTCAGTCTGCTTTTTGTTCTATTTAACAGACACTTACAAAAAAAAAAAAAAGCCACTTCTTCCAGCATTCATGCTTCTTATTGCTTTAAAAGTAATGAATATTCTGCCTCATTCCTTGAGCAAGGACCCCCTGATTCTGTTAAAACAGTCACAGCTGCCCTACTGCATCACAGTGCTCTACCAGGGCCTTTGTGTTGAGCCAGGCTGCAATATGGATTAAATTATAGTTCACACACTGTGGTTCTGTTTGCATGCAAGGAAAAAAATCTGTGTGAGGTAATATTGCAGTGTTTGGATGAACCGCAGGCCTTGAAAATTTGTGTGCATTCACTTGTGCTTTTCTGCATGCTTGTCAAGGTCAGCGATGTGGCACGTTTAAAGGATTGTTGTTTGCTCTTGGTTGCTTTCTGACTCAAGTTCAAGCTGAACAAGACCACACAGAAGGAGGCAGTGATAATTGCAATGTAATTGCTAAAATTCAGCAACTGATTTCATTAATGCAGTTACTTTAAAGCTATATTTCTTGGTCATTTTAAGGACAGGTTAAAGACAGCAAAAAGCACAAATCAGTCAGAAAGGAAGCTTATATTGTAGTCCAGTCCACTGGCATCCCTAGATATGATGATGCCTGAAACCCCTTGGTATTCCAGAGGATTTAGGAGCATTAATGTCCACAATACAGAATAACAGGACACAGGCATTCAGAAAAGGAAATATTCTGCAGATTCAAAAATCTATTTAGCTTGTGACTTGAGCTTGTCAAATTTTCCCAGTAGCATTTCAAAAAATGAAACTGAAGATGGTCCAGTCTTTTTGCCTTTCCCTTCCTTCCTCATCCACAGTAATCTCAGACTCTACCGCAAGTTCCAATATCACTTTTTGGAAGGGGAAGAACCCACAGAGGTATTTAATATGATTCTCAACAGAATAAATTACCATTTGGATTTTTTTCTAAGAAATCTTGTTACAGCTATACTTAGAAACCTCCTTGCTACACAGAGGTACTGAATGCCATGATCTTTGCCCAAAGCAGCATTTTGTTGTCAATTGTGCATTTTTAGTGCATTTTGATAGGATGATCTGTAAGCATAGTAATTTTATATTTCTCCATTAAGTTACCCAGCTTCAGCATTTAATAGGTTGACAGTATTTAGTGGCTAGGGTGAAATCTTTCATGCTAGATGTTCGTCTCATGAAAAACTTCAGCCAAAATCATTGAGTTATTTCTGGGAGCAAGACTAAAAAAAAATTCAGATTGCTTTGCATGACAAAAATTCATGTGTCTTTATTTGAGAACCACTAAAATCCTCTGCTTTGCAGTAGGAGCCTGAATATTAAACAATAGGGAGCAGCTTCATTCCAGAAAATGAATTTTTTAACATCACATGAATATGTACACTAACCTCACTGTGTCCCAATGCATACTCACTTGGGAGACAAATTTTTTATGTGATATAGGCATCTCCTTTCCTTGTGTTTGTGTAGCATACCTTATATATAAACCTTGCAGCAGAGGAAAATATTTAACAAGGCACATCACACTCAGATCAGTGAAAGAGGACAGTTAAGTTCACAAGGCACTGAAGGAAACTCTCTGGTATAAGGAGAAGTATTCCCATGGGCAGCTCTCCCAGAAGAAATACTGTCTTACAAAAATTCCCCAATATGAAATATTGCTCTTTTTATTGCATACTGTACTAACAACTATTTCCTCACTGTCAGGGCTATTCCTTCCCTTATTACAACTATATCAGCCATCTCAAGACCTCACTGTGGTCAAGGAGTGCGCTTTGCAGGTGAGCAATAGTGGAAGGTCTTGGTCCAGACAGAGCCAGTGGAATCTGTTCAGGGAATGAAGCCAAGTGAATGGGAAAAAGAGACTCCCCTGTCACTGTATTTTTCCAAGTTGGCTCTCTGTGGGATCATACTTTTGTTATAGCAAATAAAATGGCCAACAATTGTTAGTAGCAACAATTAAGGCATTCATTGTGCCTTTTGGAAAATGATGGATGGAGTTTCTTGTACCATCCTCACCCCAGCTGCACTCTTTGTCAATTCCTCCTTCATGAAAGTTCTGCTATTTGAGCATCTGTTCTGAATCAGTAGATAAACAAACTACTACGGACTTCTTTGTACACAAAGCCATTGACAAATAGTCCTGTAAGAGACAGCAATCCAGTGACCTAGAGAATTGCACTGCCAGTGTGATAGGCAGCCCTACACTTACTTTTAAATCCCCTCCCTGATTAAAGCAATCAGCTGAAGGGCTCTCTTGCACTTTTTCTACAAACACCTTTATTTAAATAGTTCACCGGAAGCACAGATGATGACATACTGATGTTGAGCCACTTGCTGCTCTGACAACACTCAAACTTTCCTCAGTGACAAACAGAGGGGAACTATATTTACAGGAAAAGGCCTTCCACATGATAGGGCCAGAGTAGTGTGAGTTTGCTGCTCCTGCAGGATCTGAGCTATTTTTTCCCACATCAGGGTTGCATAACATCAGCTCTTATTTCTCCAAGGGCTAGCTGGCTGAGGATCAAGGAGCATCAAAGAACTCTCTTCTTTCTGCTCTCCATAGCACTTGCAATCAGGTGAAGTCCTCTCTGTGTCTATCTGCCCTCACCCCTTCAAGAATAAAGCAAAGCAAAACCTTTCAGAAAACATTTTAAGGACAAAATAATTTTTTAAAAGCATTACCTTAAAGCCAATGATGTGGCCATTTGTTGCCCCAGAAGGATAAACTCACACTTCCCAAGAAATAGAAGTGTTTGCATGCTGGTCCTCCCTTACCTACATTCTGTGATGCTGACCAAGAAATGAACATTTATGGAAACAAAGCAATTAGCTGCAATTATTATTTTAGTGCATGAACAACCAAGGTCAGAACCAAAGCAAACCATCGCATGTCTCCTAATAATTACAGTGAAAATAATGACTTATTTTCTCATCAATAATTATTGATTTCTAGAAGACCTTTGATGTCATAGCATGGTGTTCATTATAAGCACTATACAATGGTATCTATGCTACAAGCGCCACTCTGTTAACTCTCAACATATTCTCTAAAACAAAAGAAAAGCTGAACAAATTCTCCATTTCTCATTTGGAAGCACACAATCTTAATTTTATAGAGAAAAAGAGTACTTTGGCTATTCCACCTGGTAGAAGCACTGGTGGTTGGAAGCCCATTTGGAGTAAAAATTTGCCATGAGAATATGCAGTATGAGTTAGGTTGCCTTGTAGGATGGCTATGTCTTGGCCAAAGGTTAATAAGTATATTGTCCTGGGAATCCCAAACATGCTAAAATAATTTGGCTGTTAGTTATCTAATTCTTTAATCCATTTTCAGCTTCATTACTTTACTTTTACATAGCAGTTACCTAATGTCTCAGCATTATCTAATGACTAATTTAAAACCTGAGGGCCACACATACTCTAACACAGCTGTAGCAACCTACAGATTCAGGTCTGTCAGAGGGCAACACTCAGAATGTCAAGAGAGTTGATGTCAACCTCCTTTTTCAAAAACCTAGCCCTGACATCCAGCAGGAACTAATTCTCTGCCAAGATGGAGACAAAGACACTAATTTCAGTGAATCTGGTTCCAAAGAAAAGTGGAAACTGGTTCATTACAAGGCATTCAACAGAAGCAGCTCACTATCAGTCTGCAAACTATCTCATTTTTTTAAAAAAGCCCCTTGTATGAGTGAATTCCCACTGAACTGAAGGAGGAGGAACAGAACAGAAAAGGTATTTAACTTTTTTCAATTACTCCCCTAGATAGGTAAAGGAGACTCAAAAGTATTGAAGCCTTTAAATTAAGACTACCCATCTTTCTAAAAGACAAACAAGCTCCAGTGATTTGGTTATTTCTGATTTACTGTCTTTAAAATTAGGTCATTACTTTTAAGAATGCTTTGAAATAAACGAATGATAGGACAAGATTTCAGAATGTTCTTAACACTAATCCATACCACCATGGGGATAAATTGCTTTGCTTTTAACCTTCTAGCTAATCCATTTGGGAATCACATTATTGTCTCATAAAAAAAGAGGCACCCATCTTAATATTCCTGAACTAATGAGTTCTGCAAAATCCTTTCAAAGTACCAGCTAACCAGATTGATAAACTACTGCTTTATCCATCCAGATCAAGCTGGATTTATGATTAATTGCATGCTTCCAAATAATCTTTCAGGCTTTTACTCATTGTTCCCTGTATGAAAAAAGACAGAAATGTTATGAGTACAGCAGCCCTTCATGTTTGTCTGCTTGCATTCATACAGATCCTTACAACTGCTGTGTGGAAGGGTCAAGCAACACTGTCAGAATATATTTAAATTTAGTGTTTAATATGTCACTAAAGTGATACAAGTTGCAGTGTCAATGCAAAAAGAGATATTATTGAAAAGTACAGTTTCAAACTGAAATTAAAAAATCCTCGGAAATTCAAGGTATTGCATCTTTTCAACTGCAACTTGGCCCTCTGGGATCCTTTAGATTTTTTTATTCCTGCATTTACAACTAGGTTTATCACCTCAAAATAAAAATGGCAATTAGAAATCCTAGTGGTTTATGCAATACACATTTCCAGAAAGAATAATTACAAGTTTGGCTCAGTTGTATAGGTTACCTTGCTCAGTTAAGTTATAGCTTATATTCACATACTACAGCTTTGCTTCATGAACCATGATCTGAAAAGTGTACAAACTGAAAAAATCAAATACTTTCAGCATGGAGTAGCGCATTATAATGTGGCTTTGTAAACTAAAAAGTTGTCCTGACTTACTTCAGGTGGCAGATTCAATCCTAGTTTACGGGTATAAAAACTGCAGCGTACCTTATACCATATTATTCAAACAAAAGGTAGCAGAAAAGGTGATTTTAACAGACTGCTCCTGAAATCTACTTGTAAGATGGATAAGGAGCAGAGTGATGGGAAAAATCGATCTTGCAGAAAATACAGATGAAGATTCTCATCCCATGTTGTGATCCCCACTGTTCACCTGCATGAATCACAGCGCACACGGTCCATGATGAGTCAGTTACTGTCTGATGGCCATGTGTCATGCTGCTGCTAGTTCATGCCAATAATGAACACTGAAATTTAGATTCTGTAAATAACCAAAGGTAAACATGCTTAATTAAACTTAATAATGAATATTATCACCTTAGTAATTAAGTTTATCATGAACCTTAATAACTCAGTAATTGACAATAGCGTCTTAATGATTTTAAGGGGAATCTTCATTGGTGGCCCACAACTATTTTGTAATTATAGTCACGTTTGGGTCAGTTGAGTTACTTTCAATTAATATACTTCATTAACTTAATAGCTAAACACTAACAGCCTAAGGGAAACACTCCAAGTGAATCAGTAAGACAGCTTTGAAAAAAGGTCACAGTAAGTGTATGTCATTTTCTAATTTTAATTACATGCGTTTTCAAGGCCATGTCTAAGAAAACTCTGTTATCCTGACAACCAGTTCAGTTGTAGCATATTCCTGACATCTGTGTTCTGAATTCAGATGAAGAGCCAAATAAGAATGGTGGTAAGTGTGTGCGAAGGAGGTTTTTGTAATACAGCTTCTGAGCAGTCTGGGGACAAGTCAGAATTTCATATCAGGTGTCATGACTGATGTTTAATGAAACGATCTGACACTGCACAGGTTCTTAGGAAATAACCAAGTCCTGAATAATTTGATTTAAAAGAAATTACTGCTTATGCAGTTATTTTTCTCAGATTTTTTCTTCATGCAGAGCACACAGAAAACAGCACCCATTATCAGGGATGATTAAATAGATTTGGGCTATGTGTGGTTTGATGTTTGAAGATCAAAATCCAAAACTCAGCCTAGGTATCTGTGCTGTGGTAAGTTACATTAATTGTTACCCCAGTTACCTTTTAATTCCTCAACTAGGTGAGCATAATGGTTTTCTTCCAAACAGATTTTTTCATCTTAGTAAGTCTCAAATCACAGAAATGTTTTTGTCAAAGCAGACAGAAATTTGAAGGTGGGGGAAGGAAGGAAGGGAAGGAGGAAGGATATTTTTTTCTAAGCTGTTTATGAGAATTTGTCCTTACCTATCTCATTTGCCTCAAAATTCTTTGTAGGGAATTAGGAGAAAGGACGAGTGATCACAGAACACTAACTAGAAAGAAAAGACCAACACAGATTTAGTCTTTCCTATGACTACAGTAGAGAGAAGGTGGTCATGGAATACAGGATTCCCAGTTTTAAAGGACAGATGGGGAGGGACACACTTCCTCTATGAGTAGCAGTGAAGAACACTAAAACACAGTTACAAAAAGTTGCTTGCTTGTAGTACGAAAACAAACTTGGAATGACACAGAACTCCTATCTTGAAAGGGAAGGAAAAAGGGAAAGAAATACAGAAAAGGACTATATTCCTTTTCAGCATGTGGGTAAGTAACAATGTATTTGGCACTAATTAATCTGAACATTGAAAACACTGCAGAGGTTACCCTGTGCTTTGCATGGAGAATACTGAGAATTCTCGAACTGTGGCCAGCTGCAAACTGGCTGGACAAGACTGGTCCAGTGCAGTCACTGTTGTACCACTTCTTATTGTCCAAGAGAGGTCAATCACAAGGTGAACAGGTTTGTTCCCTCATCAACTGCCTGGCCTTCTGATAGGCCAAGGTAAAGGATCAGGCAGTTTCACACCTCCCAGAAATATTTATGCAGCGTGGGGCAGGGAGGGGAAACCAGCAAGGCAGCCTATCAAGGTGTCACTGATCTGTTACCGGGGGTAAAGGTATCTGAGTGGGCATGGGAATGCTCACACCTCAGTACCTTCAAAGAAAGTTACAAAGCATCGATGCACGCAATAGCAAATGAGGCTTCAGCTCAGGGCTGCAGCACCAAGAACTGCAGGGGATTGTTTAGCATTCAGTGAGCATATGCCTAAAAAGTCAGTGTACATGCTATCAGAATTTCAGCGTCCTGCTGTGCGTTGATGAACTTTGCTTAGGCTTCATCAGGATCCATTCACATTCTGGATAAGAGATTTGGGAGGAAAACTGGTATAAAAGGCAAAGGGCAAAATTAAAGGCCAAAATCTGCTTTTCTGGATATCTGTCAGGAAGATGTCTGAGCAGATTTTAAACAAAACACCTCTGAAATTTTCCATCCATGTCCGAAATCTTCGCAGAAAAACTTCCGGAATTATTCAGGACACATATGAATAATTTCTCTATATTTTAGAGACTCAGGCAGGGGCTTTCAATGTTTAATCCATGCAAGCAGTGGATTAACTGTCTTCAGCTGAAAGACTGCCAGCTGACTACCCTTCCCCACGCACACGGCATTTGATGTCTGCCATTTTAATATTTTGACATTTTTGTGAGAGACATTGTCCTGAAAGGTCACCACTTGTCTCAGCAGTTGGCTGGCTGCCACTCAAGCTTGGGAAGCTTAGCTCCACAGCTGTCATCAAAAATGACCATTTTCACAGCTAAGTTTCAGAGAAGCTATGAATTTCTGACTGTCTATGAGGGAAAAAAGGAGACGAGGAAGGAAAGAGAAGCTTCAAAATCACCTTTTACTTGCCAAAACGAAGACAGGCATTTATACACATATGTAAGATGAGGCTGAAGTATTGCAAGAGAAGCTTATAAACAACAGATTGATCAAACATACCTGTGTTACAGCAGCATTATCAAGGGGGTTATGCCATGAATATGTTTAGCCCTCTCTTGCAGCAAACAACGTAACATACATACTCTCTCCCTAATCACTTAATGGCAGTCACCTGTTTCCTGTGAAAATGACATTTTCACATGGCTCACAAGAAGTTTACAGTACCACAGTGGTCCCCAAGAAATAACAAAACCTATAAATAAAGCAACACCCATGACACAGCAACACAGGCAAACTGACTACAACCTGCATTTCTTGTGCAATTATCTGGTATTTATACTTGGTGATGATCACAAGCTGTTTTCAATAAGCAGATTTCATTCACAGCACAGTAAGAATTCACTAGCCATAAACTTGAAAGGACAATTACACTACAGAATCTTTGAATTAGAAAGGAGAATAAAACCCAAGACGCTGTTTCTTCAGTGCTACGAGACAAAAAAACACTGAAAAATACCAATTCTCTTCCTTACAGTATCACCACAACAGCAAGAATCCTTCAACTCCACTGCTTCCCAACCATCCTACTATCCTGTCTTCATGCCACACAGCAGATAAAGATCATCTTCATGTACAGACAGAGTGAGATTGGTGAAAAACATGCATTGCTCACCGTGCTATGTTCATTGTTCTTATCAGGTCAGCTGCAGACTTACTGGTGCCCCTTATGATGACTATTTGTTTGCATTTCTTATAATAAGGTACTGTCAAATTTCCTAATGAGAAGTCCAGGTCTGCTTTTATGGATTTTTAAAGAAAAGACTCCCACTGAAAAATACCAGGGGAGGTTTCTCTCCTATGTGCTCACAAGCTGACAATTACAGCTGAAGTATCTTTCTTGCTGTATATCTAATACTATCTAATCTAAGCAGAAAAACATCTCTCTGTAAGTACCTTCTGCATTTGCTTGACTTCTCCCCTCACAGACAAAATGGCAAGCAGACATCCCCAAAATCAACAAACACAACTACAGACTACTTGTTCTGGAAAGCTCTCATGCATCCTTTTCCCTCAGCAGCTCTTCCACTGAAAGCCAGAACAATACTGCAGAGAAGCTTTCCCTGTCAGGATGTTTTCAGCTTTCATCTCTCTGCTTTTTCAAGCAGAAGACTGAGGTAGAAACCCTAATTAGCAATCTGAAAGCACCGCACAGGCAAGGAATACTTACATTTGCAACTGTATTTGTGATATTTGCGCACTGATCCAGCGACTGGTGATTACAAAGAAGAGAAAGAGCTTTTTAGGCTGCCTTTCAAGTCTTGCAGCAGTGAAACGAAGGCTGTTATCTGAAAGCTACTCATTTTCTATATGCTGTGCTCTGCTTGCTTCCCATGTGCATACAACACAGCTGCCAGATTTAATAACCATGTCAGCCTGCTTTTCCCATAAAGCAGCAGAGAGATGACAGGATGAAGATGAAGTAGCCAGCACGTTAATCTGTAGTTATGGCTGCACTAAGCCTTGAATGAATGTCACGGTTTTATTGCCCTTTAAAAAAAAATAAAACAAATCAACACTATTTGTGAAGAAAAAAAGTGCAAAAGGATTTCAGAAATGTCAATCCATACTTGCCTAAGTGACATTAAAGTACATCAAAGAAACTTCTCCTTTGTTTTCCTCAGTTAACAAATCCTAGGACTTGCATTAATTTCTTTTTCCTACATCCCAATCTTTCAGAATACATTTTTCCTAGCAGAGTATGCCTTCTATCCCAAAAGAACAAAACCACTGACTGGCAAGTTAATTGAGCTTCCCTCCTCTCCAGTTCCTCTCTGGAAGGAAGTATTTCCATACCTGTTTGTCTTTGCTGACTTCTTTCAGGGAAAAAAAAAAAAGTTAATAAAAGGGTAAAATTCTCATTTACCATTTAAATTCTCCCACGCACAGTGGTTCCTAGAGCACTGGACTTTAGTATCTGATGTGGTCACTTCACTGCCAAGGTGGAGCATCGCCGTACCTCCAGCTGCAAAACCAGTTCCATGTGAGGGACGGGTGGCCAGACTTTACACGACAAGAGAAGGTGCCACTCGTGCAATCAAAAACAACGAACTAAAAATAAATGAAGAAGTGTTCAGTTGAATTTGCAACAGTGCAGAGATGCCGCAGAGGTCATATGACATCTGTGCACGTCTTTTTCTCTCTCTCATTTATATTCCCTTCACTTCCCTTGGAGGCACCTGTCTCAGCGGGGAGTGGTTTCTGTGGAAACTACGGACAGTCAGTTTTCCCCTCAGAGAAACTGTTACTATGGAAACCTTACATAATGTATATGGCCTAGATTCTTTTTAAAAATAATCTGACCCTGAAATTCTCAGTTTAAAATAAGAGCTGATCTGTCTGTGAGGCAAGAAATATAGTTATTTAATAACTGCATTAGAAATACAGCATTAAAAAAATCCAAATGGTGTTACGAATTAAATGAGAGTGTAGGGGGCATGTCATTGCGTCAGTCACAAAGACAAAATAATTTGTAAATGCCAATAAACAAGGTCCATTATTTAGCACTCTTGGGAAGCAAGGAGGAAGGGAAGCATATACTTGACATCATGGCTCAATGTAGCAATCAATACTACATCTTGCAGAGTCGAGCTTTTCCCTGTGTGTTTATTTTTCCAGCAACCAGGACCTCAGTTAAAGATGTGAGCCCAAATACCGCCTACATCTACCCCATTCAAAACTGAAAGATCAGCTTCAAAGTCACTTACCCTGCACTATGAAATCATGCTGTGTTAAAACTCGAGGAAGTGCCTGAAAGGAGCTGCATGAGTCAGTGAGGCATAGCATGCAGTGGAGCAGAAGCAGAAAAGGCACACTGCTCTTTATATGACTTTCCTCTCAGCTCAGAGGAGACAAACCTGCCCACAGCCATGGTGGGCAGGGCAGGTCTGTCATATTGCATTGGAGACATTGGCATGTAAGGGCCCCAATAATGAGGCTGGGCAGGGTGAGGGAGTTCTGCCTTCTAAGTCAGCAGCTGAAGACCTGGTGGGTTGGGAAGGACATGGAGCGGTAGTCACGTCACAGATGTTTTGTGACCGCTGAGAAACAGGTAGGTAGATGTCTCCCTTCTCTCCTCTATCTGCAGCCACCCTTGCAGATAACCCTTTAACGGGTAATATAAATCAATTCAAATTGTTAAGAAGGCACAGCTACCTGTTTAACTCTACACAAAATTGGTGATTTCAGTTGGAACAACATTGTTGGGGAAGCTTTACTAAAACCCTACCTCCTGAGATATCTGCGTTGTGACTCTGTGGACTGATACCTCTCCTGATCTGTCAACCTAGCAACCCTTATTGAAGCACATTATTATACACGGGGACTGATTTTTCTTCTCCACTCCTATTCAGAAGATGAACAAGAGAGAGCACTCAGCCTACAGAACATTTCCCCAAAACTTTAGTAAGGTCCTCCTACATTTCCCTGTGCAAAGGGGCTCTCCAGATGGGACAAAGAAGGCATGAAGCACTGCTTCAAACCCCACAGCATTTATTGTCCTTTCTTGCGTAGTGGAGACACTCTAACAAACGACACTCATGCTGACTGAAGATGAGGTGTCGTTTGGGATCTGGCTTCTCCAAGCAGGTATTCAAGACCAGGGTTTCACAAAACACTTGCTGGTACCACAAGTCATGAGACATTCTCTAATACAAAATCCCTCAAAGGGGTTTCCCTGTACTGGGCAAAAGTCCCTTGACTTCTAAATTAAAGAAGAAAACTGCTCCATAAATTGCATTGAACACAATGCAATACAGGAGATCTACTCTGACAATCACACAGAGCAGTATTTTATCAGAGGCTGTGCACACACACCTTTTTGTATGTGAAAATCAACTGTTGTACGAAGATGTGAAAGCACTAACATTCTCTCTCTTTTACACAGAAAAACAAAGGGGATTTGAATTCAATTGGTTTTGAGGAAGTTCAGCATCAGCAGGATAGAGTCTAAAACTTACATGACTGAAACTTTTATGATTTATCAAATATCACGTTCCAAGGCAAACATTACACAGGAGTCAGGCCCCTCTAACTTTTGAACCCCAGGGCTCTCGTGTTCTATCCACAGGACATACAGCCACAATGTGTTACAATCAATCTTTTGCATTCTAAAAAAAATACTTAAAAAGTAGAAATATTTTCAACAAGACATCCTACATCCACTTCTGAATTAATTTTATATGCAAAACTACAGAATAATTAGACGATGTCCAGTGAAACATGTATTTAGTGGCCCTAGGGAAGACAATATACTCAAAAAGAAAACCAATATAAGGAAAAGATTCCCTAAGCAGATTAGAAAGAGCTGTCACTTAAACTCATGTAGTTCTGACATTTTGCTATGTAAAACCTTGAACTTCAAAGAGCACATTGCACAAAGACAGCAACAGGGACAAATTGAGAAATGAATATTATAACAAGGTAAAGCAATGAAGCTAATAGCTTATTTTTTAAAAAAAAAAAGAAACAAACATCTGACACAGAATGAGAAGGCTCAACTAGTTTTCACAGCTGTGCCAAGTCTCCCAACACAGAAAAGCCTAGCACAGCGAAAGCCAATGTGATTACATGACTTCTGGACTGAGCTAAGTAGCATCTAGCCAGCTCAGAGTGGAAGGCAGAGTGGAAGGAGCATTAACTTGGATCCCTCTCCATTTATCTATGTAGATATTCTGTGTGTTTTCAATACATGGACACTTGTGGCTTCCTCAAGCAAAGGACAGGGTGTTTGGGCACCAACCTCAGAAGTGGACATTTCAGTAGTACCAGTGTTCTTCCAATAAGTTAACATACATTACCTCAAACTCTGATCATGCTGTAAGAGACCTGGCTGAGATACTGCTGAGAAGGCAGTCAGACTAACCAAAGAAAGATTTGCATTCACAGCAGGACTCAGGCATAGAGAGATGCAGCTGTAACCTGTGAACTTGCTGTTAGTTTCCTTCCAGCAGGGAGTTAGCTCACTCTAGGAGTCCAAGCTTCTCTTGACAGCCCAAGATCTGCAATAATGGCCTCTGAGTGAATAGATTCAGAAAAAATGTAATTGAGCTGTTATGACCTGCACATTGTTTGGCACACATCACGGAACATTACAGCAACCCTACAGCCTACCATACAGAAGACTTTCAGTGGTTATTTAAAATGTCTTCCACCCATTCCATCAGTATTTATTATATGTTTCCCACCTCTTCCCACACCATTACATCAGGTCTATGAAAAAATATATTAGCAACACAATATTACATATGACTTTACTCAGAGATAGATAGAGGTGTCAATAGAAGTCCTTTGTACACTATTCCAAAAGAAAGCTCTAGTCATCACACCAACACACTTAACTCCTTTTTACTTTAATCCTGCTTTTACATAGACAAGCTACTTGTTCAAGGATACTTACTGCTCATCAGATTTATACTGCTTTTGATACTGCAGTCTCTTTTCCCTCATGATCCTATTATAGAAAAAGAGTCGTACTTCCTATCTGCTTGGATTGCCATGCTTTGGATGAGGAAAAGAAATCTTAGCAGTAAATAAAGGGAGAGACAGATTCACAAAGAGGCATAGGCAGGGATGTCAGCTCCTAACCACAAGGTGCCTTGCAGTCTGCAGATCCTCCTGCCAAGAGTTCTGTGCTTAAGCAATCCACAGGAATGGCACCCACAAAAGCCAGCACATTAGCACAGAGCTGCCCAGCTTATCTGCTGTGAATGCTAAGAACTCTCTCCATGAACTTGGTATCCTCATCTGGACCACAGGAAAATGCCCATCTCCAACTGGATTCATACATACCCATTCTCTTGAGTTAAATTCTCTTTCTTAAAAAAGCTGACTGGAGAAGAGAGGAGAGCCAATTACATTACTCAAGAGATGACAGATTTGGGGTCAAATCTACTAGCAGCCAAATAAAAGCTTAACCAACATTCCCTTATTTGATCATATCTTTTTAGGTTATTCCAAGGTAGAAATCCTCCCAAAGCTGCTTTCCTGATATTAGTAAATAACAAAGGGAGTGAGGCAGAGAACAAAGACCACTGCACAGCTTTTGTCAGGCAGCAGGTTTGCTTAGGGCACTAACCTTGAAAGTCCAATCTTTGCCTCAGTAATTGGCTGTTCATTAGCTGTTGAATCAGTTTTCTGTGCCCCTGATGACAGAAGCTACTTTGCTGGGGTTCAACAGGTGCTTTCTGAGCTCTGCCAGATTAACTGCTTCAGAGAGGACAGGCACAGAGTGTCTTCTGTGATGGTCCTGACATGCCAAGGTATGAGGGAGATGCCCAGCTGTTCAGCCCTTGCTGCTGCTTACATCTCCAGACACCTGGGTTAAATGGCAGGTTTTGAAGGCTGACATTCCTGTCTGAAGTATTTAAGGTGGCCATTAGGTATTTAAGGGCATGTCTACATATGTGGGAGCAGGGCCACCTGAGCCGGCAGGGATCTGTATACTGACTCATAAACCAGAAATGCTGGGCAGTTCAGTGCAGAAACACACAATCGGACTCCGGGCATGGTCACTAACAAGCCATAGTTCTGTGTGCAAGCCTGCACTCCAATGTGACTTTTCCAGATTGAGGGTTCCTGAACTCTCATCTACCCCAGAGAGTAGGCAGGCCCTACATCTGGCCTCAGTCCATGGATGGATCTTGCCTTGGAGTTCAGCCAAGAAAATAGTCATTGTGGGGATTAAAACGAAACTGATTTCACCCAGCCTAGAACACCCAGGAAACAGATCAAAGGTGGATTTCTGCCTGGGTTTCTCATGGATTTCAACTTTAGTTAATGCTCACAACTGCAGGCCTGCCTATTTCTTTCCTTGTTTAAGAAGGACAAATCATTGCCAAGGCTCTGGCAGCCAGGCCAGAAAATAGTGACAAATAGTGTAAGCTGATCTGGCAGGCTTCATTAAGGGCAGATTAAACATTGACAGTCCCCAAGGTTTTTGTGATGTGATTGCATGACATGGCCAATGAACTAGTCACTCCCTAGGGTGAGAAGCAGAGATGATGTTCAACTGCCTGGAGAGTGGAACATAGACTACCCTGTGAAATTACATGTTGTGATAATGTAAGATGCAAAGCACCATCTCTAAACAAGGTGCTTCCCTTCAAATAAACCTTGTGACTAAATAAAAGCTAAACAGAAGTCTGTCTATTTCAAAGAGAGCCGAGGGATGTAGAAAAGGAATCAATAGACCTGAAAAAGGCCAACACAGGACTTCAACAGTCCATCCCAGTAAGGATGTCTTGCCTTTTTTTCTTACAAGAAGTCCATAGTTCTCATAATTTAAGATTTTTTTTTCAGAAATATTTGAGAATGTTCCCCAATTTACTGAGTCAAACATTATTATATCAGAATGTCACAAACCCTCCGAGTTCTCTGTACTCTTGTCAAGGTTGTGTGGAATCTAAAATAGTCTCTTTGTTTTACTATCTGCTTGTAACCTGATGATTCTCCTTGCTCTACAAGGGTGGTTGGTCTGTAAGTTTCTAATCACAAAGATTGCATGATACAATGATAGCATTTCCCTTTTCAATCCAGAATACTTCAAATGCTTTCAGATTTTCTGTTACATCACCAGACCAAATAAACTGATCTTATTTGAAAAGTTGCCACTTAACATCAAAAGAAGAATGTTATCCAGCAATCTTGATCTGCTTTATAGGTCCAGAATAAAGAGAGTAGGAAGAAGCTTCACTGGGTCTATACCACTACAGCACAGGAGGCTGCATTAAGATAATGACACAGAAGAGTAAAATTTGTCACTGACCATCTGAAATTAAAGAGTTCTAGCAGTACAGAAATCACAGAATCATTCAGGTTGGAAAAGACCTCCAAGTCTAACCTTTTCATCGAATACCACCATGCCCACTAAACTATAGTACTAAGTGCCACATTTACTTGTTCTTTAAACACTTCCCAAGATGGTAACTCTACCACTTCCCTGGGGAGCCTCTTCCAATGCTTAAACACTCTTCCAGTGAAGAAATTTTTTCTTATACCAACCTACTCATTGCACAACTTGAGATCATTTCCTCTTGTCCTGTTGCTGGTTGCCTGAGAGAAGAGATTGACCTCCACCTCGCCACAACCTCCTTTCAGGCAGTTCCAGAGAGCAGTAAGATCCCCTCTGAGCTTCCTTTTCTCCAGGCTAAACAACTGCAGCTCCTACAGCTGCTCCTATGAGACTTGTTACCCTTCTCTGGACATATTCCATCACCTCAATGTCCTTCTTGTAATGAGGGGCCCAGAACTGGACACAAGATTCAAGGTGTGGTTTCACCAGTGCCAAGTACAGAGGGACAATCACTGCCCTGCTCCTGCTGGCTACACTATTGCTGATACAAGCCACTGGCCTTCTCGGCCACCTGGGCACACTGCTGGCTCATGTTCAGCTGGCTATCTAGCAGCACCCCCAGGTCCTTTTCTGCTGAGCCACTTTACAGCCACTTTTTCCCCAGCCTGTGGTGCTGCATGGGGTGGTTGTGACTGAAGTGCAGGACACAGCCTTATTGAATCTCTTACAACTGGTCTCAGCCCATTGAAATGAAAGGTGATAGCCTCATCTGTGCCTCACTACTTTATCCAGAAAGGCAGAAAATTCAGATACGCAATCACTAACATTATAATTGAAAAGTGGAAACAATGGAAACAATTCTGCAAGCTTCCACAGAACAGGGGGTTTCTAATTCAGGTAGAAAATTATCTGAATTTCCATATTTCTCTGCTAAGATCTGGATTGTATCTATTGACATAATTTTGGAAGAGAGAAAAAGTGCTGTTCAATGTGTCTCATAGTCAGAGAGCACTGTACCTGAGAGGCATAGCATGGCTTCTTAGCTGTGTCATGAATTTAGTCACATGAAAAACCTGTTCTTCAGTGCTGCAGATTCTGCCTTTAACAGCCATTAGGTATTCCAACGACATTTGGACAAATTTTAATGCCATATATATCTAGCAAAAGCTTCTGGAACATAGTACATGCAGTGTTCTGTTTGAAGTGGTCTAACCTGCCTTTATTATTAAATAAAATTGTTTGGTTTGCTTACAGTTACTACAGGACTACAGGTAAGAGACAGGAAGTGAAACTGAGGTGTTGGTATACACAGAGGAAGATGTACCTGTGAAAGGGAAGTCCAACATTGTTTATCTGCAAAACAAATGAACAGCTAGCTGATGGATGGCATGTTTTGGGCCTTGCCTTGTCCACCTTCCCTATTCTTCCTGCATTTTAGTACTTTGACACCACCACCATAACTAGTGTTCACAACTTCTCCACTTAGCCCTATTAGACCACGAAGACCATAAATGAATAAGAAATAATTATCTTTAGCTCTCCTGAGTCATCAAGTCAGCATGGAGACATTTTGTCACCTGCTCTGACACCATTTGTGCCCTAGAAGTTCTGAACTGAAATGGATGTCTCCAGACTCCAGGAACATCCAGAGGGAACTTTCTACAGCATTGCTTACTTGGAATGTCTTCATACTTGTTAAATATAAGGAAACAAGTTAAAACACACAAACCAAAATTATCTACCAAGAGAATTTTATTCCAGTGTGACTGATGCATTCAGCTAGTTAGACCTCTTTATGGCTTTACCTCCAATTTAAACTGAATTGAGTAACTTTCTGGGCATGTGGGGGTCCAAGTGGACTGGAAATGATGAAAGCACTCATTCAAAACATTTGTCAGCAATCTTTTCCAGCACTCCAGTCCACATCAGCTATTTGAGTGGATTACTTATAATTTAGGAACCACACACTATGCCATGCCTGAAAAAAATAAATTCCCAGAGACAACTGGAATGCTGCAGAAACCACTGTGAATTAAGACAAAGAGCACTGGAAGAGGGAAGAAAGAGCTGCAAGGATGTATGTTAGCAATATCTTTTCTTTCCTTCAGGTTTTGCAGAAGCCCTTTTTCATGCACAGAGCTTTCCTTGATTTCTAGAGGTGAACATGCTCTGGCTTGGTGGAAAGGAACCAAAGGTCATTCTGCTCCTACAACAATTTTTCCTACATAATACAGAGAACTATTTAGACAGATAATCCTAGTGCTTGGAACTAATATTTTGACTCTTCAAATTTGCAAACTTCCTCCTGCTCCCAGGCTGAGCCTGAAATCAGGGAACAGCAAACAAACTCTTGGTTTTGCAGGATAATGCTCTCATACCTACTCCAGAGATGGGCCTCTGCCTTGATCTGCACAGCTTTTTTGGCAATATCTCTCTTTGTATCCTTCAGTCTGAAGCCAGAGAACTGAAAAATACCACTACTTGTTTTGCCTTCTCCAGATACAATCCTGCTGGCAGTAGATGGCATCCACGAGGGAGTCCTTGGTAGACAAATGTGATAATGTGTGGCTTTCAACTGCATCTTGGTTCCTGAAAGGAAGAAAATTTGTACAAACTCCTGCACTCACTTTCTTATGGCTACTTCTATGCTGAGCCTTAAGGCTCTTCGTTGACTCCATACAGTGCCTAATTCTGGTGCCTAAGCTTAATCTGTTAGGACCAAGCACAACTTTTTACAGGCACTGAAGGGCAGAACTGGAATTCTTGAAGCAGATACTACACATCTAAAAGCAGAGCACTTGTATCGTATTTGAGCACTTGTCTCAAATTATCAGTCTTGTTTCTAAGCTGATACACAGTAGCATTTCAATGTGTATAGAGAGAGACTCACTATACTATTCAAGGATACAATTGTTCCATCATAATCTCACACGCTGCATGCAGCCTGCTTTCTCAGCTCAGATATAGCACCATATGCATCTAAGTATCTATGTGCTGGGAATATTAGATCCTTACTGATCCTACTTTGCTGAAGAACATCATGTATCCCTTGTGTAAAATAAGTTTTCCAGATTCTGCTGCAATCAGCAGTATGCCCAAGCAAACAACTGCTCTAAATAGGATTCATTACAGACAAAATGGAATTGAAATCCCATTGCTGACTAGTGAAAAAACCAGATAAATATTTTATTTCCTTTAGCTTCAGCATCTTATTTGCTTGGTATTCCTAGGAAATAAAATGTGATGGGAAGAGCACACATTTCTCAGGGAATAGCCTGTCTTAAATCTCTGAGAAGATCACGGCAACTTTTAAATTAAGGAAACTCTAGTAATATTTTCCACAGATGCACCATTTTCTTGCTATGAACTATCTGCACCTCACTATGAAATACTTTGAGATTAACATAATAATAATCAATAGTTAGGTCTAATTAAACTTGTTACTTTATTTACATCAGTTGTTGCTTTTAGTGACCTTTATGAAAACATCAGAGATGATGAGAAGGGCATTTTCATTTCATGCTCTTTAAACCCCCTAAGCCCTTCAGTAATCCCTTCACTATAGATGCCCATTCTGGCACCAGGTGTCTTGATGGCTGTTCAAGTCAATTAAACCTGGCCATCTTGGCCACATTCAGGATTACCGACTACCAGAGAAGATCATGGCCATAACTGCAGCCTGACAAACAACTGGCTGTTGTGATCTCATCTACAGAGCCTCGCCCTTCTTTTCTTGCTGCATCCCTTCCTGTAAGTGCAAACAGTGGATGCACAGCTATTGCTCTGTGTTGCTGGGACGCTTGGAATAGAAATTGTACTACCATCTTTTGACTGTAAGGAGAACTACACCTTTAGGGAGCCTCCCTTCTACATTAAGTCACTGCAGGAAGTAATCTAATTCAGCGATTGAAACATACAAATCCAGTTATATGTGGACACACAAGATGAACAACATAGTCTGTGAGCCGAGTCCTTTACAAAAAGCAATTTAGTTTGAAAATATCTTTCAGAAGGCCTGTAATTTTAGGCAATCAAAGTATACCCAAGAAAAAACCAAAACATTAACAGTCTTAAATGTGTCAGCCACACTGCATCTACATATATTTCACACATCCTATCAAACTTTGGAAGTAGCTCCATTATGACAGCTCCATGTTTCCTCTGGGATTTCCATCTATGACTACAATGGCACTCAGCTCCTGGGCAGATCAGTACAGATTAAAGATGGTATTAAATACAGACTCTTTGATTTTCATTGATCAGTTTGTATCTACATCAATTCAGAAGTGATGGACAGTACCACTTTCTGAAACGTGATCTATACAAAATTATTTCAGTTCCTAGAGAGGTTTCATACCTTATAACCAGAATTTGTTAACTGTCCTTATTGAAAGTCTTAGAACCAAGAATTCTTACACTTCTATGCCTAGAAAGTTCTATTGAGACAAATCAGAAACACTTTGGAGATGCTCATAACAGATCTTCAGAGGCTGGTTATCCTACACTGTTCTGACACACAAAATGTGGATATTTTGAAACCAAGCTAAAAGACAATACTGACATTTTTAGGCAATTGCAGGTGAATCTCATGTATTCATAAAAGCTAAATTCCAAAGCACTGCGAATAGGCAAATATATTTAAACCCCAAAGTAACATCTAAAAAGGTACACTTTCCTTTTGACATTAAGGATAGCTTTGGGAGTGGAGTGTTTAATAACATTCCTCTGCATAGCAACAATGGTTCCGCTGGATATCTGACAACAGAAACACTGGTTTAATAGCCTGTGATCTAGCAACAGCATTTTTGCCAATCCCTAAAAACAAACCACTGGCATTTTGGGTGTGCATTATGGCATGTGTGGTTTAGTAGCGCTTAGCCACTTGATAAATTTGGGGAAAATTTTGTTTCAATGAAGTCAATGGGATATTTGCTACAGGCCTCAGTGGAGTTGGGCTTTCATACATAACACTTTAGAAGTGGGTCTATGGTCTGAAGAAGAGTAAAGGAGAAAGTAAAAAAGTTTTTTTTCCATTGCAAACAAAGAGGTTACAATAAACACTAAGAGGTAAAATCCAAGTTTTTCGTAAGATTCTTTATCATTTATGCTGTGCTGTACACAGTTTTTAAGCAAGTCTCAATCAATTGCATATGCATTTACATACGCAAAAAACCTGGAAAATAGTACATACTTATAAATAAGCTAAAAAGTCAAGATAGTTGTTGGGTTTTATTTTCTTCTCTCATTAGCACAGTTCCACCAATATTCAGTCCCTTGGGTGTGGCTGGAACTACATATGGTAATAACAGAGTAGAGCTACTAATACAAAGAAATCTTTCTGTTCTCACATGTAAAATTATTAAGTTGAGCTATTACAAAGTAGTGGTCAAGGGTCTTCACAGTCACATTTCATTCTGACCTTTGATCTACGCTCCCTCTTTAATAGACCATCATATACCACACTACTACAGTACCCAAACTCCTTCACACTGGAAAACTAGGGCACAGTCATATCTTTTATGCCTGCTGGATGGAGAGAATGCTTTACTGCTGAATAATTCAGCAAAATCACCTTTTATCCAAAAAAAACCCCTTGTATGTTCCCTTCTCCTCAGCAGCAATGGAAGCACTCCTTCCCTGCCCCTGACTTCCTTAAATTATGTAGAATCTACTTTTATCCTGGGTATGCATAAATAGAGCATGAAAAACAGTTTTTTCTGTCAGTGGCAACAATGTTTCTGTAGTTGTACACAGCACCTAAAATGTTGATCTCAGTAGTAAATCCTTTCCATCTCTTTTTGTCTGCTGGTTCAGAAAACAATTTGTCATTGGATCTCTCAAGGCCTGGGAACCCTTAATCTCAAATCCACTGTCTCACCAAAGATACTGGTTACTGGCATGATGAGCCCTCAAGAATTGGTAATATACTAACTTCTGATCTCTTTTACATGCCCGTACCCTGTATCACTGTTGGTATAAGGTTATGGCTTTGTGAAAAGCTATGTACTAAGGTTTGAGCTTCATCAATCAGATAAAAAAATGCTTATCTCACAAAGGGATAATGATTTGTTTGTAGTCCAGTGAAGCAAACAGCCTGTATTTCATCTGGAAATGAGAATGCTGTCTAGCTAACATCTGAAAAACATCAGCATTTCTACAGCAAGGTGAACTGTTACTTGTCCTGTATAAGAATATTTAAACTGAGCCCTAAGAAAGTGATGAATTACAAGAAAGCAGGAAGAGGAAGGGAAAGAGAGAGAATGTTTGAATCTGGACAGAATTCCAAGAAAAGTTTGGCCAGTTTATCACATACAAGTAACCCCTAAATATAGGCGTTTTATAAGTGACATTTGAATCCAAAGTAGTGGGCCTTGTTCAAGAACTGGACCCCAGCCATAAAACATCAAAGTATTCTGCTTGCTAGCTGAATCTGAGCTAAAATACAGGTAGATATCAAGATTTGCTTTTATTTCTTTTGGCCTGCCTCTGCACCTACTAACTTTGCTGTCTACATTTGGCTTATGTAGATATATTATCCTTCTGCTTTTATCTTATGACAGATTTTAGGTCAGCTGGCAATAAATAAAACATTCTGCTTTTATGGGTGTGGATGATCATTAAGACAGGGCTACTGGACCCATTTTCAAGTGTCCAGACCCCACCACAATTAATCATATAGAATTAAAAAAAGTTAGGAGGACCTCCTTTTTCTAAGCTGTTCTGCCTGCTGGGAAGCTGGCGGTCCAGTGTCAGTGGGGAGGAAATGTCATTCCCACTGATTATCATCAGCTGGAGATATCCCAGCATGCAAGAGACCTACAGAGAGAATGCCAGGACCATGGTTATCACCCACACCTCTTCAATGATGCATGACACAGTGCTCCATTTGGGCCAGGCAGCACTAAGCGAGAACTTGAAATGCACACGTATATTCTTAAACTGCATCAGAAATGTTTTGAACATCCCCTGGTATTGAATGTTCCTGTTCCTTGCTCAGCAATGGCAAGAGTTACTTCTCCCTCTGAAAAAGCAGTCATCAGCCACAAGTCCAATATAAACAAGACTGCAATGCAGGCAAAAATTTCCCATGCATCACCTCTTTAGGAGCATTATTAGCTTGCTTACCATCACTGCTCTTTCCCAAGATTATCAATACAACACAATCATCCAGACAAATGGAAAAACAAAGGTTTGTAAGATTATGTATTACAGGGCTTATGAGTTGCAGCTATGTACTCTGCATCGTCTTTGATTAGAGGAGCATTTTTTAACAATTTTGGACTTTCCATTTACAGTACTCAACAGAAATATTTGTGGTGACACTGCAAATGCTCAGAATGTGGATTCCTTCCTATTTTACTGGGAACTCTGAATTAGACCCCTACTGAAAGGACCAACGCAAACAAAATAAAAACCATTTGTGTAGAAAACTGATCCACAAAATGGCAGTGTTCATTGCATGGACAGCAGTATTTCATTTTCACAGAAACAAATTCCATGTGCTAAATTACTGGCTACAAGTGAATTCCAAGATTTCTCTACACGCCACGGCATGAAACTGATGATCCACATTTGATCCTAAATGCCCGACAGCTCTGTGTTTTGATATGGCATTGTTTCTCGTCCCATTTTTCTTTAAAAACTCAGACTTCTTTTTGAATTGTGCCCACTTTATGAATATGTTTTCAAGCTTTTATTCTATACCAAAAATACCTGGGCAACAAGATGATAGACAGTACACGGAAAAAAAAATCTCCAGTTATTTTAAAAAGTCAGGGTTGGCAGCATATTCTGGAAAATGCCAAAGGGTTTGTGGAATAAATGCATTTGCCAAGTTTAGAGATAAAAGAATCCAGCTGCTTTCAAACACCAAATGCACCACTAAAAAGTCTCTAAAATTCCCAAAACATCAACAATCAACAAAACATACCATCCTCCCACACAAAACAAGAACAACAGCAACAAAAGAACCTCAAAAACATTCCTATTTAGATAGACTTCAATGCTATGTCTGTTCCAGGCAGTTTGTCAAAGAATATGCTTATACGCAACAAAGGGCATGGGGTTGAAGGATTTTATGATGCTTCAGGCTATTGCAAGAACAAGGCAAAGAGATGAAAGCAGTCATGCTGATGAGGGACCTAGGACAAGGAACCAGGCTGAGCCACATGATGATTGGTATCCTTTGCAAAAGTGCTTCTATCCACTTGATTAGAGTCTTTCAGTGCCTGTATCGTTGAACAGGAGTTACAGGTTTGGGGCTTGATTCAGTGTTCACTGAAGTCAGTCGTGACTTTCTACTACATTTAACAGGTCTTTGAATCAGATGCTATAAGAATAAAGCCCATCTATTTATGCATCCTTTCTTCCACATTTAGGTACAACCTGTTTGACTCCTTAATGACATAAAACATACTTCTAGCAAAACTAGAACTTGGAATTACCTAAGACAGGGAATATCTCCTTCATTGTAATAGGAGAAAATACTCAGAGGACTCCCTGCAGACACGGCAAGAATACTGCCCTTTTAACTCTGAAGAGAATTTGTATTTTCAGGCTGTTGTTCCTTGTCATTGTTCCTTTAACAGAATATCCTAGTTCTGCTCCTCACAGTCACAGCCCCTGGGCAGAAGTTTATACCCTGTACAATCCAACAACTTGTGTGACTGCACTCCAAAACAGACTTGCAAAATGTGTTGGCCTTACTGAAGTATGAAATAATTTATTTCCTTTTTAAATGGACCATTTCACAGGTCTAGGTTTGAAGTCAGTCACACTAGCACAAGTGAGGGGAAGGTAGCTTCCAGTAAACAAAGACAAGTGAGCCACAGGAAGTTACTGATGGAATGCTATCCTGGGACAACAGTCTGATGTCCAAAAAGCTAGCATGGAGTCCTTATGGAAAGAGTCATCCTTGTAGGTAACTAATATTCAAAGGTAAGAAGCAAAATTACCAACTACTCTTGGAAGTTCCTTTCATCTCTCCTTATCTCCTGATAATTCCACAGTGTCAGTTATGAAGAGCTTTTAAACTCATGCTTCAACCTGGTAATTTCCAGCTAGTCTTTGAAAAGATATCAAATCTAAGCAAAAGCAGTACAGTAACTCTGCAGTATGAAAAATAAACACAAATGTTTCCATTTCTAAACATACACACACAAAGAACATAAAAGAGACTTGTGCTGAAATGGCTGGAGATAGAAGGCACAAATTTGCCAGGTAAGATGGCTAAATAAGAATAAATGCCTCCACATTTTCTTATTAAAATGTGATTTTCTTTGACTGATCTGCTGCAAATCAGTCTTTTTGTCCTCTATCAAGTATTTTCCCTTAGCTTGAAAGGAAGCAGCTAAGGAACATCACGCTGTGCTTGCATAAATGAACTTAGCCAAGCAATGAAACATTCAAAGAAGAAACAGAACAGCCCTGTCTGGGATATGCAGATTTTTATACTGTGCTTACACAGTGCTGAACATCCAGTATGGTAAAAGCACTGAGCACTGTAGCTCCCAAGATCTTGTACTTATTATATCCTACTAACAGGTCACTTCAACAGTCTCTGTACAAAAAAGTCAGTGAATTACAAAAGCCATAATATCACAGAAAGTTGTTTTCTCCTTGGTAATGAATATCAGCACTAGGGCTTCAATCCGCAAAGGGATGCCTTCATGTGCCTAGGGATAAAGCTGTTTATAATTAGGCTGAGAATCATCCCACTATTCAAGCTCTGCGTCACTTCTTGCACATTACCTCAGCCCTATGATTTCAGATGTCTGAAGAACTCCAACTTGGTCTATCAGAGATTTCATCTTATACCTCCTCCTGCACAGGACATGCCTTTTTCCAATACTCTGCTTGGCCTTTAATTTGCCAGCAATTGCATTGTCAGGAAGAAAACAAACAAACAAACAAACAGAAAACCTCTTGCTTTTATCACTTTTCCTGAACAGAGAAGGCCAATAAAGCTGGTGAAGGGTCTAGAGAGTAAGTCATATAAGGAGCAGCTGAGGGAGCTGGGGTTGTTTAGCTTGGAGAAAAGGAGGCTCAGGGGAGACCTTATCACTCTCTACAACTGCCTGAAAGGAGGTTGTGGGGAGGTGAGGGTTGGCATCTTCTGCCATGTCTCAAGTGAAAGGACAAGAGAAAACAGCCTCAAGTTGAGCCTAAGAAGGTTCAGATCAGATAACAGAAAAAAATATTTCACTGAAAAAGTGGTTAGGCATTGGAATAAATTGCCCAGGGAGGTGGTAGAATCACTGTCTCTGGAAGTGTTCAAGAGGCATCTGGATATGGCACTTGGGGATGTGATTTGGGAGTGATTATGGTGGTGCTGGGTTGACGGTTGCACTAGACGATCTTGAAGGTCTCCTCCAACCTTGATGATTCTGTGATTCTGTTACACCTCACTGCTGAAACATTACACTGATTCAACATCAAATTGACATGAAGCACTCTGTAACCATACTGAAGTAGAATGTTTTCCCACACAGATTCCTTCACATAATAATGAGGTTTACTTTTGATATTCCAGTCTTCACAGTGCTGGACATTTGTCTGCAAGTGGACAAGCTGCCCAGCATCAGAAAATGAGACTTTATTTTCTGATGTTGGTTGGACTGAATGTTCTTAGCATGTCTATGTAAGGTTGACTAAAAAGAGGCATTATTTTTATGTCAGACGTGCCCTACAGGCAGACTAATTTCTACACTTCCAGGAATTCAGCTTCTTTGAGATTTTAATTGCCAGTGGTGGAGCTGGCTGAATACTATTTGCCAGTTGACACCAGTTTTGATCTTCTCCAATTCACAGTCATTCACAAATGTTTCTCACTGTCAAGGAACACACGTTGTCCCTGGATGCTTTTGCCAAACAGTTTGGTGGCCCATTTTGCAGATGCTGAATGCTCATGAACGTACCAGCTGCTGCCTGAGTTATGTGTATGCTTTTCTACTGTTGCCTTTTTTTACTGAGTAGGTGGCTGAAACTTTCATGGAAAACAATCAATAGCAAACAATAGGGAACGGATTTCCATGACTATTTTTTTGGGATCTGCAAACATCTCCATAACTGTTCCACTACTGTACAAATATTACAGACTAGCAAATAACAGAGCCACCACAGTCTTCAAGAATGTTGAATTAAAATTAGGGTTCCCTTTTCTGATATCCTGTCAGCCCTAATCACTACTTTCTATACCAATGGTGGCTAAAAGACAGCAGCAGATCCACGCTAATAGCCCACAGAAAAAGGACTGAGAACTAAGCTTTTCTTCCATCTTCAGTGCATATGCAACCTGGAGGTTTTACCCATATTCCTCATAGATGGGGGGATTCACAATTTGCATCTTTAGGTATCTCCAGTCTGGCTTACTGCAAATGTCCAGATTCCTGCTACTTGCCTTTCAAGCAGGCTGTGTGTTAAAGCTGCTTTTAGTAGTAGGAGTCTCACAGCATGAACATTTTCTACTATCAGGCTCTAGACAAAACACCTATTCAGACACTTTCATTCACTCATTTTAAAGGGGTTTACAAATGTGGCTGGTAAAAACTGGTTGCACTTCACTACTGAAGGCAACTAAGTCACTACAGAAATAAGACTCTTTTTTTCTTTTTGTCTAAAACGGCTTCTTCAACTGCCCTAATGTTTTTGTTCCAGAGTTAAGCTATTGAAAAGACTGAGTATTGGAGGTAGTGGTGTTCCCCTGAACAATCCTGTCATCACAGCAGGCATTTAGCATTCCTGAAAGTGAGCTTGAAGATTAACACTTCTAGATAAATATTCTGATCTGACGAACACTTTTGAATACACAGTCAGAGAGACATAGTCTCTACAACCAAACACACAAAGGCAGTGGTAGGGTCAAACTCAGTATCTCTTAGAGATGTTTCTCCTTCAGAGCATGCGTAAATGTAAGTAAATGAAACAAGCTATACCACAGGGCTTGTTTATTCAACAAAAGGAGCAAGAATAATTTGTATGTGGAAATCTTCTCAACAGAAAGGAGTAAGTTGGCATGACAATACAATAAAGAGCTACTGTGCAGAAATACAAAAGTAATACATAAAGGGGATTATTAAGAGGACAGTAGTCCACAGGCTTATCAAATGTGGTTTTTCAGATATAGGAACAAATAACACTTTCTCTAACTTGGTTGAAATTGCAGCAATGACCCTTAGAGGTAACAATTAGATTTTCCCAAGACCTGAAAAAAAACTTTCTTTTGTTGTATTCCTCTTTGTAGCCTTCCAGTAGTATTTTAGACCTAGCAAATATACCAGTTTCAATTGACAGGGTTTATTTTGCCTGCATTAGGATAAAATACTCTTGGAAAGTTACTTTAAAAACATAAAACCCACTTGCTATATTAATGAAGGACTAAACTGGAGTTTTACTCCTTTTACTTGAAACAGTATTAAGTTATATTCCAAGTCTTGTTCTGAACAGATATTTTTAGAACCAATTATGCTAGAGGTTTGAGCTACCTGAAAATTAATCTTTTGGTCTCAAGAAAAATTTAATTGAATAAAGCAACTCCTTTTCTAAAGAAAAGTCATTCTTCAGATAGAGACAGAAGAAGCCATTTTCAAACCCATTCTTTTTACGACCTTCACTGTGCTGGAGAATAAGATGATCATCTTACTGCATTCTTTTTCCTGCCAACAAAAATTAGACTGCCCAGATTATGAGTTCCATTTAAAGTGAATGAAGGCTTTCAGGAGCTCAGGTTTCCCTCCACAGTCAGCCCTGCTGAAATGGCGTGTTTTCTTCTGGCATATAGTTTGCTAGCAGTAACCACGACTAGTGAGACACAAAGCTGTATCAGTGGGTAGAAAAGCAGAAGCAAGTACATAGGACATGAAATGTTCTTAATTATGAAGTAATGAATTTTTATAGGTGTTGACATCATTCTCAGATCTACGAAGTTCAGTCCTGGCACCTCTGCACTACAGTCCTGCACCTGACTGCCACTGATGTACGCATGAAAGAAGAGCAATGACAACAGCATAGGTTTCAGCTCTCAAACATTAGTTAGACATATGCAGGACACGCTGAGGCTTGAGCTGTTTCAGCCACAGTGCAACAATAACTATGTTCAGCCTGTCTTAAGCTGTCTGGGGCATCTTTCCTCTGTACTGCAGGCACACCCTATCAAGGAAGCCAGACTTGCTGAAAACTCAAGTTCTTGGGTGGCAGGCTCTCTGGATCATTCACTGTATCATCCAGAGCTGGTAATAAAAAAAAGAGACCTTCTAGAAAAAGCTATTAAAAAACTAGAGTACTTTAAATTTCTCAGTTATTTTTCTACCCAAGAAAATATAAGTATCAACCAACCTTCAACAGAATAAGACTTAAAATTAACTCTAAATATATGTAGTTTGTATTCTATTTGAAAACGTACTTTTTCCTTCTTCCAAAGAGCTTCATTTCCCTTGTTGCCAGGCTTTGTGCTTTGCCTCAAGCTCATCACAATATCCAATTCTTCATAGTTTTGCATTCTTCACCTCCAGGGGTATTCTTCTGTCAGGTCAGCAAGATCTTTTTCATTATATATTCTCTTTTTTGCTTTCTTTTTCCTCTCAGGCCCTCTTGCTTCTATGCACATATTTACTACATACAAGCACGTTTTACATTTCCTCGCTATTACTTTCCTAGGATTTCTTCAATCCCATCCATCCCATTTCATAAGGAATAAATCCATATTGTTTATTTCTCTGCTCATCTCCATGCAGCTGTCAAGTTGTTCTGTCTCTTTTTTTCTTTCAGTCATTTTCCTCTTCAGCCTTATGTGACCTTCCTCTGCTCCTAACACGATCAAACTGACAAATTGTTTCTTGTGTCCACAGGCTGTGGATAGTTGGGCAGTACTTGTTTCTTCAAAGTTCGCATCCATTCAGGAAATGGGATATCACAAGTGATAACTGACGCAAATCAAAGCCCAAGAATTGCCACATCACAGCCGTTTGAGACCAAGGAGATACCACTGTGGATACACCTGCTCTTAGGAGAGTTAAGAAATTGGAGATGGCAACATTTCATCAATACTAATCCTCTACTGACCTTTAGAATAACTGCAGTAAAATTTTCCATTCTGATTGATGTAACTGGGTCACTGCAAATTTCATTTGTTTCAAAAATGTAACCTCAGTCCTATGAGGATTCTTTGGCTGTGGTAGAGTGACAGCAGTCATATCCAGACTAATTTCTAAACAGGTGAGGGAGCAGCAGGTGTAAAATCCAGCAGGTCTCACTTGGCAAAACAAAGTCAAGAGCTCAGTACTCATAACCAGTAAAGGAGAAAAACTGGAAAATCAGCTTCTGCAGATAGAGCTTACTTAAATATTAGTGGGACATAAGATATACATTGGTCCCACGGATTTCAAGAACTACAAGGTGTCATAAATAAATTGTAATTACTAACCCTAATGACAGGCATACATATGTTTTCCTCTACCTATGTTTATCCAAACAAATTAGCACACAAGCATACATTAGATGGGAAATTATTTCAAGAGCATGAAAGAAGGTTTACAAACTCTGACTTTCCAGGCCAGGGCAGGTGCAGAGAGCAGAGTCACTATTAGGTCTCAGCTTGGCCAGGCAGGAGAGGAAAGAGAGATGCTATCAAGCAGAGGCAGAGCAGTTCTTCAGACAACAGTAACCAGTAGAAGAAGCAGTTTTGAAAAGACAGTTCAGGATCTGGCTGTGATATTAACAGTTGGTTCTAATGAGCTAGAGTGAACTTTCTCCAGCATGTTAGTGCTTAAAGCTGTTTTTCTGGACTGAGGGCTGGTGTCTTGGTCTAATTGAAATAATTCCACATTCCCCTGCCTTGTGTAATTAACTTGGGTTTGGGGTTTTGCAGAGAAGACCGCTATTAAAATCAAGCTGGTTAGTGGTAGCAGTATTGTTTGTATTACTACAGCACCTCTAAAACCTAGTCATGGCTCAAGATTCTAGTGTCCTGGGGCTTTACCGACAATGAAGAAAAATAATGGAGTACACACTATATGTCACAAGATGGAAGCACTACATCTTTCTCCAGCTTGGCAACATGGCTCAGCATTCCAAATTTGATTCTTTGTGGACACATGATTTCCTGTTGCCCACTGAACCAACTCACAGTGCTGAAATATTACTCATCATCTATCCAGATATGAAGCTGCCTTCCTCGGGGCAGGGCCTGCTGCAGGGAGAGGGGGTGACTATTGTAGGTACTTGCATGGTTCCCACCAGAGCAATCCTGAGGCAGCTCACTGTCCCGTATGTACTCATCATTACAATGCCTCCTGTGTAATGAGGCAGCCTAGGTCTTGAGAGACCTTATTGACAAAGCAGCTTGCCCAAGATGATAAAAAACCCCAACAAACCATCTGTGACAAGGCAGGAACTGAATTTAGATTTTTGTGGTGACCACAGAGGTTAGAGTCTACTATTCTCTGAATGACCTTTCCTTACATCACACTATGTTTGCATGCCATATCAAAGGCCAAGATGCAAATGTTTACACAGCACATCTCATTCCATCCTTTTTAAAAAGACAAGTGCAGGCCAGTAGTATGCTAGAAAAAAAAAATAGTGTAATTTCCCTTTTGTTTTAAAATAAGTCAAGAAGTTTAAGCACCTGGGGAAGAAAAATTAAAATTCCAAGGCCTTGAACACTACACGGTTTCATAGGTTTAGAAAATGACTGAAAACTATCTTCAGACCTTAAGACCTTTCTATCTTCTTTATCATCAAAAATAGTCACATCATTTCACAAGTAGTTGCTGTATAGTCATATTTGCACTCGCACTTATTTCCTCCACATTTTTTATATAGTAAGCAAAATTGTATTACCGCATTTGAGGAGAAGCTGAAACCCAAAGAGAACAAATGAAATTTCATGCATTAAGTGATCTGAGTCTGCAAGAAAGCAACCCAGCATTACAGAAACAACATGTGAGCCCTCTGGCTCCTGCATCATGTTTTGTGCTTGGCATGACAGCAGTAGGGACCTTGTGCATGGTTTGCTGGGCTGGGAGATCAACAGTCATAAACAGGCAGCAGGTCTGTCAGTGAACACACCATGAAGCAGAGTTTCAAGCAGCCAGAAAAACATCGTTTGAAAACCAGAAAGGGAAGAGCTGGTTTGAAAGCCAGTGAAATATTCCATTCACAACAATGAGCCCATAACCTGAACGTTCAATGCAGTCTATGAGCTGAGACTGTCCACAGAGGAATAAGTACTACATGAGGATGGAGAACTAAATAGTAGTGAGTTGGCCCATTTGGGTCTTTATTTAAGGGAGTACTTACTTCAAACCAAAGTTTGGTTTTAATCTGGGTGCCTCCCAGATTTTGTTTTTTACGTTGTTGATCTCCCTACACATAGTTGTTCCATTCAACTCAAATAATTATTTTCTCTTATTTTTCAGTTCAATGATCAATCACTTAACCTCTCTTCTTTGTCCAGTTGCACTCATCTTTGCTTTCACACGTTGGCTCCACCCACTATTTTTGTTTGCAATTTCTAGAAAAGAAACACTATAAACTAAACTTTTGGTGAAGACTTCATTCTGTGAGCCAAGGAAATAACAGTTCTGGATTAAGCAGTCTGACACCTTAGAGTCAGATATACTGAGCCCTGATCTGAATGCTAGCCCATTCATCTATCTAACCGTTCACTCCAAAAGATAACCACACTGATCATATCAGAAAATATAGCTCTGCAAACATGCTGTGGCTGCATATTTACTAGGAAGCACCTGAAAAGGTTACTTGCACAATCGTGCATCACTGGGTATGTGTTCAAGATAAATCACTGTTTATACCTGTCAGTTTATATCCTGTTATCTTTGTCTGCATACTAAGAAGATTTAAAATCTCTAGACCATCCTTTGAATCTAATAACAGGTTAGCAAAAAAACCTGTGAGGCTATGAGAAAAATATTTAACAGATACATTAACATGAATCCTCCGTGCAGTAAAACACAATGAAACTATAAGAATATAAAATACTTTTCAAAATATTTTATTATCTATATATTGTAGGTTTCAAACCAAAACATTTTAAGAATATCTGTTCCTTAAAAATGAAACACATCATAACTTAGGTGCAATCTTTTCGTATATTTTCTGCATATAATACTCCAGTGCTTTTGTAAATGAATCACAGTGATAATGAATCAAACACCATGAAAATAAACACAAAGTAGCTTATAAGGCAAAGTAAGAAGTCATTACTGAGCTAAGCCATTTCATTGGTGAGCATTTCAAAACAAAAGAAAAAAGTACTATTTCGTATGTCCAAAAGTTGAAGTTACTTTAAGTAACTCTCCTTTGAAACTGCAGACAAGGAGAGCTCACAGACCATGAATTCTCTCATCAATTTATGAACTTTCTCCAGTGCTGTTTCTTAGCTTTCAGACCAAGAGGAGCAGGCAGTTTTACAGACCACACTCCACTGCAGACAAGAGGTAAATAAGCTTTATTAACAAGAAAGAAAGAACTTGTTAAGTGCCTACCTTCTCCTCATTTTCTTGGTTCCAGCTCCTCTGCAGTCTTCAGCTTTGCAAAACTCCCCCAGCCTGTGTGACCCCACAACAGACTCTTGAGTGATTCATTGTGGCAAACTTCCTTCTGTTCAGCTTCAGACTTGCTGAGGTGGAAAAAATAGAACAAAGGAAAAAATAAAAAGTGGAGGCACTGACAGGAGAAACTCAAATCATCTTAAGAAGCAGGGGATCTGGTTAAGGCACACTGTTCTTTCACCAACACAGCTAGTTTACTGACTATTGACTTTGCCTGTAGGTCAGTAGGGTGCTAATGCCAGGCAAGGCAAAAGGCATCCTGTCCCTTGATAGGATTTAAAGGTAATCTTCAGGAGAAAGAGTGAACAGTTATTAGTATTTGGGGGTGTGATTGCTAATCCAGTAATGACGCATGATTGATTTATTAACTGTTTCACTTGCAGAAACAAATGGAAGAAAGTTCTGCCAAGAATCTGCCATTCTTTGATAGAGACCACAATGCCTGAATCCCTTTCTTAGAGCAAAGCCATGGCAAATGCTGAGCCTGTGTGTTTCGCAATGAGGGATTAATTCTGTCTTAATGCATAATCCTGTGTGCTCACAGAGGAGAGAGTGCTGCAGACAATTTTAAAAAAGCAGGCAGAAATATATCTCATGTGTTATATACGTTTATAGACAAAGAGGAAGAAATATTTCTTCATGCATTTTTTCCCTTGTTACCACATCATCAGTAGCTAAAGTAGGTACATGTAAAAAGTTAGCCATTAGTGCTTCCCCTACTTCTTCCCCTCCATCACCAAATCCTAATTCCATGTGTGTCATTGCCACAAAAGCAGGCAACTTGCATGTTGTAGGTTACACACTGTAGGTTACAGTCTTCAACAGGATTATGGGGTCTTGAAGAACACTGGAGTTCTCTTACACAAGAAGACATCCTCTGCTCCAAAAGGCTTACAGTCCAACCAGAATCCTCACCAAAATAGCTGCATTAGCAGCTCAGACAAAAATCATTCATTCAAAGCATTCTGTAAATTCCCATCCTATAGGATGTTTTCATGTTGCAATGATACATCCAGGAACAGAGTTACTGATTTACAGTGACCTAAGTACAAGGATCAGAGGTAAAAGTTTCCACCCTTAAGGGCCAGGAGTGCAATGCCTAGCTGTCATGTACACGTCCTTTAGCACATACAGCACTGAGCCTTTTAAGATGAACTCATGTCTCACTTCGAGAATTCTTCCCCACTCAGGTATCCTAAATGACAACTATTCCCTGTTATGGCTTTAAGACAACACTGCTTTTGAAATAAGAGCTATTAACACTGGCATTATGTCTTCATGCCAGGAGGTCTTCTCTATTTGAATTGTCAGTTTAATTGTTAACTACTTTATGAACTAGATATCTCATAGAACTAGCCAAGATGCAGATCTTAGTTCAATCTGCATTCAGCATATATAGCAAGTGAGATTTGTTGGCTGGCGATAAACAAAATACGAGAGACTGAAAGAGAAAGAGTGAGGAGGGGAACACAGCCTATATGAAAGGCCAAAAGTTGTCTAGGCCTTTAGCCTGTTCTATACAGCCAGAACTCTTATCCTGTATGAATCCTGCAGCAGTTAAACAACATTGCCAAGCCTTCTAGCACATTTTTTCCTCTTCAACTCCTGCCTTCAAATTTAACAGAACATGTGATTAATAATCAAATGCAATCCTCTGCTCTTCACACAGTGAAAAAAAAAAATCTCCATTCAGCAGTCCATTTCTTGGATAATGTGAACAGTCAAAGTTGGCCCAAAAATAGGTGGAACTGGCCATATGCCATTAGCCGCACAAGGTGTGCAACCAGTGTGCCATTATAAGAGATCTGCACTGAAAGAACTCCTGCAAGCAAGTGAAAAAAGGCTAAGATTAAGATTCCCCCCCGCCAAAGCTGGGTCAAACTTTTTTTTCTTTTAGATGAATGTCCTAGGAAAGTCTTGAGTAAGAAGTTGCAAATGGTGTGAAAGAAGAAAAGCACTTGCATACTGCTGCTTTCTCAGCAAGTGCTCTCACTTGCACTGCGGGCAGTTTCACTGCTGATGTAAGAGCCCTGCCTAACTCCCTGCACACCTCACCTTGCTTTGGCTTGTACTGTGCAATATATTGTGCTTCATCTTCACAATTAATCTCAATGACTTTTTCAGACAGATTTGGACCTGTCCTCTAATAACTTATGAATCCTGCATGCTGATCTGGGTGTCAGAACATCTACTCAATTAACATATTGGTTTATCTTGGTTAAGTAGCAACCTTAAAAAGCAGGACAGAAATGACAAAATGTCTCAAGACAGCCACGTGTCATCAAAAACCACAACAATGGCATAACATCAGGAAGTTTTCCCTCCACTTTTGGTCAACTTCATGAGCCTGCTTTTGTCTAAAAAAGGGAAAGATCTGCAAATAAATAGCTATAGGATATCTTGGCAGAGGGAGGTACAGGAGCAGGGCACATTTCAGGTGGAAAATGATGGCAACTCAGCAAGGGAGCCTGGCGTACCACAGTCTAATGACAGGAGCCTCACAGTGTAACAAGTTAAGCTAAGTTGAAAAATTTATCCTAATAGCCTGGTTTCCCACAAAGTTTATAACCTCCAAACCCGATTACAACCCCACTACATTTTCTTTAGTACAACATTACCTGTCATGAATTAAAATAATTTACTAAGTATGTAACTACTTTGTAGAAATTCACTACATATAAAGAGTGGCTTCATTTTCTTCTTCAGTACAGAGAGTATCCTTTTCCTTCCCTAACTGGTACATATTCAGCACCAGACTAATTTAAAACAGTGAGACTTTATCAATTGTATCTCTCTCTCTAATATCCTAAAAATACAGACTCTTCTTCCCTCCCCCCCTTTTTTTTCCATGCTCCCAGAAAGTAAAACAGCCTTTCACTTCATTGCCCTTTATTCGACAGCTTCCCACAAATTGTTCCTTCAAGGCCTTTAGTACCTTCAGAGAAAGAAAGTTATAAAAATCTCTTAGCTGTAGTGCCTGATACTTGAAAGTTCACGCTGACTATTTGTATCTTTAGACTGGTACCAGAGTCTCTGGCAGTGCTACCAGGAATCTCAAACGCATAGACACAAAGCATCAAATTAACCAACGCAAACACTGTAATGGCTCAACATCACAATATTTAAATGGTATATCACAGGACTCATGTCATATATATTGTACATGAAGATTTTATCTTTCTGTACCGGTCCAGTCATAGACTTGGACACGCTACTTCTAACAAAAAAAATCACTCAGAAAAAAAATGTCGCAGTCTACTGCCCCAAGTACTGTACCACTGACGAACTGCAGTTGGGTAATTTGCAGTTCACTCGTAGGTCTGAAACCATCTTACACTGACAGGAAGAGAAATTGAGAAGGTTTTCTCCCACTGACCTGTCAGTTTCTTCCTTACAGAAAACACTGTCGTCAGGGTTGAGCAGTCTTCACACATAAATCTTAACAGCTCTGTAAACATCTGCATGATGGCTCATCAATTACCCTTCCTTGCCTTCTGTCATAGCAAAGTTTGAGAAGAATTGGTTTGTCTCACTGGAGAACGACATTTTCTGGAACAAAAGTCTATGCCCGCCTCTAGAAAGAGAATGAAGAAACATGGCTAGGTTGTTAATATAATTGATTGCCTTACCAGAGACTTTTTTTTTTTTACTCCATTTTTAGCGAACTTTTCTGAATTTCACTAGCTCCCCAAAGCAATAACAAACAGGAAAATGTTTGTTATTGCTCAGCGCTTTGAAGCTGCAGCACAATGCAAGACAGGGCAGAGATACTAGAGAACACCTCAGTATGAACTGATTCCACAACTAGCCTAGGTCAGTACCCAGGAACACCCCAGGATGCCTTTTCTTAGCAGCTGGGTATACCAGTGTCCTCAGGACAAACCCTACCTTTTTTCCAAAGGACAACTTTGAGTCTGATCGTCATCTCAATGTCCATGTAAATGAGAAATTATTTCCATTAGCACTGAAGAACAACTGAATTGAAGGCTGGATTTTGTGACATTCACACAAATCACTCCTCAGCTCTTTCAGGAAGGACCCTTTTTATCTTGATTGTGTACAGCAGTTAAGCAGCCAGCTCACGCTGCCGTGACCTGCAACAAGGGTTTCTAGGCATAAGAGAAGGGGGGTGGGGGGAGAAGGGAGAAACAGAATTATGCACAGAGAACCCTACCTGCTAGTCAGGAAGAAGAGACAAATTGAATGAAAAAGATACATGACCTAGAGGAGGTTCTCACATTACGATTTGCAAAATGTTACAGCTTTGATCTATAATCCCTGTTCTCTTATTCCTCCTCCTCCTCCTTTTACATCCATGAGCAATTGTTATCCTTTATCTTACTTGGAGCTAGACCTTCGAGTCTGGGGATCAGATCTTTGCAAAGTGCTTTGCTCTTTCATGGCAGCATTAAAAAGACAGCTTTCCATAACTGCATTTTGTTGTGGGAGCAGGATTCCTCTCCCAAAGCAGCAACACTAACTCTATCACTATGGAGCACTTGGAGACTCTGGACTGAAAACAAGTGCAGAGTATCGCTACACACATTTGAAAACCCAAGAGACCCTCTTCTCTTTAGTGCAACTGATAGAGTTTCAAAAGCTCTTCAAAAATAACTCAAAACCTCTGATCAGTGCTTTTTAAGTTATCAGAGTGTCCCAAAAAGCAAAAAAAAACCCCAAAACAACAACAACAAAAACCCAACAACCCCATGCTTGCAACTGAAATATCATATAAAAATTAACCAGTTTTTTTTTAGGATTTACAGAGCCAAATCCTGCCTAATGACTCAATCCAGGCAAACACTAAGAATCAGTGAGTTTGACCCATGGCATTTTATTCTCTACAAGAAACCAGCTAAAGGTCATGCTTACAAAGATGCACTCATTTCATCTGCGATATGGATACACATCCAAGCATAGGAGAGTGGATGGAAGGATGTCAAGAGAAGGAAATTTTCTGAGAATCTAGGCAAAATTCAGAAAAGATAATCGATAGTGAGGAGAATTTTTGTCTGAAGAGGGGCTAAACAAGGTCTCATTTCAAATAAGAAGTTATAAGATGTTTGATTTCCCTGCTGATTCCTTAATGCTGTGACACTGCAAGTAAGAGGAGAGGCATGCAACGGAAAGGGGCGGTGTTTTCCTCTCCTATTACACAGGAGCTATTCAAGAAAGGAAAGAAAGTGAGCTCAGATCTATGCTTCGCTGCTCACAGCATTTGCTGACTGGCAAAGAGATAATGAGTGAAAAGGTTTAGGGATATAACATCCGTTAGCAAGGAGGAAGTTCATCATCTGCATCCCTTGCAGCTGCTGATACTTGGGCAACACACTGCTATTCTGGTATCAGTGGTCTAAATGAGGGCCATATTCTAACTGATGGTTTAATCCCAGGAAATCTCTGCGGAATCATTAGCAAGGCTCTGACTTCCACAGCAACTGTACAGTGTTCCTCAAGCAAAGACAAGATTCACTAGCTTCCTATTCAGGTAGTGGAGACTCTGCAGCTATTAAACCCTGGTGCAAACTTACTTTTAAGACAGATCTGTTTACATCTAATTACCCCTACCATGAGCTTTCAGTGAACAGAAAAATATTGCCCAGTTCAAGTGATTAGAGCTGGGCTAGTCAGTAATAATTATTAAGTGCAGCAAAATGCCATCTTGGTACCGAATAAAAATACTCAGAATACATGAAAATACTGCAACAGCATTTCATCTCCTCTTCTAGTGGCTGGAAAGCTAACATCTGTTCAGCTTTCCGAGTCTCTTGTGGATATAATAATTTTATAAACTGGAAAATTTGTTCATGACTCATCTGCCTGTATTACCAAGTGGATTTTTTAGTCCAACAGCCAGACATCCATTATGCGGGCTGCTAAATGATTTACACTGATTGAACATGCATGGTATGCAGTTCTTGCAAATTTTATATGCTGGCTGTATGGAGAATGAATGCTTGCTGATTATGCCCCAAATAGCAATGAACCCAATTACCTAAGCCACGAACTCCCAGCATGGAAGCCAGAAATGCAGCTGTGCTTACTGTTTCTGTCCTAACAATTGTAATTTGAAGTAAATGGGAGATTCACATTAGTGAAGAACACACACGCTCATTCAAAATCACCTCTTTTAATAATTGTTTTCAACTCCTTATGCTCCACAGCTTGTATTTCGGCATAAGGCCTTACCCCATACCTGAGAAAGCAGACAAGAATCCAGCTACTGAGCAACTTCTGAGATGGAGCCACTAAAATGAGAAGCCTGAAAAAAAAAAGGTAAATTTCAGAGAGAAACATAAGGACACTTCTGAATCATCTTGGGGTGAAAAACTGCCTCCTAGCATCCAGATAGCAAAAGTGAACTTTGTTATGAGGAATGGGTACTAATGACTGCAGAAGAATCATTAAAAAAAAATAAAAATATTTTGGCTGAAAGCAATATGTGGAGGTCACCTAGTCCAAACGCTTTTTCACCCAGGGCTAACTTCACACTAGATATTGAGATCTTGGGCCTTGTCCACTCAAGGTTCAATGTGGATTGAGTGATCCCATCTCTGGCTCTGTTTCCAGTGTTCTGCCACCCTCACAGGGAGGACTTTTTTCCCCCATGTCAAAATGGAATTTCTCTCCTTGCAGCATTTCACTGTTGGCCCTTATCCCTTCATTAGACACCTCTGGGCACACCAGCTTTGTACCTGGTGACAGAGCAGAACCATCACCACAGGTGCTCCATGCAGAGAAGTGGCAGCAGCAGGCCTGCGGTACAGGTGCCAGCCCAAAGGGACATCACCACCAGAGGAAACAGCTGCAGTTCTACAGATTGGCAGCAGCTACAAATTTAGCCAAGAGCCTCATTTAATAGCTTATATTGCATTTCTGAGCTCTCACGCACATGCAATTGACTGACGTCACCACACAGCTCTGCATCCACAATGCTGCTGAGTCTGTGCTTCGGAGAAGGACTTAAAGCTAGGACTGGAACAACAGGAAAGTCAGGGGAGGATGAAGAACAATTTTATTCCTTTGAGTTCACAAAGCACCTGTCATACAAAACACTTCTTTTTTTCCATGAGCAGAAAAGTCATGCAGTGTATCACAGAATTAAATGAAAAAGCCAGAAATTACCAGTGAAATTACCACTGAAATCAGAGCCCTCCCCTCTTGTTTACCAAACACATTTTGAAGAACAATGGTTGACTTTCCATTCCAATCAATAATGAGATTGACTTTCCATTCCAATCAATAATGAAATTCCTGTCTATAGTCAGTAAGGTTTTAGCTCCTGTTCCAGACTCCTAGGTATACTCTAGGTGTAATCTCTTCAGTTTAGCAATACAACTGATCCAAATTTAAAATAATAATAATAAATCTCTACTTAAATAAACTTTTGCATTTGAGGATCTTTTGTCTTCCAAAACTCTTTTTATATAATTTATAATAATTTTTTAGATATTAATGGATATGGCTTAACCATACTGTGAAATCTAAGATGGCTGCCTGTATCTATCTGTAGGGTTGAGGAGTGGCAAATTCAAGTTTTCCAGTTAGCAAAAGGTACAGCTCCAACTGTATAGAATTAGACAAAGCAGAAACAAATTAATTATAAAACTCCTCTTCACAAATGCAATTTGAGGATTCAAGTCATATCCCTTTTTGCTGGAAAGAAAGATAAGATTCTTTGGAGGATCATTCTGGAGACCAGTTTATCTGCCCATTCTCTTTCCTGCTCTACATCTTTCAGACTACTTTGTACAGCGGCTAAAAGGGAGGATATGAACAGATGGCTGTTTGCACTGATAACTGTGTCTGCTCTTAGTCAGATTAATTGGTTACAACCCAGTTAAAGATTACAGTCTGGTAAAATGATACAGACAGTCCTCCAGTTACTCTTCACAAAGAGAATAAAATAAATTGCTAAAAATGAAAATGTAATTTCAATACACGCTAGGGATTGTGCAAAACACAATTTTGCAAAACACAAAACAGTATTTACCCTTCCAGACTACTTAAAGAGTATAAAATTTACAGGAACATGAAGGTCAAATGGAGGTTTAAAGACATGTTCTTGAGGATCAACAAATCCTAGGATATTTGACAGAACAATATCAGTGTCGTGATTACTTTTTATTTATCCAGGCCTTTGGCATCAAGCTGCTCATGAGACTTAGGCACTGAGGAGTATCTAATTTCATACCTCTTCCGATTATGCTGAAAAGAGATTCCCCTTCAAACAACTGGGAATCTGCCAGAAGACCGCAGCATTGTACCGATACTCACTGAGGAGGAGATTGGGTTGACCTCAGTAATTATAACCCTCAGTGCATGGTAAGATAATGGCAAAAAAAAAATGAAATGCAATCAATAAAGGATGAAAGGATGGAAACACAAGGAAAGCTGGCCTATCCGCTTATATGGAAAATATACACCATCTCACAAACCTGACCGCACTCTCTGAGCCTGTGGGATTGATTACTAATGACTATCATAAAAGTGTAAAAACTTGCATAGAGCACTTGACACAGCGCTGCAGGGTTCTGTAGTCTAAAAGGTAGCTCTTATCCAACACCAATGAAAGCACAACACATGGATTAAAAATTGGGTCAAACTCACAAAGACAGTTGGGAAACATGATCAACTGAGTAAGTTTCTAGGGGGGGTTCTGTAGGATTTCATTCTGGGTATACAGCCCATAAAAATACGTTTTTTCCTCCCTCATCTGTGAAACAGAACTGTACATAACACATGTACATGTTTATATGTGTGATATATAGCATACTGAGACTGACAAAGGGTAGAAGAACTTGATAATAAATTCAACTCAAGCAAACACAATGCAATAAACTTAAGAACAGCAAGCAAAAGCCTCATAGGACAACAGTGTATTCTAGAAAACAAAGCACTTGAAAAAATTTGGGGTTACACTAAATTAAGACACTATATACACATCTGAGAAAGTAAAACGAGCATGTACAGTCAATATTTTCTCAATGTGCTATAGGGGAGAGAAGCAGGAAAAGAGAAGCTAATTTCTCAGGTCTTTGATTAAGAACTTGGGAGGAGGTATAAAGGGCCACAAAGAAAAGGTGAGAGCTCAATAAAACACTTTTCAGGAGAAGCCCATGGAGCTAAAGCTGTTTGAGCTATCAAAAGGAAGACGAAGAGATTACTCAGCTACAGTATATAAATCCTTCAAAAGGAGAAAATGAAAATTATTAGAGAGATGTTTAACACAGCAAAGAAAGACACACACAAAACCCCAGTGGTTCAAGCTAAGAAAATTAGTGAAATCAGACAAAGTTGTAATCTACAAGGTGATTAACCAGAGAAGCACAGTACCCCGGGGGAAGACTTTTAATCTTTGCTTGGTGTATCCAAACTGAGACTGGATGTCTTCATGGAGAACAGAAGTTTTAGTCTGACTCTTCAGATCAAGGGGAAAACAAAACTGAAATTCTGCCCAAAGCACCAGTTTTCAGCCTGTGGTGCACACCTGTAGTTTACTTCAGAAGTTGCAGGATCTCGCTCACGGCGCCGAGGTCCAGGTCTTTTATCAGTCACCAATATTCCCTAACATTCAACTTCTCTCAGCACCAAGTCTCAGGTTTCTTTATACCTTCTCCTTTAAGCAGGTTGGTGAGTAGGCATGACCATTTTTAATTCATATAACGAGAGAAAAAGTAACGTTTTCAAGCAGAGGTCTTAAAACCCCCGGGAAACGCACATCGACCACGTGACGAACAGCTCTAACGCAGACTTTTATCAGCGCTCAATGCCAGCCTCATCTCTTACTCTGCTACTAAAAGACACACAGCCCGTGTGCCCCGCACTCGCTGCCTCTCGAGTGAAATCCGCACATTTCGGGGCCCTCACACGGCCCGGCCGCGGCCACCGCGGAAATGGCTCCGGGCACCGGCCCGGCCCCTGGACCGCCGCGAGGCCTCTGGCGCCACCCAGCGGTGCCCTGGGGGTCCGCCGCCCCGGGCCGTGAGGGGGCCCCCAGGCTTTCCCCCTGCCCCGCCACAAATAAACAGCTTTTTCTTTTTAGTACCTTTCCAACAGCCGACAAAATCCCGTTTGGACGCATTTATACCACAGGAGCAAAGCCCCACTCGCCGCCCAAGGCCAGCGGGGATAGAGCTCAGCTGCATACCTGCAACCCCCTGCCACCCCCACCCTTCGTTAATTAACCCTTTTCCAGACTCCCCTCTCCCCTTAACGAGCAGGAGGAGAAAATGCTCCAAAATGTTCTCTAAAGAGCTCCTTAAATTCAATCTGGTAGCGGGAAGCGATGCGAAATGGCCGCCTTTGCTGGCTTTTCGTGACCTTCCTCATTGCCGAGGCTACAGTCGCCCGTCACGGCTCGTCAGGGCATCGGTGCCAGGGCGGCGAACGGGGTTGTGTTTGCGGGATGCATGTTGCAAAGTTTGCCTGTTGCTAAGCCTAAAGCAATCAACCCAAGTTGGCTTGGGTTGTTTTTTGTGTGTGTGTGTGGGGGGGGTTGGTGGGTTTTTTTGGGTTGGTTTTTTTTTTTTGTTTTGTTTTTCAGATTTGCCCCTTCTGTCAAATCAATCCACAGAGCAAATATTCCTTTGGGGAAAACATTTTTAGTTCTAGCCCGCAAACCGACTTTGACAAAAAAGTCAAAGGCAGCCCCCTCCTCTGCCCCCAGCTGTGAGATCTAGGCCTGTAAATTTGCAATATAATTAAAAAAAAACAAAAACAAAAACAATTTTATTCTAAGAATTGCTGCCAAAGCTTAGTGGTAGGACCACACTGAAGTGGGTGCAACAAAGAGACACAATAATATCTTCAGATGTCCTTGGATGCATTGCCTCCTTTAACCACTTAACTGATATAATGAGCTAAATGAAAGCATATGTGGTTTTTTTATATCACAGAGCTGCTGCTTACAGTAGATGAACTAACTCAGTTTTTAATGCAATGTCTCAACCCCTTGAATCTCAACACCTGAAGGAACTAAGCTATAAAATCTAATGATGGCTAACCTGCAGACTTCAAACTTGGTCTAAATGGACTCCTGTTCTCTGTCTTTTCCACTCAAAAAGTGCACCGTTCACCCTGTCCCCTCCTGGAGTATCCTCAGTCCCCATGCTGCTTCCCCCCCTGCAGCACCAGCAAGTCAAACCCTTACTTCCTCCTCTTATTTCTCCCCACCACTACATACTTCTATCATCTTATGCTACAGCATCACTTTGGCATAGTTTTGTTTATGTCTTGTTTTGATAGCAACGAACTGATAGTTATTCACATGGAAGACAGCCTCTCAGTGTTTGCCAGTTCTTTTGGTTCATATGTCCTGTAATTTTTTTATGACAAGGTGTTTTTTTTTAGTTACCTGCAAAATGATCTGATAATCTAATTGTATTATTTTCCTCAGACCTCAAAGCCTTTGGCTTTTTAGAATCTGGTTTCTAAATCCTGAAAATAGCATTTTTCTTAGCATTTCTGTTTACTAATTGTCTTTTGAACTCTGCAAGTATCTTCCCTGTGAAGAGGGGAATACAAATACATGTTCCAGAATAGTCTTCTCTTGTCCATCTCAATGGACACCACCGGGGTATCTAAGAAGCATTTTTTTGAATAGCTATTTTTCTATTAGCTTTTTGTGTCAATGACAACTGGCAAAGCAGCTGTTTATCAGATCTCTCCCTTGCAAATTGTTGTTAATGGGCACACATACCTTATACCCACATGAAATCTTGCTTGGTGGGCTGTGTGGGTGGACCTGAGCCTGTATTCCTGCAAATACTTGAGGGCACAACCTAGTCACATCCTTACACTTAAGTGTTATATTAAGACGCACTTGAGGTAAGTGTACATTTCAGCTGATTTTTTTTGTCTCAGTTTTACACCCCGTAAAGAGTATTGACCACTTGTTCAGTGGTTGTCACTTTAGCGCTGGAAGATTCTGCTGGATACTCTCTCAGTACACATTAAGCAACAGCAAGTAATAAATTTAGGCATGGAAGCCTCACGGGTAAGGTTTCACTGGACGTAGGACACAAAATATCATGTTCTACATACATAAAAGAAAGGGTGAAAACAGAAGGCTCAAAAAGGTGTTTTTTAATTATGATTACTTGTGGAAAAGAAAGGTGAGTTTGAGTTTTATACATGTCTGATTTTCAGAATTGCTAAGTGTGTCTAATACCTGCAGTAGCCAGAGGAAGCTGAGACTCCTACATATCTGCAAGCCTGTCTGCAAGAGTAGTAACACTGTATTCCAGCACTGAACTTGTTCTTAATCCTGGTTTAGAGATGGAGATTGGGATCTTGATTTCACTTAATACATGACTGACAGTGTCATTTTAACATGAAAATCTTCCATCCACATGCTTTTAAGGAATGAGGAGCCAGAGCCTGTCAGGTGGATTAGCCATATGTCAACTCCCCAGTGCACTACAGCAGAGCCATCACTAATCTGAAAACTTGATCTTGAGCCAAAGGGAACAATTATATAACCCAGATGTCTGAAAGGTGAATGGTACAAAAACAAACAAGAAAGAACAATCATTCTTACTTACACATGTGTACATTTTACTACAACTCTTAGGCAATCAAGATTGTCATATAATTGGCTTTTTTAGAATTACAAAAATGATGGAAGGGTTGAAGTAATTAAAAAGTGCAGGCAAGACGTTGAAAGGTGATAAATTACATAAAGGCAAAGTGCAAGTTAAGCAAAATCTTTACAAGTATTTATTTGCGTCTCCACAATTTAGATAGTTTGTGTATTTGCTGTTTGTCAGTTCCTGACTGCCAGTTTGACAAGCCAGTGTGAAATTGGTCAGAGGGACAGATAGCTTTCAGAAGGACTTGAGTTACCAGAGCAGAAGATTGCTTTTAAAATTGGTGTCATGCCCCAGAAAAGCCGCAGGAATGAAGCTCTTCACCAAGATAGATTGCATGGGCAAGTTCTATGGCACATGTCTCAATTATCATGAACGTCCAAAGCAAACTTTGGAAAACCGACAACAGAAGAAAAAGGTCCACTAGCATTATTCCTCCCACACAGTTAAAGGAGATGAATGTGCAATTAATTCAAGCTTATTTATTAGGACAGTGCCTAGGGCCCCTCAAGGTGGGGCCTTATTATGTTAGGCAGGTAAAAGCAGAACAAGCCTCTGCCCCAAAAAGACTTATACAAGTATATCTCCTTGTACAAGGATAAAATATAAGCTCAATGACTAGCTGTCAAGGCGACTTTAGGATAATACTCTAAAACATGCTGGAAATTATTCTAGGAGGAAAGTGCTTGCCTAGATAGTTCAAAATGCCAACCTTTTCATACTGCCCCAGAGCCATCCTCCAGAGATCTGCTACAGAAGTAGTAGTCAGAGTCAAATCCCACAGGAAGGTCTGCAGTCTGTCGTAGGGTCTGCCTGATTCTCAGGGTTGATTTTCCACAGAATGACTCAGGAAGTGAATGGTCCCCCTGCTTCAAGGGTCCTGGTAGCAAGTCTCCAAACTTGTACGCAGTTTAATACCCAACATCTTATACCTGTTGACTCCTGAGTATTATTTGCAACATGGTTTGCAACCAATTTATTTGTATTTTGCAGCTTCCTTGTATTTTCTTTTCTCTCTGTGTCTTTTTGTTTTTTTCTTTTTGCCCACCCAAAGATGCCCAGGTTGCACAGCCTTCTAGCACTTTACATGAACATTTCTGAATTTACTGTGGGTGCATGAGACTGCTCCTCACTGGCATGGGCAAATTCCTTATGTTAAGTACTGCTAGTAATAATATTTGCTATTTTTCTGTTCTTTTGTATCTTCAAAATGTTAAATTAACTATCTAAGCTGCTAGAAAAGCTTTTCTATAGCAGCATTTCAGGTTTCACAAACCCATCCATTTGCTCTGTGCTCAAACTCTCAAGATTGCAGTGCAAGATACAATGGTAAGCTATGGGAGAGAAATGTCAGATCTGACCTAATCTCCACTTCAGCACATATGTAAGCACATACACAGACAGCCCTGTAAGTTAGATGTGTGAGTCGTCCAGCTGAGGTCACAAACAGTGGACAGTATAACTGGGGGGGAGCAGTTATATATGATGTGTAAAGAGTGATTTCAATAAGACTAACCCTTGGTTTGGATTAAGAGACCACAAGGAAACAACCCAAGCAAAAGAGTAGTTGAGAGAGCGTCGTACACAACTTTGTCTGTATTAGCCTGTTCGGATCTGGAGGAAAAATGGCTGTCAGGCTTTCTTGCCAACTTTGACATTAATAGGAGGCAGGGAAGCCAAGGGATTGTGTGCCGGCCTTGAAGTGAGAAAGCCTGAGCCCTGCAAGCTGCTGGTTGAGTGACACAAGGCATACTTCACTTCCCTCTGCCTCTCTCTCCTTTCCCATCCATTGCCACTCTTTTAGATCATGAGCTCATACAGAGAGAAGCTATTTTCTTATTCCATCTATGAACAGAAGAGCCCTGAGCTCAGTTGGGCCTCTAGGCACCAGGTTAATATATATAATAATAGTGTGGTACAAAAAAACAAAGGCATAACAGTTTCATGACGGAACGCATCTCAGATGAGTTAATGTGTGCAAAGCACTTTGAAGTTGAAAGATTCTGCACTGTGTAAAAGCTGAGCATTGCTTTCATATGGATTTGTTGATCCTGAGGACTCACGAAGCTACTCACAACATGCCTCTACTCAGCGAAGTACAGTGGGATTCCCTGCTATGCACTTCTATCTCCAAATGGAGTAGTATGTCCAAGAAATTCCTATCTGAGGATGTCATTAAGAAAACCCATGTCATTATAAGCAAATATCTTTTATTTTAGCACCTCTCTATATTAAAAACAAGCATCCCTAGGGAAAAATGCAAATAGGCTTTTCACAATCCTGCTGATTTTGGCAGTATCCCTTCTTCGCTGCTTTGAGTCACTCTCACTTTCTGGTTCTCCTATGTTAAGTTGCCATGGGAAATACAAAAATTCAAAGAAAAAGTGTTACAACCTGCCAACAGCTTGACATGAATCTTAGCCATTCTGGCTCCTGAAGCTGAGTTGACTTTCCAAGATTCCCTGAAGCCCAACTCATCCCTGGTCAGGAATAAATGGCATTTTGTGACTCCATATGCAGCCTTTCTGGGATCGAAGCTGACACCCGGCCCAAACATTCCCCAACAGATTCCAGACCCTAACTGCTACTTAGGATCATACTTGCTTTAGTTGCTTTCATAACTTACCACCCCTTTTGGATTATTATTTACTGCATTTCAGGGGAAGGGAGCACCCTAGCTCAGGGTCAAGGACCTGTCTCATGAAGTGACACCCAGGCACACCCAGTGGTGGTCCCAGAGCTCCTCTTCTGACTGAGACAAGATGCAGCAACTGAGCAAAACATCCCCTAAAGAAAACAGAAGACTTATGGGAGAACAAGGGGTTACACGGAGCAGCTTTGTGCCTAATTTTGGTGGTTCTGCATAATTTGAACTCTTCTGCACCGTTTTGTGTATGTATTACAATAGAGATCCGCGGCGATATGCACGCTTACACATGCATCTACTCTAAGAGAGAAGAGCTGTAATTAAATCCGCCTGACGGACTGCCACTGTCCCCACGAGCCGTGTCCCCTCCCACGGCCACCGCGCCACCTAGCCAGTGCCACTAGATGGAGCTGAGTAACAAAATTCCTCCCAGGCCATGTGCACAGCTGCAGCATCAGCGGCATTGCCCAAGTAGCAGGTTGCAACTTGTTTCTTGCTTACTGGGCACTAATGTTTCCCTGACCAGTTAATACAGGGACAAGCTGTGGCGAATGTCATTAAGAGATTGCAAAACCGTACTTCCCAACCACTCTGATTCACTCTTAGCAGAGGATGATGTCAGTCCGGGTAGATTTGGCAGCCAGAAATGAGTTTGGGAAATGAAAGGAAGGGCTTCTGCATGCTCCACAGTTTATGGTGGAAAAACCTCCTCTGTAATGGATTCTTTTGATTATCTAGGGAACAGAGAGTCTGGCAGCTCTTGGCCCTTTAGTGAAACACTTTTGCTCATCAACAGCCTCCTGAGAGCCTGGGAGACAGGTGGGAAGCATCTCTGCTTTCCCTGTGGTTGCCTCTCCAGCCTTTCAAATGATCCAGTGACAGCAAACTGGACACTAAACTGCCTGTCTTCCTTGGTGAAGGGTAGTGCAATAGAGAGAAAGAAATACAGGGAAAAGCAACCATAAAATAAACCCTCATCCTCATGGTCCAGACAGAGCAGAAATTTCAGAGAAACAATCATAATGCAGGCACATCTGGTAGCAAAACAACTGTCACTCTCATCTTGCATGGGTAGTGGTGCTCGGAGGCTGAAAGCTGGCTCAGTGGAAACACACAGCGCTGGCACACCCCATTTGAGAGAAGTGACACTGCTAGGTCTTGTTTACACAAACGTTTCCATAGCTAAACAAGTATGGTGGCAGGAAATCTGCTTATAATTTTTTAAAGATGCTACAAGCAGAGGAGATTAAAAAAGGTGAGAGAAAGGTAAAAATAAAATATATTAGCAAATCCGGTAACTACAACATAAAAAAAAAAATTTAGGATGCATATTGTCAAGCTGAATTTTCATTTTATCTGTTGCCAAATACAATGGACTGCAGTGAGCTGGGATCAGAATGCAAACACAACCATAGCTTGTAACATCTAACATTATTTACGTTATACGTTGAAATGGAAATAGGGATTAGCTAAAACTGCATTACAGTGGGTCCAATATAAACTTCGGAGAAACCAATGTAAAAACAGAATAAAATCTTAAACTTTGCAATGCACTCATACAAATTACATGGACATGTGAGAAAAAAAGTCATTAACAAACCATGGAATGAATCTGCAAATATACTGTTTCTATTCAACTCTAAGTGTATTGTCCAAAAAAAGCCTATTTTTGTATTTACCTAATCAAGTGGATATATCTACAGAGATAGAGATACAGCAATCTCTTAATTTTTTTTATTCCATGACTGTGTCATATTATGGTAACCTCAGTTTAAGATTATTAGAAAATGAATGCTTTCTGCATCCCAGCTCTGTAAGGTGGCAAATGTCTGCAGGCAGACACTCCTGAGATGTTGTAGCGGTACATTATGCAAAGCGGGTGCTACAATAGTAGGTTCCTATAATGGTAGCCAAGTGGCTAACCAGTCGGAGGACCACTTTTTTCAAGCCAACAATAGTAAGATGCTTTGCAGTCAAGGTGTGTTAAAGCCTGCAAGGAAGGGTGTGGTACATTCATAAAAGCATGTCTGTGGCCAAGGTGTTCCCAGGAATGTGGGGTGAGTCACCAGTGTCACATTGTTTAATTGCTTGTGACAGGTGACCTTTGGTATCCGTATTATTAATAAACAGAAGTATGAGTGAGCCTTGCTACTTGCAGGCACCAAAGTGTGATGTGACCATCTGATGCTTTATAGAAATCCTCAAGGAGCACTCAGGACTGAAAATGTCAGATTATAGCCTGATAGAAAAAATGGGCCCTCTGTGCCTGGTGAGCAGTTGTGAGGAGATTGATAACTTTCAGGAGTTTAGCCATATATATGCGACTGTAATGAACAGAGATAGCTTTTTAATTATTTCTAATCTAATTTGATAGTTAAATTCAGAAAGCAAATCAGTGTCTACTGTAGCTGATATTTGATGTTGGCGAAGCTGGAAAATAAAACTTTGTTTTCACTTCCTTTTTGGGCTTTAGGTGAACTTAGATGGCATCCTTAGACAAGGGTAATTCATCGTTTAACTTCAGCTGTGCTTCGTGACTTAAGCAAATGGGAGCTCTGGTGTGGCACTGTCACATTACAGCCTCCTTGGCAGAGGTGCTCCGTTTCCTAGGCCCCACATTGCACCATTGCCTGTGCCACCAAGGAGGTTTGCCTCCAGACCTGCCAAGGCTTGTCGGCCACCCAGCATGCTTGCACACCATCCTCCGGTCAGGACTCCCACTTCTGCTGGAGCACCTTTTAGAGAGGGAAAACTCAGGTACCTTCGTGCAAGCCCAGCCCATCATGCCTATGGCGCTCAGGGAGCTGGACACAGACGGCACTGAGCCGGTGTGCCCTGGCCAGGCAGCCGGCAGCCCAGGTGACTCTTTGCAAGAGCATGCAGGTGGCAGGGATAAGCATGCCAAAGCTTGCCCTGAGCACAGACGTGGCCTGAGGGGTTTGCAAGATTTGCCTCTGCCCTGTAAGAAACATATGGTCACCTTGCACTTTTGGGAGCCCTCCTCTTGCTGCTGCACTCCCCAAGTTTATGGAGCACCCAGCACATGGAGCCTCATTGCCCTAAAGCTCAGTTCAACCTCGGTTTATGGTGCATATGAAGAAGATCCTCCCTCATTCTCACAGACACAAGGGGATGGTGGCAGCATGGCATTGACTCAGAGGCAGAGCCATGTTAGTGTCCAGTCTGGGGATCCCCAGCTCCCGGTCCCACAAGACTGATGTTATCTCCTGCACATCCAGGCTGCTAGTGGTGACAAGGAGCACTTTCAGCTGCTGTTGGCCTGCCTACTTTCTAGTACCATGGACCCTGGTGCCTCTTGACATAAATCCGAGCTGAATATAGCCTCAGGCTTCAACTTGCATTAATCCTACTACAAGTTCATACAGTGTGGTGCAGCCAAGGAACTCAGTGCAAGAAATTAAAGAAGAAAGGGGAGAGAGAAATAAAAAGGGAGCAGGAGGGGTTTGTCACCTGTGCTTAGGGACATGACAGAGAGCAATTGGAGGATTTCTCACAGCCAATTTCAGATCACCTTTCATTTCAGACGCAGTCCTGCCTATGAGTTGCAACACTTTACCCTGAGACCCTGCATAAAAAAAAGCAAGCATAAACTGGTTTTGCTGTTCAGGGATTTTGCACAAGGGGAGCTGGTATCTCTGTTTCCACCCAGAGCCCCTCACTAACAGAGCACAGCTGAGTACAGAGCTTACTGATACTGAATGAAAGCTACTTTTTTCACTGTAATGCAGTGGTTTGTACTGGGAAAAGGTGTAAGAGAGGCTCTTTCATCAGGGGGAAGACTGCTAACACCACCAAATTTCTGTCATATGGCCAGGGTTTGCAGCATCTTCCAGTTAGTTGGGCAATTGGGCAAGCTGCTCTTCCTTGCTAACAGAAAGGCTGAAATTGCCCACTAGGTGATGTGGGGAGAAAAGAGACTAATAAATCCCTTGTCCTCTGACAGGCTTACACTGGTCCACACTGATGCCTAGGCTCAGGTGGCATCTCTAGAGTCCATGCACTGATGGGGATAACCAGGGCACAGTGACCCTGTAACCACTACCTACTCACAGACTTCCAGCACAGGCAGGTGGACAGGGAGCTGTAAAAACAGCCTCTGCCCCATGGTAGTCGCTTGCCAAAACTGTGAGCCCATCCAGGTACATGGGTGGCTATTCAGCCAGTGCCAGACTGCTGCCAGACCAGTGCTCTTGGATACCAGGACTCAGATGGGAAAAGCAATGCTCCCTGCTTGGGAGAGAGGAAAATCTGTCTAAAAGCTGCCATCACATGAGAAGATTCACCAAGATGAAATGTCAAAGTTTTGTTTTGACTCTGCTGCTGAGCTTACAGGTGACACTGAGGAGAGCTGAATAACCTGGAGACAGAATGACCCCTTGGCTTTTGGGTCTGCGAGAAACAATATTGTTTTGTCTCAGGTTTTCTCTTCATCTGCCATACTCCAAAATTCTTCAGCCAGCTCTAACAATTATTTTAACATCTAGCTAAGAAGGATGTGTGTTCTCTGTATGTATATTACCACTGACACTGCTCACCATAGGTTTAGCACTAAATGTGGTGATGTTTTTTCCTCCCTACCTCTTCTCCTCTGCTTGTAACCCCCAGGACCAGTTCCTGCACTTACGAAGATATTGCTTTTCCTCTTAGGGCAGACAAGAGATTGTTTTGAAGTCCAGCATCTGCTAGTTGTTGTTTACAGTGAACATTTCAGCTTTGAGCTGAGATCAATGCAATGGTTTTAAGTATTGGAGAAAGTGTAGAACTAATATAAATCCTCCTGTCATTTCCTCATGTTTGCCTACTGTGCATACAGGCTCCAGGCCAAAAGCTCCCATGAAGCCTCCAGAGACAGACTGCAAGGGGAGACATGAAAGATATACACCCAGTTTTGTCAAGCTGCTAAAATTAAAGCTGTCATAGCAGTGTGAGGTGTCCTGCAGGTAGCAGTATGGTGTCTCTTTTCTAGGACCCTTTCATGAGGTAACAATGAAAGTACAACAACTGTCAGGGAGTCTTCTTGCTGCCCTGCCTTCATATGCAAAAGTCTTATTTGGTTTGCCAAAATAAAGCTGGTGCCTCTCAACAGTAGAAATACTCATGCCTACAAGTGGCCTGTCTGGCCTCTCCCAAGTTATCTGTTGTGGTCACATCCAAAGACCCCAAATCAACATCAGAGATGGGGCTGTGGTAGATGTTGTGGAAGTCTCACACCCTGCCACAATTTCCATGCTGGTGTAGAACAGGACCGGGGAGCCAACAACTAGCTGTTGGGATGGTCATGGCTAATGGCAACTCAGTCAGCCTGGAAACCATGTTCTGCAAACAATTTGATCCTTCAGACTCTCTCATAAAGGAAACCAAACAAACCCTTGTACAAATAAAGCCAGTTAGCTTTGAAAGCTATCCCAGCCAGCTCTTGGTGTCCCTCACAGGCTGACACAGACTGTCATAGCCTTTGTGTGCCCACTCTGCAAGGTCAGGGTGGCACAGGATTCTTCAAGCAGCTAGGAGGGGTGGGAGAGTGGAGCAGGCAACACTGCAGGGATGCCCCATCCCCTGCCACAAGGCAATGCCTGCTGGTACCTCACCAAGGGCTGTAAGCGAGAGCCAGGGCTCCTTACACCCTCAGTACGTCTGCCCCTGTCAAAAATTGGGTGGAGGGAGCCTAACCCCACATAGCTGCAAGGCAGTTACAATGGGAACGCAAATTAAAGCCACCCATTTATGTAAAGTACCTCAAAGTACTGAATACAAAAGCAGATGCATGGAAACAAAATTGCAATACCAGTTTCAGGCAGGATCCACTGGAGCACAAGATGAATTATATACATATAGGATTTCAAAGGGGATCATTAGGACAGGCTGAGTTCTACCCACGTCTTAATGACCTGAATAGATTAGCCTCTCCTTCCTTGCTGCCTTGTGCTATCTGGCTAGGGATTGACACTGCAGAGATTTTTGCTTCGCTTCAGGCCTTAAAGCACAGCTTCAGCTTGGGGGAGAGGGCAGGGGGGCAATGATGTGCTGCTGCATCCCAAGAAGCTCTCACCACCCTTCCAGGAATGGCTTGTTTGCAGAGACAAATCCTGTGGCCAGCCTTAAAGCAGAAAACAGGCAAAGTGGAAGGAGAGGAATCTAGCTGAGTGCACTTGAAGTGGGCAAGAAATAATAAGGGGGAAGAGTGCCTGAAGTGAGCCTTTCTGTGGTGTTTCTCAAGCATCACTAAAGGAAAGAGAGAGAAAAAAACCAGAGCAAACAGAGGAAAATGAAGGAAAAAGTATGATATTAACAGGATGGAGAGTTTAAACAAAAAAAACACCAAAGAGTTGCATCATGGTCATAAGAGATGCTCGTGCACCTTGCAGATCCCGCCTTACAACCACTGCTCTCTGTTCTGTGAAATAAGTGCCTGTTGTCCAATGGGGGAAGGGCTGAGCATGGTCTCACAGCCCACACAGGGTTTCCCTGCAGGGCACGCACTGCCCATCCCTGAATGGAGCAGCTCTGCCCTTCCGGAGCATGGGTAAATAATCCCACGCGAGCACACCTTGGGGCGAGTACATTTTTCCTGGGTGAATACAGCTTTTCCAAGTGACTGAGATAGGATAATCAGGAGTAAGAGACCAGATTATACAGCAGGTCTCAGAAATTTTCATGGAAGCCTAGGAATGCAGTGCCACCAGTAAGCCCTGCTGTCACCTCTGTTATTTTTCAAGACCAGTTTCCAAAGGTAATTTTTTATTTACGATAGCCTTGGAGTCACTCTAGATTTATTCTCTGTAGATCACATCCACTGACTGTCCCCTTATCAGGGCAGTTGGTGTCCTTATGACCCCAAGCCTATAGCCCCTGAGGGAGCCCTGCTGCAGCCACAGCAAACACCCCATCAGGTTTCCCATGCCCTGCATACAGCAGAGGGTCTGGATGGCCGCATACCAGAGCCCGCCCCAAAGCTGTGACTCCTTGCAAAGCAGCAGGAGACCTTGGAGTAGGGCAGACCTAGGGCCAGTGTTGGCATCTCTTAACCCCAGGTAGGCAGGTTCAGATGAGGCAACCTGACACAATCCATGTTCTACCTCTCTCTGTGCCAGGCAAAAAGTGCTGTTGTTCGGGTTCCCATGGCATTTATTTTATACTCTTTTATCCTAAAGCTCTGTGTTCTTTAATGTAATAAACAAATCACAGGTCTTGTTTTACATATCTCTTTTCGGCACTTTTTATGCTTGTCTAAAAAATGCCTAGCAAACTGCTGCATTAAACAAAAATGGAGTCGAACTTGGGGCTCCTGTACCCAGAGCCCTGGGGTTTCACAGAGCCTTCTTTGTACAGCTTCTATTTCTGTCTGATTAAGCTATCTAATTCTCAGAGGTTAAGCTATCTGACTGGGTACTGAAGTATTTAAAATGTAAATGCACTGAGCTTTAATTATAGCCTGCAGACTACCCCTCACTCTCTCTCCAACTGTATATACATAGTAGCTGTTTTCTTGCAATTTCTTCACATTACACCTGCATCTAGTGTCACTCTTACATGCCACAATGAACCAGAGCATGCTGGGGGGAAGGACAGGGTGTCCAGGTGTAGGAAAGCAAAGCTGAAGGTGCAGCTAGGACAGCTAATATGTCCCTGTTTTCCCTCTCTGTCCTGCTGCCCCCCATAGCCTCGCATGCTCCGTGTCAGTATCCACGTTGTAGGCTCAGCTTGCCCTTCTTCAGACAACACTGCTGCCCATGTGAAAGTCAGGAAGGGGGAGGAAGGCAAAAACACAGCTCTCCAAACAGGGAGAATTTATGCTCCCACAGTAATGCACTTCAGACAAGTGAGTGCTGCCAAGCACTCCTCCCTCCCAGTACCTCACAATGATATTCAGAACTCCTTTGATTTTTTAGATTTGAGAAAAATCCTTACAGAAGGAGTATTTCCAGTCTGGCACAGCGTGCCCTGGGAAAAGAAGACAACTACAGTTGTTCTGCAGCTCTGGCCCGTAGGGGTTATGGGGGGAAGAGTGGTGCGCGAGCCTGATGCAACCCTGCAAATCCCAGGACTAGGCATCTCAGGGACTTCCCAAGCTACAGGCTGCATCTGCAGCAGCAGCTCTAACAGGCCTCCATAGCCTGCTTTCCCATTAATTTGCCTAATTGCTTTTTGAACCAATGTATAGTTTCAGCACCTGAAGCATCCCATGGCAATGAGTTCCACCAATTAATTATGGTTGTGTGGAAAAAAGACTTCCTCTTCTATGCCTTAAAAAATATCTGCCTGATGATTTCATTTAACATCCCTTGTCTCTTGCCTTATGAGCAACTGCTTCCATTCCTCCTGCTGTTCGTCACATTGCAGACCTCTGCAACCTGTAGCTTCAAGTTCTCCCTTTCCTAGGTTGAAGTTGACTGATTCAGTCTCCTCTCATGCGGATAGCATTGCACATCCCTGATCATTCCTGTCATATGTCTCTCCGCCTTTTCCCATTCAAGTACAGCCTGAATTTCAGGAGTGCCACACACCCACAACCCTGAGGTTGCTCAGTAGGAACTGAAGACATTGAGTACCACATCCTTTGAAAAATCGACATTGCTGCTGTGGTTTATACCCAAAATTGGCTGCAGCCATCTCGGCAGGTGTGCTGGGGACATTGGCACTAACCCTGCCTTTGGTGTAGGGGTGGTAGCACCATGCCTGGCTCCCGCAGCTTCTGCAGACATTGCCTCTGAAGTGGCAGCCATGGCCAGCTCTGGCACTTGCTTCTTGACACCTCTGTCACTAAGCCCACAAACAACTTGTGACTGCCACAACATTTGTATTTGAGATCATGTGGACAATAGAGGTGATATGTTCATTGAGCAATTGTAAGCGTTACCTCAATGAAACATTTATAGGCTCTTGCAATAGAAATACTGCAGAGAAGAAATGACCTCAGACAGGATCAAATATGCAAAGCTAACTGTGGCTGCGGACTTCTCCCACAAGATAAACAAGTGGCTCAGCCCTCGAGGGGAATAGCAGGAAAGGGGAATCCCAGCAAGCTGTTCTCGTGCCAGGTTGTTTTTTTCTGCAGGGCTTTAGTAGGAACTGTGTCTGGGAATCCCAGGATGGCCTCAGCCCTGCTTGCCTGAAGCAGCCCTGCCTGAGGACAATGCTATTGGACCCTCACTTCGCTGAAGCCCCTTACCCCAAGCCCTGCACACCATGGGGGGAGCAGGCTTGTGCCTGCTCTGCGTCATCAGTTTCTCTGAAACTGAACAGGACACAAATACAGGCACGGGTTTTGAAAGGAGGCAGGGAATATTTACAAGGGCTGGGCACATAAGGTGACTTTCTCTCGCTCTTGAGATGCAGAGGTGATTCCAGTGCTCCACCCTCTCCAAGACAACTGCAAGAAGGAAAGTCAAAATGCAGGGCAGAGAAAAAGTCATGACTCAAAGCACTATGCCCACCTCCCTGTATCTCTTGGGATAACAATGCACCAGCCACTTCTCCAGTCACCGCAAATCCCGTGGGGCTGCTGTGTGCCAGCCTGGAGATTATCTTTGCCATCTCTGGCATTTTTCTAGCTCATCTTATAATCCATCTTTCTTTAAGCACTCTGTTTTTCTTAAAAAACAACGTTGCTATTCTCTTCAAAACATAGCTCTGTTTATTCAAAACAAGGCAGGGTTGGTGTCACACCATGCCAAATGGCAGCCGTGTTGCTGCTGGGTGGCGCTTGACAGCACCGAGCTGCAGATGACAACTCCTTTTTCCAGTAGGTGAAACAGGCAAGGGCCAACAAGGATATGCCCACAATATCTGTCGGGGCAGAGATTTTTAATCTGGCTACCAACATGGATTACAGTCTGAATCTTCCTTTTCTTTAGGAGAAAGCGTTTACAGACATTTCCACCATTCCTTCTCTAAAGTTATTTCACAAAAGATGAGTGAAACAAATTGTTGGCTTAGCAGGAGTGAGACAGCTCTTCTTTTACACAGGGGATTTTGATTGCACCCTGTTATTTCATCTCTTTGGAATATTCACTAGACAAAGTAATTTTCCTGTCTCTGAGAAGCGTTAAGCTGCCAGACTGCTTTTCTCTGAGCAAAAGGTAGTGCAGCATCTTCTCCCCACACAAATGCTTTTTTTGGAAAATAAAAAAGAAAAGGAGAAAGAAAACCACCCCCATTCCC
>VZRE01011622.1:307559-359718 GCA_013396775.1 Cephalopterus ornatus
TCCCCCTCCCCCCTGCCCCGGTCGCTTAGAGGCATATGGTTTTCCAGAGATAGCAAGAAGAAAACTGTGCCTGATCATATAAAACTCCAGCACCCAGGAATTACTCCTAGCAGGATTGCCACCCCAGGAGAGCCACCCCCCCGCCGGGAGCATAATACGAGGAGGCTCATTTGGCAGCTAAAATAACCCACCCTGCAAACATCCTTCCATTTAGTTTTAAACAGCAGTGGGTCTGAAATTCAGCTTCAAACAGGATGGGGGGAGGTGGGAGGTGAAGGATTGGGGCAGGGCAAAAAGAGATTACCCGGAGCCCTCCCTTGCAACCAGTGCAGACACTGCCCGTGTTGTTTCTTTAACTGGGGAAACAATGTGCTCTTTCAGGGGCTGCAGGTGGCTTGGAGCATTGCAGAAAAGGGACATTATGACTTTCCACGATAGCGTGGTTGAAAGGTTTGGAGCCCTGTGTACAAAAAAGCCTTTGCTGAGGGTATTGCTGCTGCATCAAGTATCAATGAAAGCTGCATCTCTGCTGTTATGAATCCGATTGCCACAGAAAATGAATGGGAAGCATTAAGAGTAGCAAAATAGTATTTCAAGCTGCAATGAACAGCATCCAATTCATCAGTGAATAGCAGGCCTGGGTCAGTGAAAGAATAGCTCTGATTGAAAGAAATATGGAAGAGCCTTGAGCAGTCTGCAGGAGCAGATGCACAAAAGAAGTAACCAAAACTGCAGGCACTTCTGGGGTCTCATACACAGCCAGCTCCAAGCAAGGCAGTCTGGCTGGGTGTAGGGTCTGCAGCTCCCCATGTGAACCAGTTTATGGGGCCTTTAATATCCTGCCACTCCCTTGTCTTTGGAAATAAGCTTCTCTGAAAAGGAAAAACAACCTGTATGTGCAACAGGATTATAACCCAGCGGTTTACCTCCAAACATCATGGTCAACCCTTCAGAAACCAAACCGGCATGAAAAGCATAAAGGCATTATCAGCATTTCTACAGTGAGGGAAAGTAGGGTTATGAAGTAAAGCCAGAAGCAGAATTTGACCTGACCCTGTTTCTCCACCAGCCCCTGTTCCTCTGATTTCTGGGATGCTGCAGTGATGAGAGCTGCAAAACCCAAAAGCAAGCCCTGCTCTCTCCACCACCACAGCAGGAGAGCCCAGCCTCAGGATGTTATCAGTAGGTGCCAGGGACCACTTGTAGCACTGAACACCTGCTTGCCTGTAGCCTCAGCCTAACTTGCCCCGTTGCCAGAACTTGGCAGGCTCTGCATAGGTTTTTTCCTGGGTGTGTGGGTGCCACAGAGAGTTAGCTGGGACTTGGGTTCTTGGCCCGATGGCTTCTAGTCCCAGAGCTGCTGGGGTGCTGTGGGGCTGAGCCAATGCCAGGATACGTCCCCCTAGTTCTGTGCTGCTTTAGGCTGCACACTGGGCTTTTACTCAGGGATTTCTCTGGCTAACCTCTCCATGGCAGATGCTGTCTTCAAAGAGCGGTGACACAGGAATAGCAAGACAGCTGATGAGGTTTGATGGCTCTTTATTTAGGGGAAATCCTCCTGACTATTGCCCAGGGCAAATAAGACTCAGAGGCTTGAATTCCCAGAGGAGGCATTGATGCACCAGATCAAAGCCTGCTCCCCAGCTGTCACTGCAGAGGCATCACCTCCAGCCATAACAGGAGGTTATAAAAACAAGGTCTCTCCCTGACACATCCCAGGCTCCACTAAGAAACCAGCTCCAAAGAGGGGAAGGTGAGAGAGACCCAGCTACAAGTCCACTGTGGCCCTTTTGGTGAAAGGGGCAGGCTCCCAGAAAATGTTCTGGATCAGGGTTCCAGCCCCAGGATGTGCCAGAACCATGCAGGATCTGGGGCAGGCAAGCATGTGTTGCTTGGCTCTGCCTATTTCTTGCGTTAACTCCTATAGTCAGGGACGCATCTGTTTGCTTCCACTGTTACACTCTCACACAAGGGAACTGGAGTCCAGAGCACTGTGAGACTCTTGAGTTATTAGAAGTTCTGGGGTATAGTTTTTAAACCAGCAGGGGCATAGGGTCCTGCCACTGGCAGTGTGATTTCTCTTAGGTGGAGGCTTTCCAAAAAGTCTCACCACTGCTGGCACCTCATAAGGAGTCTGACTACAAGTAGGCACAGGCTGTATCAGCCTGCTCGTTCTACAGCCACAGGATTCACTTGCAGAGCACCGTGTGTTTTCACGATGGTGGCTGCCCACTGGGGCCAGGCTGCCAGCACTGCTGGCACAGACCATGCCAAGCTGGTGTCAGGAGCAGCTGGCAGCCCCACAGAAAGCTCACCTGGTGCAGAAAAGGCTGAGGAGTTGAGCTGTTTTAGTTGACATTGCGTTGCTAATTTATATCACATTTTGTAGCTGTTGATGTTACAACTCCTTCAAGGTACTTCAATATGAAAGATAGCAAGGTCCCTGCCTTGGAGACCTTACAGTCTAGTACAGACAGGTAAACATAACAAGTAGAAACATTAAACTTTAGGTAGGGAGTGGGGACAGGCTGAGGGAGTATGTACAGAAATTATCTTTGGCACATCAAAGAGCTGGAATAAGTCCATCAGAGGAACCTTTAGGCTATTTATGTATTTCAGGTAGCAAGATAAAATCATGAATAATGAGTTCCTGCACCCTCTTTGCAGAACCAGGACTGAAGCAAGGTTTACAGGGACTCTTCCCTGCTAACATATGTCCTTTAGATGGGGAACACTGAATCCTCCCCAGATTTACATTGCTGTCTTTTAACCAGTATAGAGAAAAGAAATAACAGGCAGCACAAGCACACCAGCATCCTTCCAGGTGTTGGTCCCTGTCCATAGCTATATGATCACATTGTCTATTGGCCCAGCACCGTCCTCAGCATCCTTTTCTTCTTTCTTTTCACCACAGACTGCTTTTTCTGAACTCCCGAGCTACCTACCTCCCCAAAACACTCTGTTTTGAAGTCAAAGTTCCCAATCTTTAACCCTGCTTCCCACACCATACGCAATCCATGCTGTCTTCACAGAAATATTGCTGAAAGAGGGGAGTTACACATCAAAGAGAGGAACAACTAGACCTAGCTTCAACAGACCTTGCTGACCCCTCAGCTCCTGCAGCCAGACGGTCAGCATCCACCAAGATATGGCACAGGGGCCGTCCTGGCAGTGCCTGCCTGCAGAGCTTCTCTGGACAGTGGCAAAGGACGCAGAGACTTCCCTTACAGGCTTTCAAAATTTCAAACTATTGCAGAAATCAGAATTTCCTGAGTGAAGCAGAAAGGCAGATAACCCGCTTGTGCTACGCTGTCAGGTGGTGGAAGGTTCAGGCCTCCAAGCACCAGAGACAGCTTGGGCACAGACCAGGAGGTATTTCTAGGTTTATTCTCATTTGTTAGGGCTTTCTTTAACGGACCGACACAAGACATGAACTCCTTCCATTACAATGCAAAATTATGTTGCCCAAAAAAAAGACAAACATATATGGCAGCATTATAGCCATTTTACTGCCAAACAGATCAAGCCAAGTCATTTGATCAAATCACAAAGGAATCCTGTGTGTAGAGAGACTGGAGATCCTTTTCATCAGGCTGATGCAGGTTCTGCCAGCCAAAGCCCCATAGCCATGGTGTTGGAGTGCAGTTACAGAGAAAAAAAGCAGCTCCTGGCCACCCTGATGCTCCTATCTCCTGTGCTGCCTCTCCCACCATGCCAGCCCCAGCATTGCTGCAAAGAGCTGAGTGAAAAAAGGCGTTAACTTCTTTTTAAAAAAATCAAAAAAAAAAAGTGTTTAAAAAAAGTGTTAAGCTGAAAAAAAACCCTGGTGAAAAGCATTATTTCTCTGACAGATAAATTCTGCCGTCCAGTTCATCCTATAACAGCTCCTATGAGCAACTTGTCAGGCTCCATCCTTAATGAGCCCCTGGGCAACTAAGGTAGGACTCTTCCACTTGATGGCAAATAATTGCAAGAGATTGCCATTGTTTTATTGTTGTTTTTTTTTTCTCTTGCTGTTTCAGCCTCAGTTTTGCTGGTCACCATCTCACTTGTCATTGCTGTGGGTCAAGGAGCTTTGGCGGCATTATAGTGTTTTCATCTGGAGAAGGCTCTCCCCAGACAACTCGAACCACTTCCCTGCAGCCTGGCCTCAGGGCACACGGAGAGACCTAGGCAGGGCCCTGCAACCCGACAGCAATGGCAGCCACAGTACAGCTTGGGTGATGAAGTGGCAGGCAGGTCATTTGTCTTTGCAATGGCTGGGGTCACACAGGGCTAGTGAGAGGCTGCCTCTGCCTTGGCCACCCAATAAAGTCAGAGATAACTCTCAAATTTCTTTTTCCCTCCTTTTTCCACTTGTGCTCCCTCCAGCCAGGACTGCCAGAGATGTGCCCTTCCAAATCAGCCAGAGGGGACCTCGCTGTCCTTGCAGCTCTCCTCACAGGTCTCCCTACCATGGTACCACCCACCAGTTACACAAGCTGGGATACAGCTCCCTCCCTATCCCTTCCCCTCACCTACACACCCCTTGTTTCCCTTCTGTTTTGACTACCCTATCAAACAGCTGTGGCAAAGTGGAGGCAGATCTCCAACATCTCCTCCTCAGGCGTGTGGATAACAGACACAGCAGCAGGGACAAGGCACAGCCCCCTCAGCCCCTGCGAGCAGCCGTGTATCTCTACAGAGGGCATACGGATTTCAAGACGCAAAGTACTCCGCAGTGTATCTCACAAGGAGTTACAAAAGGCTTTTAAGTTACCAAACTTTCTCTTTCCCACTTATTTGGCAGTGGGCACTGCAAATCCATGGTACACTGCAGACTGCAGCTCTCTGAGGATGGGGTCATCTGCAGGCCCTGCCTGCCACAAAGAGCCCAGCACTTTGTGCACAGCCATCCCATCCATTCTGGGCTCCTCTGCTATATAATAAATTTTTTTTTTAAAAAGCACCATGTAAGTGAGAGGAATCACCAGTCTCTTAAAGGCAAAGTAAACAATCACAGAGAGAAAAATGCTTGTAAGTGGGTTGGCTTAATCCATGCCAAGAGAAAAGGATATTCGTTGCACAAATAAAGTGAGTAAGAGCAAGACTTTCCGGCCTGACTAGTGAAGAGATCTGTAAATCAAGACTGGAGTTCCTAGCCACGTATATGAATCAATTAAAGCACTCAATGAATCATTTATTTTCAACATAGGCAATCAGTAACAATGGTTTGATGTTCAATTGATTTCTCATTTGTCTTGCTCCCCTGAGTAATGATGAACAACTCACCATTTATATGGTGCATGCCTCAACCTGACTACTCCTGGAGGAGCTTCTTCTTTAAGGAATCACACTGGGCACCTGCTCCTACCTGCTGACATTTCATACCTCTTGGTCACTACCTGATGATGCCTTTGGCTCTACTCATTTTATCCCCTATACTCTTCCCTCCATGTTCCTCCTTTCTCCCTTAAAAAAAAAAAAAGTAAGCAAAGCTTTGCTTCCAAAGTGTGGCCATAGAGCCACAGATTCTTCACTAGGGAGCATGAGCATCCCACTTCTCAAAGGCTCAGAATATCAAAAACTGCCAGAGAAGCAGCATAGCTCTGTGTACAGCAGGTGATGTAAAACAGTCTAAAGGAAAAAGGGAGTCTTTACAATATTTCCTATATCCATACACACTTCCTTCATCCAAAATGCCTTTACGTAAAGTGGTTTGTGTAGACCTCTACCTCATATTTTGGACACCTCATGGTACCTTTCCCTCGTTAGACCCAGGCGCATACCAAAAGGAAGCCCTCAGTTCACATGCTGGGCTATGCTGAAATCTCAAGTGATTAATACATCGTGCCAACAGTGAGGAGTCCTGCAGTCACACAGTTAATTTCGCAGTATGCAGTTCACATGGCCTCAGATAGCTATCCTGAAACAAGACAGCTTGGCTGTGCCTGTTGACTGTTCCTAGCAGATACAAAGCACCCCTGGGATCGGGCCAAGAAGAACACAAGCATAATCCTATTGTAACGAATAAACTGATAAAAGATGGGGGAGAAGAAAAAATATTGGGGCGTGCTGAGCTTTCTCATCCAGGAAAACAAGGTGCCTGCACACATCTTGCAGAGCTGAGTGCTGATTTGGGGGCACTGGGAACAAGTTTCCCTGGGGGGTCCCGAGGCTCCCACCATGCTCACCCATGCCCTCCCCTGTGTGGAAAGCAGAAAGCAGAGGTGGGAGCTACACTGCCTCCTATGCCCAGCAGGACTATGGCCTCAGCTTGGTCACTGCCAACACACCAAGGCCCAGTGGCACAACAAGCGGCCCAGAGGCTATGAGTGATATTCAGGCATCGGTGAAGGACTGAGAGCAGACTGCTTGGGCTGTATTACAGTGAATATCAGGGATATATGAGCTGTACTTCACCTCCGTCTGCCTATAGTCACCCTGAGAGCATCCCCTCCCCAAAGTATCTGCTACCCAGCAGGAGGCTCTGTGGCTCCTTTTCCCCTCTGACAAGCCAGGCAACCTACCAAGAGATCTGGCTTCTTTGTCCTTCCCCATCACTCTGTAGCTCTTCAAAAATCATTTTTGGCCATATTTGTGCATAAAGCAGGCCAAAGAGAGCTGCGTGATCATAAACAACTTGTTTCCTTTGCACTCAGAGCATTTCCAAACACTTTTGTTTTTCAGCCATTTCAGTGGAGAATATCTTAAAACCTCTCTTCCATTTATAGCCATGATTCAAAGATTTTAGCTCCTTTGTCCACCTCCTCATCTCTAAAGCTTTCAGAGAGCAAGGGCCACCTCGGGGAACCAGCTGCCAGTGCCACATTTCCAGCTCCCGTAGGAGTGAGACGTGGAAAGCAGCAACCATGCTGCACTCCTTCCTGTGCACACACACTCTGACTTTTTAAAACAGGCCCAATAGGAAAATATCAGAATTTTCAAAATTACCCAACACGCTGCACTGAAAGCTATTGAGACATCTCTCCCAAAGTCATTTGCTGCATTTGGAGAGCGCCATGAATGCTGCGGTTATGACTCAACTGAGTAAGCACAGCAGGTAAGGAAAGTCCTTTCAAAAGGCTCCAAATTCACCTCCATGGAGCGGGCACGTTCAGAGTTCACCAAGTCTGAATTCGATATTAGCTGCCTGATGTCATCACTATTGCAACTCACTTCCTTAAAACCCTGCAAGCCAGAACAGAGCTGGTATTCACAGAGGACGTGCAAATAGTGCCCCTTGGTGCTCCGGCTCTGGCTTGGGCCATGCTCAGATGCTCGCTTGCTAAGAGCAAAGCAGCTCTTCTGGTGAAGGTAAAAAGCCTTTTATCTGATAGTTTCCATCTTACCTACAGAATCATTAGAGACCTTCCCAAGTCACACAGTGCATCCCACAGGTGTAAAGGCTTCTTTGCTCCAGTCTAGCAGCTCGTCCCTTTTACCAACTAAGCAATTAGGCTGCTGTAAGATCTGTTAAAATCAGACTGGGAAGCTGAATGGAAGGAGGAAAACATACCAGGCCAATTTTCACAAATATTTCACATGTGGTGCTTGATACCATTGGACCAACAGCCTGCTGAGAACCACCATGCTCATCCTCAGTCAAGAGTTCCATGAGGCCTTTCCGTGACACAAGACGACATCGGGCCTGGGGAAGGGAAAATTAGTGGATGTGAGTGGGAGGGCTTAGTGGTACTGTTTGATAGTCTACAGTGAGGAAGTCCCATCTGGGATCAATTTCTTCAGTCCTATCAGTGCTTACCCCAATGATTTAATTATCTAACCCACACTGTTGCATGTGGTTAGCCACCAACATGCACCTAACAGAGTGAAGACACAGAAAGCAGCTGCCAAAATATTACTTTGGGGGTTGTCAACACTATCCAATTAGCACCAACATGTGTTGATGCCTTGCCCAGGAAGAGGGATGATGGTCATTACACACACAGTTCAAGGAGCAAATATGCGTGGGAGTTGGTCTCTGCTGACTGCTCCTCACTGCAGCCTGCTGGCTTCCTGCATCGTGGGCACATACTTCAGAACCAGCAGATGTGGCACTTTGAAACCCCAGGCATCTCAGGGACTAAATTTCCTCCACCTTCTCTTGAGGTCTGAACTCCAGCTGCCAGCAATAGAGGCAAGAAGCAGCTTTGAGCTGCTTCACTGTCATAGATGCAAATTCCAGCTTCATCAAATCCACCCCCCTCAACCTTTCTTAACAAACAAAAGGAGTTGATTTTTAATTTTTGTAGAATTCTCAGCCTTGTGCAACTTCAAGATGATTTTAAAAAGTTACCAATTTTCTGCACCGGTCTTGATGTTAGAGATCCACACATTTAAAATAAATAACTAGCACTTTTCATAGCATTTAAAGATTTGTGTTACAAGAAGGAGCACAGGGTAATTAATTTTTTATATTTGAAATCAGAAAAGACCACTTGATGCCTGCTCAGAAAACAGCATTCTCTTTGAAATAATGACAAATCCAATGGAAATGGAAAATTGCCACAAATTAATTTTTTAGAAGAGGCAAAAGCACTTTATTCAGCTGGAGTTAAACTTAAGTAAATCCTTCAGCTGGGTTTGGCAAGTGAGTTTGAACCAGTATCACAGTAACTCAGCTTTATGGGCAGGACACAGTATGCAAAGATTACATCATCAAACCTCATGTTGTGATCACCCAGAATAGGCAATACCACTTGGAGAATCATAAAAGGAGATGAAAACAGTCAATACTAAGAGAATTACTTAAAATTAAGTCCTTTGTAGACCCTGTGCCACATCATTCCTCCTTGCCTTACATGTTATGAAAGCCACCTCAGATTATTTCTATGTATCTTGCAGTATATTTCTTCCTTCCTTCCCTCCTTCCCTGCCTGAAGGATCTTTGCCTTGTTTGGTCCCGTAACACTGAATCACATACCCAGTTAGGTCACCTGCAAGCTCTCTGCTGGGATGCCATTTTCCCTGGCTCAAAGAGCAGAGGTCCACGTGACTTTATCCTTATTCCCCTCAGCAGGCGATGAGATCATCCTTCTGGTGGCCCAGGAATTGTTGCAAGTCTTCTCAGGCTGCAGTGATTCATGGGGAAGCTGCTGGAGGTGGCTTTGGTGGAGCATGGCACATGTGACTCACCGCTGTGCTGGATAAACACCCGCACCGCAGCGAGCTGGCAGGGCGCTGGCACTGGCCAAGCCGTGGCTGCTGGAGCAGGGCTGGTCCCAAACAGCAACTGCAGAGTCCCTCCTCCCTCCGCCCCACTCCAGATCCAAAGAGTGCAACTCCTTTGGTTGCCATAGCACGGGACTCTGCAATAACATCAATAAAGCAAAATGACCCAGGATGAGGCCATCTGTTTTATAGTCACCTCAAGGCACTGCAGCAAAGGTGCTGTGCTCAACTGAGAGACGTTTCACTTCCATAGCCCAGTGAACAGGAGCGATCATGCAGCAGCATGGCTCATGTAGGCACCAAAAAGTAAAAAGATTGTGGAAGAAAGGAAAATAAAGATAAAAAGGAGTCCCCTTTTCTAAAAAGCAGCCTTAAAGTAGAGAGAATGGTCAACACAGTCAAAAAATGGCCAACTGAGAAGCAGGTGGCGTAGCCACCATTTAATCTGCAGAATAGCTCCAGGCTTGTCATCAACTTTAGCGGAAGGGAAGGAGAGAAGGAAACCCAGGAAAAGAGAGGACAGAGTCAGAGATTCCTTTTTAAAAAATGTCAGTAAATGAATCATTAGATGTTATCACTGTCTCCTTAATTACAGAATGCTCAACACAGCCCCAAGGGGGAAGGGAGAGAGGTGTACTGAAAAATGCAGATTCCTAGCTTAAGGGACAGGAGGACTGGACCAGCTGCAGAAGACAACAGGGGGAAATCACAACTCCGTTCTTGCAAAGGCTTAATCCATGAAGCAGAAATATGATAATAAGAGCTTGCCAATTTGGCACACAGCATTGTAACAGATCCAGTTGCCAGCAATTAGACACTCCACCCCGATTAATTTGTGCTAGAAATCCTATGACAGTTTTAAACAGAGAGCCTGATTATGTGTTGGAACTATTTACCAAAGGTTGGGGTGACTTCTCTGTCATTTAAAATGTTGTATATTAAGGCTGGACATTTTATTCAGAGCTATTTACTGTACTTTAAATGAAACTTATTCAGACAAGTACTTTCATTAAACAAGAGGTTAAACTTGATCATACAATGGACCTCTGTGATTAGTTGTGGACCCACTTTGCCAATTCATGCTGCATTTTCAAGCTACACATTCTTGCAAATCTCTGCTTTACAGTCTTTTATAATATTGCCGGTTGCTTCTGCAAAAAATGTCTCATGTCTCCTGCTGTATTTCCACATGCCCTTCTCCCACGGGTTGCTTATGCCACATTTCACATTATTTCAGATATCTCTTTGTGCAGGCTAGGGACACCATGGCCTTTGGGACTCCATGGGCACAGGGCTGTGCCCAGTGGCTTCGCTCCTCTGCTTGTTGTGCAGATGAGGAGCAGCCCAAGATTTCAGGAATATTCCTCACAATAGTTTAAAGAGCTCCCCTTGCTAACACCCCACTCATGGCCACTCGTCTGTGCCTCTGTGCTGTATCTTCAGCTGGCAACTTCTCTGTAAATTGTCTTGCAGGGGTCTGTTTTGGGATCTGGTTTGGCTGGTATTGTTTAAAGGGTCCAAGTGGTCAGTAAAAATTGGTTACACTCCTACTGCAAGGTACACACAGGGAGGGCAGCGGTTAAGATTTGGCTTGTGCATTTGTATTTTCCCTATAGCTATCTCCTTTGCTGCCTTACTCATTATGAGGTCCTTCAGAGCACAACCTCTGATCTGGGACCATCTCCTCTGGGGTATGAACCAGTTTCATATTTTGTAGAGACCACAAAAAGCACCATCAGGAGCTGCTACATGATCCAGCCCACGCTCCATCCAGTCAAGTTACAAGTCTCTCACAACAGATTGCATCAAATCCATCACAGCAACCCAGGCAGTATTTTGCAGCAATATAAAATATTTTCTAGATTTCTAGGCTTCCTTGTTAGCTGCTGCCTTACACACTCCATGCAAGTATTTGTATTACTTGGGATGACCACAGTGGCTCTTCTGTAAAGTGTGAGGGTCCTAGTTTCATTCATAAAGCCACGTTGCAAGAAAAGACAAGCATCAGAAGTATCACATTTGTCAGGAGACTTGCTGCTTAAATTGTATATGCAGAAAGAGGCATCCCATCCTGTAGGACACAAGGTCATCACTAGGAAAACTTACTGTAACTTACTTATTGTATTTGGCTGAGTTATTCCTTTAAGAAAAGGATAAAAAAACATCTGCCAGGAAGGGCTGAGCTGTTGAGCTCATGAGGGTCATTTCTCAGTTTCCCACAGATCAATTATGCCACTGCCAGCACCTGCCCACATTCACCTGTGCTAAGGTTAACAGTGCTGGACCGATTCTTAGCCTGGCTACTGACCATCTCCCACCTCTCCTCCTCTTTCTTCATCAAAACTGCAAATATTCACCCTTTCCCACAAGACTTTGCAACTTCCAGTGTTCTTTTTTCCCCTCTGGTTTCTCTTAAGCCCCCAACTTCTTTCTTTCTTGCATTCAGTAGGTTCCTTCTGCTTTTGAGTTTTCCCTCAAATTTCTTGCCCAGCTCCTGCCTTTACTTGCTTTACTGACTTCACATCACCATCAGCCACCTAAGACAGGCAAGCATTAAAAATTACAATATATTCCTTGAACTAGGTGGCAAACACTTTTCAAGCCATAGCCTGCAGAAGAGGGGCATTTTCCTTAGAGTTTTCCCATCTTCAGCACCCTTATTTCAGTAGCAGAATCTTATGCCTCCCTTTTATAACCACTTTGTGCTAAGAACAACACCCTTTGGCCCTCAGCAAAGTGACCTATGTGTGAAGTTAGCTTTTCTTGGAGCAGGAGGCTGGGCTGGATGACCTCTAGAGATGCCTTCTCAGCTCAACTATTCAATTGCTTAGGCTATAACCTCCTGGGAGGAAAGACGTTCTTAAACAGGATTCAATTGTTTTTGGAAAGAACACATGCAACACCAAGTACTTGCAGCAATAAGCAGTGCATACCCTATATAAATACACTGTGCATGCGTTCCAAGTGCTCTCCCTTTCATGCAGTGATTAGTCACTTCCAGCAGAACTAAAATTGAGTATATATGCTTCAAGACCCATCTTCGGGCTTCCAAGCGCTATCTCTTACAAAGAGGTCCATTGTCCTGCCAGAGAAACACAAAATCTCCTGGAGCATTAACCCATATCATGAAAAGCTATGTGCACATTTAAGGAAGAGTAATACAATTATTTTGCTCCGGTGCACAGGGAAGCAGCACCAAACTGACTACGCAAATCTATTTGCTTGTGGTACCAAGACTATGGGTGGGGTTAGAAATCACTTCACAAATGGCTTTCTAAGCTGTCGTCGACAGTCTTTCATTAGGGCTTTTTAGACACCGCAAAGCTAAATTAGTCACACCTTTATTTGAACAGACTTTCCTCACCCACCTCTGCAAAATCACCCCATGTGCTCAGCTCCTCAGCTCCCCCTGCTCCCCCGTAAGCTGCCTGGTGTGGAGGACGAGCGACATTCATATAGAAAAGAAGCAAAGATGCACTTCTGTGTAACAGCCTCCTCAAGCTACTCGCAGTAACAAGGCAAAGCTGCAAAATACAGACATGCAAGCATTAAAAACTGAGTTCATTTTGTTGCTCTATTCCCACACCTTACTAGAAGCTGGCAGCAAAAAGTCTCAGCTTGCAGATTTTGCAGACAGACGTTTGGGGAAGGACTCACATTGGCAGAAAGAAGAAAGCAAGCGATGGAGCTAAACAGCCACTGGAGTTCAAGAAACAGAGAAAGCAGGATGAAGCAAATGGAAGAGTACAGAAAGCCTGCCACGTGGAAAGAAGATAAAGAGAGGAATGAGATATTAGCAGAGGATGGAAAATTATAACAGAGGAAATAGGAGTGGGAGGAAGCAGTCATGGGATGTAAAGGGGCAAATACAGCTGTAAAAGGGTGGGGAAAAAATCAAAACCACATTTACACCAATTTTTCATCCTAAAACAGGGGATTAAACATTTGCATAGGGAATATATCTGAATCAGTTTAAAATGCTGTGTGAGAAACCCCAGAAACCAAAACACGAAGCTAGCAACATGTCCTAGTTTCAGCCTCAGAACTCAAGCGACTCCATCAGTTTTCAGACAATTGCTTTCTGCAGTGATTCAGTGGAGTCAGGCCCAGGTGAGTCCCACTTTCTCCTGGAGACCGTGATTTAAAGCTGGCGTTGCCAGAAACAGCAGAGAGAGTGACCCGTATGGGTTCTCAACACTTGTCTCCAGTTGTTGCCTATCCATTTTTTTTTGTCACATTTTCCCTTATGCACTTTTCCCCAGGCAGCACATCAGTTACTGGGCTTCAGTAATGCATAACACCTATTGTGCAGGTATCCACCTTAGAAATCCATTCAGTTCCTTCCGACAACCTGTGCTACCCAACCTGAAAGATGTAAAATCTTACTCTTTTGAAGAAACTATTTGAAAGTGCAGATAGAGAGTCAATTAATCTGTTTACTTAACCCTACAGAAAAGGACTGTGAGAGCAAGCAGCAGGGAAGTGATGTTGGTAGAAGGTTTGCATCCCTCAGCCCTGCTTTACTGCTCTCTGTTGAAGGCCACTTTTTTACAACCAAATGGGAGAATAACGGAAAATAAAATTAATCGTACATAATTATTTAGAAGTGGAATCAAATATTTTATAGTCAGCTCTTCTTGGGTGCCCAAATTAACATTGTCTGGGTTCGCTTGTTAAGGTTTGTATTTCAGAGCAAAGAGGAAGCATTCGCTGGGATGCACTTGGGAGCTAAACAGTTCTTGCTTTTATGCCTATTTTGCTGCTGGATCACTGCAGCCATTGAAAATATCTGCTGCCTCTGTGCAGCAGAGAGTTATTTGAAGCTAACAGCTCTATTTATGAGTCAAAGTCCTATTGTTTAGAAAAAGACAAAAACCAAAGTAGGTAGAGTTCATATCTTTGCTCCACTTGACCCACGAGGAGGCATCAAAGCTTTTTGCCTTTTTTTTTTGGAATAGGACAAAAAAGGGAACTATTGTTCAGACCTGATGAAAAGCAGAAGAGGCACATCTCTGTTCAAAGGGAGTCTGTCTGCTTCAGATGGTGTGAATGGTCTCAGTAACCCATGTAACTCTCTCCCCTCCATGCAGACAAGGCCACCCTTGCTGAGCATTTGCGCAGCCGCTGCCAAACTCACCCTAAACGGCACCACTGAAGGCAACATGCTCGTATCCCCAGTGCTTCAGTGCTACAAGTAAGGACGTAAGCAGCTAGAGATTAATGAGGATTTTCCTCTTCTCTCTTTTTTTTTTTTTTTTTAATCAGAGCAAGTTGCCAGCTGAGGCAGTGTCTACCCTCAACCTCAGCCTTCAGCCTGAAAAGACACAGAAACCAACTATATGGCAAGAAAAAAACGCTGGCCGGAATTAGTTTTCTCTGAATGCAAGTAGTTGGTGCTGGTGGTGGTGATCACACACCTTACACCAAGAACCTTCACATGTCCCTTGTCTCAATGTCACTTTCTTTTGAAGTTGCAGGGATATTTGCTCAGCTGCCACTTTTTAACAGCATGCAAGATTTCCAGAACGCATCTTTCAACCAGGAGAACATATCAGAGTTTTTAATATCAGCTCACGAGTAATAAAAAAGTAACGTATTTCTGGCTATTTAGATAGTGACGTGGCTAAAACAAACTCCTTTGTTTCCAGCAGCTGTTAACAATACCTGTAGGGAGCTGTTCCCTAGGCAGTTATCTCTGGCACTGGCGGCAGTAGGATGTAAACAGCATGTATCAAGTTAATGGAAAACACTGAGAAGCCAAATCTGAAAGAACTGTGTTTGGCTGGGCCTCTCTCACAGGGCTTACGTTCTCACACGCAGCGGCGGGCAGGTCTTCCTGGGGGCGGACAGCCGGGGCTCTGCGGCAGCGCTGCCGAAGCAGCGAGCCCGGCCGAGGGTGTGCGATTACAGCCGCGCTGTGCGAGCTCGGGGTCAGCGCCCAGGGAACGCGCCCTGCGCCTCCAGCCTGGGGCTGGCTCAGGTTAGGAGGGAGCCAGCGTGTGGCTGTCTGCATCCGTCCGCACAGATGTGCCCCAGCATTAGAAACATACCGATGGGCTATTTTGAATGACACCGTCCGGACTTGTACACTGTGGGAGGTGTGATGGGAACCCTTTCTGTCTTTCTTGATAATTTAATGAGCTGTTGTAATGAGGGATGCACCGAGCCCCTCATTTGTATGCAGCTCCCACATGAGATGTGAATATTAAATTCTTCTCAGTATGAATCAGCACCTCTTACTCCCACGGCTATCCTCTATCTCTGAATCTCCACCAGCTCCACCAGATTCCCTCATGGTCCCCCGGGCTCCCCCAATTCACTGCCACCTCAGCAGCCACCAAAAGACATTGATGTACCCCTGGTCACAGCTGGAAGCATCAGCCACATTCAGCAGAACAAAGCTGGAGAAAAGGTTTCAGTTCTTTCTTGAAAACCAACTGCAACCAGGCACCCTGGCCTGTCAGGGTTTGGGAAAATTGTATGACGTGGGAAATTAAAGCTACAGGGAATCACTGTCTCTGACAGCTGGTAGTTTAAATAATGAATTGGTAATTATAAACCCTTTTGACATAAAAATGAAGTTTAAAAAAACATAAACTTTCGAGACACACCTTTTGTTGGTGAAGGGCTTTCCCACGTAGATTCCACCAGCAGCCATCACTCAGCACTGGCAGACAGCAGGTGCTTGCCACTCCAAACGGGGAGAGACACACTCACCAAACGAGAAAAGTCAGGGACTAAACAAGTTTGCAAATAGCAGCAATTCCAGTCCAGAAATCATTTCCATAGCAGAGAGGAGGAAGTGCTCCCTAAGGACAAGGACGCTGGCTGGATTTCGCTTTTTTCCTGCTGAAAGATGGTTTTTTGTATGCAGTAAAGAACAAAAAATATGGGAGAATGGGACAAAATTGAAAAATTCAGAATTGCAGTGTAAAAGTCACCACCTGCTCCTGCAAAACAGGTCATTCTTTATTTCCACAGTCCTGGGAGCTGTAAACCAGAATTTCTCAATAAAGTGTGCTAAGCTAAAAGGCATGAAGATAGCAACAGATCCAGACTTGTTCGTGCCATGAACATTTGCCTTAGCCACAACATACAATGTGTACACAAAGAGCTGCATCTACCATCTAATGCCTTCCATGTTGTACCCAGAGATGTGCAGAAAGTCCCACCTCAGAAACACTCAGAAACAAAAGTTCAATTGCATGTCTTAGTACAAAAACAAACCACAATTTCTGCTGTAAAGTCTTTCCACAGTCACCTACACCCAGCCTCAGTTGCTTGAGATCTCCAGGACCAAAGCCAAGAGTGTAACAGGAAGGAGATAGTACAAACCTCATACCCAGTAAATGGGAACTTTATTAAACTACTGAGTTACTCCGAAATGTATAAATGTTCCATTAAATACAGTCAGTTTTCTTTTACACCGATTTATAGAAATTTATTTACATGTTCCAAACACATTTAAATTATTTTTCAAGCTTGCTACCAATAAAATTTGTTTTTTTCTTTTTTAAAAAAGGAAAAAAGAGAATAATCTGCTCTTGCAGATGTGCATACCTCCACACAGACATAAATAACAAGGGAGATGCTTTTTTACCTAACCCACAAGGGATGCAGTACCCAAAAAGCTTATGGCATTTCAAGCAAAATATTTGCTCTTGCCCAAAAGCAGGCTGTATAAATTCTCCCTGTGGGACAGACTCAAACAAGAGGCCCTATGCAATACTTCATGGTGGTGGGGTATGATGTCTGCATCAAGATTTGCTGGTACATGGGAGGAGCTAAAGGCGCCTTGCCAAATTCAAACCTCAAAGCTAGCTGTCCCTGATACTAGCCTGTGAGAAAAATGTGAGCAATTAAATGGCTCATTCTCACTGAATTATGCTCTCCCAGCACTGAGGGATAGAGCAGACAAACAGTTCTACCGCTAGTAAGTCAGTGCCACTTGTCCGAAGCGATTTTCCTTTTATTTTTTATTTTATTCTTAAATGAGGCTTTCTTCGTAAGTGAATAAAAGGCAACTCTTTAAATAAGATGCTTAGGAGAACAGCAGTTTCCCTACCTACCTACATTTCTCTTGGGAAGATGCACAGCATGCTGAATGAGTTTTCCCTCATTCTCTTTATCTTAATATGACAGGAGTTAAAATTCGTATCTGCAGAAAAAAAAAAAGGTGTTTTTGTTTTGCAAAAAGCTTATCAAATACTAGTTTAATTCCTTTAGAGTCTTTAAACATTAAAAGCCACATTTGAAGCAACCAAGGAGCTCTACAAAAACACTGTCATGCGTAAGCTCTGTGTTTCATGCTAAATATTCTTATTGACAAGGAGAGGGAGTGGAGAAGGAGGAGGAGGCAGGGAAAATAATGGCTCAATCAGAGCCATTGCAACATTCAAGTAATTTGGTAGTATATAAACCAGTGGAAACATGGAATGGTAAGAAAGTGCTTGGCACTACATTGCAGCCTTCAAGAGCTGAACTGCAAACATCCTGATATGTATCATAAATATATGGCACTTCTGTATGACCAAAAGCTGGCAAGTTCGCTTGTGATCAAAACAAGTCAGGAGTAGTCATCATCCCAATGGTTGTGGATGGCCCTTCTAACAGGCACAGCCTCCAGCTGTGCTATTCAATGCAGCACCAGCCATATCTACGTGTGCATGCAAGACAATGCTGCCACATTCTTGGAGAAGAAGCCTCCTGCCCAGCAGAAGGCCTTTTCCAGACACACATACACATTCATAAAACATGCTATAAATTCTTCGGAGAGGTTAAAGATAGCCACAAACAGCAAATGTTCTTGGTTTACATTTTTTTGGCCAGCAGGTCCCAGTCTGTCCAATTGCCAGCAATGGACTTCAAAACAGGCAAAAAGGGCTCCCGAATCCAAGGAATTGAAAGCAATGGAAAGCATAATCACCTAAGTTTGTTTTCAGTACTGTTCCACAGGATTCATTTTGACATTGAGTAAGAAAACCGACAAGCACAAAGGCTTGAGTCTTAGGAAGAATCTTATGTACACAAAAAACTGGCCTATATCCATGTTTTCTGTCACAAAAAGTTTCATCTTGTAGTTAAAACTTCTTAAAACTTTTTGGCTTTTGGTGACCTTCTGCATCATAAACACAAAGATTTGCTGTTCAGCTTGCATTCCATCACAGTAGCTTCAAATACATTCAAATTCATAAAAAGGATTTAGACCAGAACACAACTACTTGCCCTTTTCCAAAGTGTGCTGTACTTTAATGAGCACATGATGCCATTTATCGGCAATGTTACTGTTTTAAGGAATTTCACTACACAGACATCCAGTGCTTGAACAAGTGTTCACATTGCATGGTTAAAAAACCCTTCTCCCTTATTTCAGTAATGGCTTCAGTATTTTACCAATTGTGGTCCGGTTTGCATCTTTCAGTTTAAGAGAGGCCTTTTCCACTGTTCCCTGCTCCTTTGGTGCAGGCTCTGCTGTAGTGCTGATGGCTTCTCCCTGCAGGATGTTTCTTCCAACCACTCTGGCACTACTTGCTCTCTTTAAGGTACTCACACTGTTCTCCTTTGGACTCAGATCATCAGAGGTTGCTGCTGGCTTCACTTTAGGCAGCCTCTGGGACACAGACCTTGTGATGGTTGGAGGTCTGGATGAGCTGGATAGATCCACTTTTGCACGCTTTGAAGAAGAGGCCACTGTATTCCTCGCAAAGTTTGGGACAGCAGATGGTGTTTTGGGAATACTGACTGTGGCAACCTTGGGGTCATCTGTAGGAGTCTGGGGTTTTACACTGGAGCGACACATCTTTGTTTCATCTGTCTTTGATTTGACGTTACTCCTAACAGGTTTAGAGCTTGGCTTCTTGAGAGAGACTCTGTCCCTCTCAAAATGAGCACTGCTTGAGGTGACAGTGCCCCTTCGTAACTTTGGCTCCTCTACTGACATGCTGTGCCTATAAGGACTTCTTGGCAGTGTGTCTGTTGTGCCTCGGACAGAGCTGCGATGAGACAGCCGACTTTCCACTGTACTAGTTTCACGAAGGACTGGCTTGGCTTCTGGCTTTTTCACGCTGCTTGGTGCCCTGTTTGACCGAGAAATAGGCACCACTTTCCTCATACTTTCATTCTCAGAGGCATTCAAAGTTCTGACAGGTCTGGAAGGAGCTGTGTGGCTAGGGCGAGTGCCACTGGGTTTTGAGGAGCTTGGAGATCTATCTTTTAGAGAGTTTCTCTTTGGTCCTGCTGGATCTTTATTTTTTATGGGCTTTTCTTTAGGAATCGTGTGCTTGCTATTGGCATCATCCTTATCATTTGGAGAAGTGTGAAGAGACAGGTCCTTGTCAGAAGCAGGATTCAGATTTGAGAAGAAAGTTCTAGCCCTGTGTTGAGCGTCATTCCCAGAAGAGCATGCTTTGACAGCCTCACTTCTTATTTCATTGCCTGTTGATTTAAAATCATTTCCCTCTTCAGAGTCCAATGTCAAAGAACAATCAGTTGTCGTATCTGACACGTAGCACATTGGCCCATCCTCCCTACTTGCCGAAACACTAGTATCCACAGACATGGGGCTGCTGCTGCTGGGCTCTGAAGCTTCACTCTTGCAACCCACCGCCTTGGCTTGATGGTCGTGGGCCTCTCTGGAACTTCTGCAAGCTGGAGGCAAGTCGTCATTGGCAGTGCTCAGGGAATGAAAGCTTAGATCATCTAGAGTCTCCAAGTCTGTTCCACCACCATCCTCTAAATATATTAAAGGTGCATCCTCTGCAGGCTTTGCTCCTTGAATATCAAACTTACGTAATCCTTTAACAAGTTCACGCTCCTCAATTGCCAGGGCCAGAGCATTTATATCTGTGGACTCCTCGCAGGAAACATTGGAAGCGTGCATGTTGTGGTCAGTGCTCCTCTGTGAATAACGGGCACCAGGACCAGCTGAGCCGCTGAAGTGACTGGGCTGAGCTGGAGGCACCTGCACTAGGCCACCACCTTTCACCTCCATTTCAGATTGTTGGTGTAAGTTCAAGGTATTTAAGTTGAGATCTCTTGTTTCTTTGGATTCAGTCCAGGCTACATTTGGTCTTGCTTGTCGGGTGTTTGCACGGGGAAGGCTGTTAAACTTGTTTGGATCTTCATCTTTTGAGATTTCCAGGAAACTCTGCAACTCCCTGTCCGCAGTAATCCCCAAAGAAAGTCGAGAGCGTCTGGAATTTGTGTTTCTATACAAAGGGCTTTGAGGTCTCTGCTGCAAGAAGGGAAGAAACTCTCCAAGTCCTTTTTTGGCCAACATCTCCACATCATTTTCACTGCTGCTCCGCCCAAAGCTCCCAAGCTCTCCAGCTGCCCAGGATCGACGCTTCTCCTCCAGCTCCTTTCGCCTTTGCAGATTATGAAGTTCCTGCATCTCTCGTTCCCTGTTTTCCTAAAGGGGAAAAACATAAATACACGACTCAGAGGACAGTGTCCTATGCATGAGAACAAGACACACTGCTTTATCTCTCCCTTTATTTCTTCCCATCGAAGTTAGCTCCTACTGCTATCACCCTCTCCCAACCTCCAATAAATATGCACACATAAAATCACCATGGCAACCACAGCCTGCAACTATTAACCCTATGGAGAGCAATTCCCCACATAACTAATGCTGACAACACATCAGTCTAGTCAGCGTAGGCAAAAAATGCACAAGTCCTTGCAAAGACCAACAACGTGATCTATCAAACCCAAGCAGATGTCAGGTCATAGAATATCCTGAGTTGGAAGGGACCCACAAGGATCATCAAAGTCCAACTCCTGGCCCTGCCCATGACAGCCTCAAAAATCACTCCATGTGCCTGAGAGCATTCTCCAAATGCTTCTTGAACTCTGGCAGGCTTGGTGCTGTGACCTGGGGAGCCTGTTCCAGTGCACGATCAGCCTCGATCTTTGGTCCAGCTAAAAAGCTCCTGCTATAAGATGGAGAGCTTCAAGTCCTCACTAAGTTTAAAGCTGGCAGTTTTATCAGGTGAGTAAACATCTATCTAATCATTACATCTGTATTTTAAGACAAGCTTCTCTGACAAGCACACAGCTAACAGCATGGCCCTTCCATCCTCCCTTACTACAATTGTAATTGCTCCTCAGCAAGTGCAATTTCTACACATTGCTAGTTCCCTCTATCACTACAGATTGGAGATTTTGCAAAAAGTTATTGCTTAATTACATATGGAAGCAAATAGAGAAGTTAACACAAAGCCTCACAATACTTAGACATCAAGTGACACCACTCAAGGACCATTAATCAATGTCTTAATCCAATTCTGGATCTCATATTCACTGTTGGCTTCAAAAATTGGCATCTATTGTAGAGAGGTTACGCAGGATAAGATGGAGATTTTGGCAGCTAGGCTGAGGGATTTTGGTTCAGGAAGCCATAGAAGAGGTAGTCTGTGTTTGAAAGACAACACAGTAACACCTTTTTACTAAAATAATTACCAGTGATTTCCTGCAAATATCAACATTTTAACTGTCACCTCTAGGCTTCAGACTTAACCCAGCTGTACCTTTGGTTGAGCTTTCTGGGTTACTTTCTGAAATAAAGAACCTAGTTTGCTGCAGCCAGTACAGCTGTGGCAAAAGAAAGAAGTGGGAGGTTGGTCTTGACAGATGGTTCAAAAATTACAGTTTTCCAGCATGTTGTTAAATCTGTTCTGATCACTGGCACACTGTTCAAAAAAAACACACCTATATTTGTCTGAAGCACTGTCTAGTTTGATCTTCCCACTGTTGTGACAACAGAAGAGCTGCATAACTAGAAGAAGTCACCTGAAAGCTCTCAGTAAACAAAAGCCTAATGCTTTTTGATGAATGGATTAATCTACACCTCTTAAAGTAGATTTGAGAGTACACTGGGCTCTGAAAGATAAGATGCATTAGAGACTTAAGAAACCTGAGCAGCTAAGAAAGGAAAAATGTCTGTGGCAGATAACTTGCTTTCACACATATGGAACAACAGAATGAATTCTTGCCAAATGCTAAAGCTCAATTTTAAATACTGCATTGTAAAGACAAATGGTTAAAAAGAGCTGTAGATATTATTATCATCATATTCCATATCAGACGCAGAAAATTTTAACCCCACCCAGAACAAGTTTTAGGAGATTTTATTCAAATGAAAAATCTATTTTAAGCACATACAGACATGTTAAAAAATGGAAAAAATGTTTAAACATTTGAAATATGTGCACATGGCCATTGTGGTACAAGCCATCTCTTTAAACTGCTAGTTTTGCTCTTCACACATCACATTCATTTGTCAGAACTGCCATCTTTATTCTGAATTGTTCTCTTAATTTTGCAGGAACAGTGGTTAGTCTGTGCTTAGTAAGCAAATCTTCTCAATATTTCCAAGTAAGAGTCTAATTTGTCATTTTTTAGAGCGTAGCTGCTTACTACAGAGAGAAAGAAAATCCCCATTGGACCTCAAATTAATAGCTATCCAACAACCACTCGTAATGTGTGCCTATGAATTAAATCCCCCAAATATTTTAGCCTATGTGCACGAAGTCATCTCTTGCTAAACTGACTGCAATAGTGATCACCATGTGGTTTTGTACATTTGTATAATGCTCACACACACGTGTAACTACGTGCTGTCTTGGGTGGCAAAGGTTAGGAACGCTAATGGTACAATGGGCATGTTAGCTGAACAACCTGTCAGCTTGCTACAAATCCAGATTGTTCTCTTTTTCCTGAACTAAAGCTGTTACACAAAGTGCTGTCAAATGCAGATTGCATAAGGCACAGAAATAAAGAAATGTGTGGATCCAACTAATTCATACTATTTAGAAAGGCCTAAAAATACTTGTAACAATAAGTAGACTTTGCCGAACCAAAACTGTAAGCAATGCCAATACTTCTCCTTCATCTTGGCATACTTCAGTATTCTTACCTTGACAGCTGTGTTGAATCTTATGCAGAAGTCCCTAAATATCTGGAAACATTCATCCAACTTCATAGTTTCTTTGTCTTCACAGAAAAAGTCAATGAGAGCGTTTCCCTCCTTTTGCAATTCTCGTTTCTGGTGTTCAAGCTCCTTTAGATGTCTTACAGCAAACTGCAGCAAAAACCATATACAGCATGAACCACACAGAAAAATTAAAATCACTACAGGTCATATATATATTAGGAACTTAGGAAATTCACGTTCCAACCTAGAAGTTGTTACCGAGCCTGGGAAATTGAAGGAGAACTCCTACTAAAAAAAACGAAACGTGTCATTTCAGCAAACTGAGTAAAGAAGGTCAGGAAAAATGGATAAACACCAGGAAAAAGTCCAAAAGCCCCTGAACAAACTTAGAACTTTAATTTCTAGATGAGTAAAATCAAAGACTGTACTCAGACACTGACAGATCTCCAGGGAGCCCCTTAAAAGTTCTTCATCCCTTAGTTTCTCATTTCCCCTTCAACTTTCAATGAAACATAAAGGATTAATTCCTCCTCCTCCCTCTTCCAAAAAAGTACATTTATTAATACTAATAGATCCATGGATATACATCACAAAATCAATTCCTTCCTAAGGTGACCCTAGACCACGATAAAAAAGGTTTTCATTCCAGAAAGGCAAGGAAGTATGTGTATTTTAAGACATCCAGAAAATGTTCCCATAAAGTAGCAATTTGAATCATAAACGTAGAGCTATACAGATAGGATGGGAGTAGATCAGTGCAAAAAGATTAAGGAGGAAGAAAATAAGGCTGTGATTAGACTTTGAGCAGCAGAACTGCTTAAAATACTTTGCTCAGGTGCTCCTGTCTCCTCTATCTGCATCACCAGCCACTCACTTCTATCCTTGCCCAATGCCAGATCAGAGACCACATGTGACTTAAAGTAACCAGATGAGAAAAGATCATTTTCATGAACACCTAAATACTTCTGATAATGTAATACTGGGGTGGGAAAAGGCAGCTTGAGGCACTGGTGACCATTTAAGCCAACCTTGCTTTCAGGAAGTTACCTGGAATATTATACCACTAGGGTAGGAACAAATATGACTTGCTAGTCTTAAAGGAAAAAAAAAAAAAAAAGACTCACTATAAAACTTAGACTGAAGATAAACTGGACAATTGATAAAAGCATACATTGAAAATTAGTTCCTCCCACACATTCAGTACTTTATTCATGAGGGTGAGATAATCAAAGCTGACTTTTATATCAGCTTGGCTATCACCTTAATTTAGAAACAAAAACCGGAAGTGTTTATGTTAGGTATGCATTTGTAAAATGATTTTTTTCCCAACATTTCTTTTGGAATGTGGCCTAAACAAGGTTGTAGTGTTACATAAAACCAGCTATTAAATTTTTAAAAATCCCAAACATGTTAAAACATAACATTAAAGAGTCTGGGTGCAATGGATAAAAGCCAACAATTCAGAGTGAATGAGGACAAGTATTTCTATCTTAACCCACTCCTTTCTTCACCAGCTTTTCATCTCCTGAAAAACTGCAGGGACTATTAACTATATTTGCAAGTTGAAAATCAGGGTGGTTAAGTTCTGGATCAACACCTGCCTTCTTACTTTTAATAATTATCTATAACATGAAACAGAAAAATAATTTAATTGAAGTATAATGTGTATTTCTCCAAGCATCACCACACATTCAGAAAATACCAAGAACTCTGCTTTAAAGTTAAATGCTAAACACATTCAGGCCTGAAAAGTCACTGCAGTACTAAAAGGAAAAAAAAAAAGAGAACCCACCAGGAAATAATGGAATGGCTCAGAATAAGACACTGTACTAAGGGTAAATTAGTAGAAAAAACAGTCCCTTAGCCTTCCAACTTCTAGTATCTCTTCAAACACCCAGCAACAAAGATTTATATTTAAAGCACAGTCTCAGCTAAAACTGACACGCTCCAGTATAACATAACACACAGATACTATATTTTGGGCAGCTGCAAAGTACAAAACCATTGACCACTCCAAATTGTCTTATATTTTAACTACTGATCTTCATCAGTCATTTCACATGCATTAAACACGCTTGCCTAACAAGCCTGGGGCAATGAACACTCAGTATCCCTCCCTGTAAAAACACAGTCCAACACTCTTTCTTGACAAATAGCATGAGGTTGGAACACCTTTGTACAACTGATAGGGGAGGCGTATTAAAATAACACTTCTGTTTATTAACATGTCCATTCAAATTGAATTCAGCTAAGGAATGCTTCTGCATTCAGGTGACACTAACACATTAACACAGATATCCTACAAACCTGGAGAAAGCTTTCCATCTGGTGAAAGAGTTTTGGGTCTCGTCGGATGCTGTCTTTAACAGATCTTGCCTTGAGAGACAGCGAATGGAGCTCTGCTTCTACATTATCAATGGATAACCTAAAAATAGCATATAAGGAGAATGTTTATCAAAGGAGAAGGAGTGGCCCACAGGTTAGCCACAACATGCTGCAAAAATGGATGTTTTGCATGAGGTGCAACCTGGCCATCAAACAAGACCTGCCTGTTTAGGAAATCTTTCCAGAGTAGACACTGAGGGTTAGGAGAGAGATAAGCACATTTCTTCTAATTTGCAACCTGAAAAGGTTCCCATGGGGTGTGGTTTCACGATTAACTCCAGCCAGTCCTACCCACCCTTACCACGAGAAAGGGTAATGCTGCCCTGCCTCTGACCAGATATTCCTTTTCTCTCCCTGGTGCCTGTGCTAGCACTCATTTTCTAGATGGCCAGCCAAATTTGTGTACTGAAAATTAACCTAGGAAAATGGAAAAGCCAGTTTGCTTCCTTTGCTTGGTCCAATTGATTACATCACTGTTCAAGTGCAGGAGCTGCCATAAAAAGGAGGCCACAAGTCAGTCAGGACTACCCATTTTGGCAGTAGCATCTGGCATCATGAAATTGCATGCTACATTCTTCTAAGCAGTCACAGCTTACACAGTATACACAGTATAAACCCAACAGTCATAATATTTCATTCTTCAACTATGTACCAGAGCTGCTCCTGTGGAGAGGTAACTCAGAAACTGAAGATGACAGGAAGGAGCTCTGATCTGAAGTAATCTAAGCATTCTCCTGGGAGACCCACGTTCCACACAATGGCAGTTCCCACCTAAATCTCTCAGTCACTTTGAGAGTAAATGCTTCTAAATCTATGGTGTTTCTTTCACAAGAGAATTAGGCTTTGCCTAGGAATTGAAGCACTATGGTTTCCCAAACAATAAAGATTAACAACTATACACATACTCCTAAGTAAGGTCATTTCACCAGCAGCACGACTTTCGAATAGTAAAGCTGAAGAATTTGTGGCAGACCAACTGAAGTGCATGTGGCAGCGGATGGTGACGGCATGCGTAAGTTTGTCAGTGCACACACAAATGAATATAATGTGCGCTGGTTTTTCTCTGCTTACTTCATCTGCAAAGATTAGTTCCCTGTTCTGGGCAGATCGTGGGTGTTTTTGCAACTAAGGAAAATAGTAGAAAATATAAACTACTTTTTTCTACCTTTGAAGGAGGAAGAGGATGGCCTACAAGTAAAGAAGGCAAGAAAATAAAAAGAACATAACAATAGTTGTTTTAACATGTTCTAATTGGGAGGATTTATGAGCAACTTGTACATGACAGTTCTCTCTAAAGATCTTCCTCATGCCCAGTGGTGAGGCACTATTCAATTTTGTTTCATTTTCCTTTACAGAGTGCATTCCCTGAGCAGACTTCAGCATGAGTTACAACAGAAGATTTTCAGCATTAACAAATGTGATCAAAGGACAAAGTGGTTAAGGAAAAAAAAAATCACCAAATTTGGTATTCTGCCTGTTCCCCTGCTGTTTGCCAGGGGGCTTGGATGGCAAGGAAAGCTACATTCCCCAGCAGGCCACATGGCAGGCTGCCAAAGAGGTGTGTGGGTTGGATGGCAGAGAGCCACACAGGTGGTCCCTCAAAAATTTTTTGATTAACTCCATGGCCACTCCTTTCCTCAGAAGATTTCAGTCTTTTGCAGACATTACTTAACCCTCCATCAGATCTAAGAGACTGGATCCATTTTACAGCTGGGAAAAGAATGTAAATAGATTGCCCAAAGCTCAAGAGTAAGGAAGTAGCAAAACTGGGAACAGAACTTCAGCATTGCTAGCTTCCAGATTTGGGATTTAGATCATGCTGTCTCACATGAGCAAGTACAGTTATCGAAGTATGAATCAGGTTCAGTCTAGAATTATGCAGCTTGAGACTTTAAGATGATAAAAATGCACAGCCAACAAGCCCTTCAGATTTTCCACCCAAGACAGCAAATAGAGAGAAGCAAATGGAACCTCAAAAAGCATCTAAGCAAAGCCAGGGCCAGCACCTGTACCTGATACCAGATTTGGTAAAGTATTGCAGCCTGCTCAGAGACAGATGAAAACTGATTTAAAGAAAAACAGTAACACAGTTTTAGTTCAATCCCTTAAAAGTAATGAAACTCACACATGTACTTGACAGAGACAGAACTACCAAACCTCTATGGAGATCATGTAATAAAAAACCTCATACCTGAAGGCACATTGCAGGCATACTTCTGCTAGTAAATGGAAATTAAGCCCTCAAAGCTACAGTAAACATTTGTAAAGATCTGTTTTTGTGCCAAGACTTCCCTGAACAAGCTTCATTGCTTCACAAGTAAGAAAATTCCAAGTCACGGTCTAACCATAAGTTCTCAGTTTTCTTTTAACTCACCTGGCGGCATCATGAACACTCCCGATTTTTTCTGAAAAGTTGAGAAGAGCAGCATCTTTCTTTTGGGCTTCCTGAAACAAACACAACAAAACCAAAACACACACAATCCATTAACATTCCACCACCATGCCAAAGTCCCTAAGTCTGGCAGTTCTAAAGCTTCTGGGAGGGCACTTAAAGGTTTCTCTCTTGCATTGTTTTTCTTCCCATTCAATCCTAACACAACTGAGTAGAGGACATCCCTTAAAGAAAGGCAGGGATTAGAACTGGAAACTTTAACCTCCAGCTTCCATTTTCCAGTGTGCAATAATAGATGCTTCTGCCAGTGAACATAAGCCATATGTATTAATAAGGAATGTCAAGGAAAGAACAAGTTACTGATGCCATTGTTTGAGCAGATACAATGTTTCCTGTGCAAACATCAGTTAATACCCTATTGTTTGCTGGCTGGAAATCTGTTAAGCCAGTTTGTATACAGATAACCAAAGTCACATATAGAAGCATTTAAGTTCTCTCCCTTCTAAAATCAAGAAGCTTGAAAGGAAGGAAAAATAGCTTGAAAAAAGTCTGCAGCAGCTTTACAAACTTGTGTCAGTCATCGAGGGAGAAAAACTATCAAAACGGCTGCTCAAAAGATTCAGTAGGAAGACTGAAAGAATATTTACCAAAATAAGCCACTTCCACAGTGTAAGAATTCAGGACAAAAGGAGAAAATCTACAGTGATGAAGTTTGATGAAGGCAAGTTTTTACATGATATAAAAACTTAAGTTTTCCATGGGTTTCTGAATAGGATGACCAGGTAGAGGTAAACCAGTGAACTTTGTGGCAGGAGAAGAAAGGTGAAGATTAGATCAAAGCTGTAAAAAAAGCTGCTTTTTCTGAGGCACATGGCCCCTTCTATTGTCTATCATTTATGGACCTACATTTGTAGCGGTTGCTTATACCCGCAAAATAGTTTTTCTATACCAGAGCAACAAAATGCAGCAGACTCATCCCAGGTTTGTTTGCTTTTGTGTCCGCCAGCTTGAGCAGTGACGACAGTTTAAATCCAACAGCATTGCCAGCATATCCTCCCTAAAAAGAAATGAGCAAACAGCTGAGGCATGACATCAGTGCACTGCAATACTAACAAGGAAGTATGGTCCATCAGCCATCTCCCTTTTGGATGTCACTTACCGCATTCATAATATTCCCAGCCTGAAGGACCAAGTGCAATATGGAATGCAGTTCCTCACAAGTCATTAACTCTGTAAGGAGCAAGAAAATTGCTGTCTAACAAGTGTTTGTTTAGAAATATACACAGTCAGTTACCAAACTCCTCTTCACCTCAAGCTTTTTTTTTTTTTTTTTTTTNNTTTTGATTTTAACAGGAAACTACAATAAACTGTGAAGAGGTCGTGGGAAAAATAATGGTACTATATAACTCCAATTCACGAGCACAATTGACAAACCCCAAGTGTATGTTCAGACTTTAACTTAGCAAGTGTAGTATTTCCAAGGCAACTTCCAGCAGCTAAGGAAACATTTGGGGCCTAATCCTGCAATGTGTGAAGTGTCTCATGCAAGTGGTTAAGTAACCTCACCACCTACTAAATCCAGTGTGAGGCAAGTGTTCTGCACCCTGCAGGATCCATTTGCCATTTGCCAGGATCGGGCTTTTGAACAATTATTCTTATTTTAGCAGACTTGGCCATGAGGCCTGAAAAGATAACAGGCAGTTTTTAAATTTTCCTTCTTATCCCACTCCCACTATGAATCATCATTTTATTTCTGTATGATCACCAACTCAGAGTAGCACTTATTTTACTTCAGTCATATCAAAGATGATTTAGTACAAAGTTATATTCAGTGCGATGCAAAGAGTCAAATGAAATAAAACTGCCTTTTAAAGCTTTTCCATCACAGAAGCCTGGTTTGTAGGTATGTCCATTTCTTGGAAAATGCACAGAACTGCTCTATCTGAATTCATACACATTTTCACCCAGCCACATATGAGCAAAGAACAATACATGTGCTCAAAAGGCACCAGAGAGATTGCCCTAGAAATGAGATGCAGAAATTCAGAACTGTAAAGAGTTAATAAATTAGCACTACATAAGTGGCACAGCAAACCAAATAACTCCAAATTTGCAAGTGCCCATACGGCAAGAAAATCACCATGAGCTGGTTTTAATGTAATATACTATACTTTGGAGTGATGAACATAATAAAAGGCAGAATCCTTTTGATTGCAGTGTAAATACTTTAAAAATCTATTTTGTTTTCAAGTTCAATTTCTATAATTTTTACCCTGCATTCAGCTGCTTGACACAATACCGTAATCTATCATTTTGGAAGCAGAGAGCCCTTGTAAATTTGTATTTCAGCATTAGGAGCCTAAAAACATAGAACTAATTAAATAACCTTTGATCTAACAAGCTATAGGTAAGGAAGCAAGGAGGAAGAAGGACGAGAGAATACAGAAAAGAACAGCAAATTTCACAAGGCCAAGAAGAGAAGGCAACTTCTAAAGACTTTGCATAGTAAGAGCCCATTCCATGTCACTATGACATACATCTATTTGCAGGCTAGATGAGAATCCATCAGGCTGTTTAGACCATCCTAACCCTTAGTGATTGTCAGCATTAAAATTTAAGTAAGTATTCTCTCAGCTTAATTACAAGGAAAGAAACCTAGGAGATAGCAATAGAAAAGTAGACATGATTCCTAAACAACTTGGGGCTATCAACAAACCCTGAAGTGAAAAATCCAAATGGAGAAGAGCACATGACACAAGTGGACTGAAAACAGGGAAGGCTCAGAGAGTCTGATTTGCATGACTGGCCTGATGCAGGAGTTGGAGACCAAAGTGTCTCCTCTGGAGAGAATTAGTTCATAAGTTTACAGATGTCCTGGGTGAAGGACGTGAAGGACGTTAAGGTGCGGCTGCTTTTACATATAATATATTCCCTCATGTCTGCTCAAAACACGAAGAACAATGATTTGAAGAGATCCTAATAAAAGGCCAAACTAAGGCACATTTTCCTGAGTCAAGGACTAGTTCAATCCCCACTGCTGGGAAAACCACAGCAGGCTTTTTTTTCATTTGCTTTCACTTAAAAGGACCATCCTAATCACCAGTGCTAATAGCTGAATATTTTAGTACTGTGCCTTTTTATACCACTAGAAGCACTCTAAGCAGTACTTTACACTAGCCTGTCAAAAACATTTCCAGCATGAAATCGGAATTTCATATTGAGGAACAGGGCAAATAGTCACACTCGAGACACTGGAAAGGGTCAGCATTAATGTTTAACTGAAAACAGGAAATTAAGTATTTTCCTGCAGAGTAGAAGACACACAAATAATCACCTGCAGCATTTCAACACTTGTGAAAGGTAAAGAACAAAATAGATATGTAGAGAAACATAGAGAACAAAAACAAAAAATATAGGAATAGCAATAGTATTCTCTACAATAAAGATTTTAGCCTATCAATACTGCCACCTCAAAAGGAAATAGCATGTAGAGAAATTTCGAAAGTACAGTCATTTTCTCTATGGATCTCTGAAAGAATGAGCAGAGAAGTGTAACAAGCACATTCCGTCAGAAGGAGAACGGTGCAGGAATGAGCAAACTGTACTCGAAAGATAACTTATCCTAATTTGGTCATGGCCACCTTTGCTTCTCTAAGTTTAAGATAAAGTACTTGTGGGCTTTGGTCATGAACTTGTTGCTAGTGTGTCCAAAGTCTCCAGATTTTTGATTTTGGAATCAAAGATTCACCAGGCACACCCTGATGGCATTTGTCAGAGGGGAGTTAGCTTCCTTTTAATAGCTAAGGTACCTGAAATTCAAGCTCTAGTCTTCGTAATGCAGACTAATTAACATGCTAACAAAAACAAGAGTATTAGGCATGTCCCAACATATTTAATTACCTTTTGTTGCCCGTCTTATAATTTTCATGTCATCCTGTAGAGAAGCACAGGAGGGTGAGAACTCCCTCTCCAACACCATGGCTTCAATCCTAAGAGCATAGCTGGAGTACACAAACAGGTTTAGAACTGACAGCCAAAAGAGAACATTTGTCATGAACAGAATAAACCTGCTATCTCCTTACTTTGGCACCTGGATTAGTAAATACATGAAGGAATCAGCTTGAGACAGTTTTGATACATCTCCATCAAAGGCTTTTAATTTCTTTACCTAGAAAAGAGAAAAAAACACTAGCAAAGAATTTTATCGAAGACCAAGATTGACTTGACTTTGGAAGCAAACAACTTGAAAAGGCGTAAATTTAACAGAAGGCATTGGAAAGTCCACCCAGTGACTGAATGGCTTCACTGTCCCAGGCTCCTGTAATTTGCTCACATCCCAACCACAAAAAAAATTAAAAAAAGAACATCACTCTTCTCCCAAAAAACAGTCCAATGGAAGAAAATACAATGACATCATTCTGATTGGTGATTCTGATTTCTGAGCAATGTTTGTCCTCATCACTATGTTTAGGACACTGATGATGATCTCAAAAACGATCCTCAACTCTTCCACAACTGTGATATACACTTGGGCATAATTGAACTGTGTTCAGAATTTCCAGCAGAGGACTGCCTGGATCTCTTTGGCACAATGAAGCTAAGATTTAAGTTATGGGTTTTTTTCCAAGATAGTTGCTTAAACCATTTCCCCTAAAACACTCTTAAGGGATAAACTGCATCCTCTTGAGTTTGTATTTTTTTCATTCATATGAAATATTTTAAAGATAAAGGCAATCTTGCATTTTAAGTAATTTGTTATCAGTACTTTGAAAACACCATTTACATGCAAAGGAAGTATCACTGCATTAATTTTGGTGATCTTCTTTCCCAGCTCCACCAAATCCATATATTTGCATGATCTGGAAGCCGCTATCTGCCCACATACTATTTGTTTATATAGAAGAATTGAAAAATACATGCACATATGTTTAAGTGTAACTGGAATTTCTTCCACATCTTCCAACACAGCAACTGGGCCCAAAAGCAGAGCTCACTCTCAGTTACACTATTTCTTCATTTAACCAACAATTTACGTCCAGCAGCAGCTGTATGTTTCCACTGATTTCCACACCAGCCCATCATCCTTCCTTCTTGTAACATTACACTTAAAGCCCATTAACAACCACATTTACACAGATGGTCTTCAGTTTTAGAAACCATATTAAGTTATCCTGGAGAGAGGCACACTGCATCAGGACATCATCAGCTATCACGTTGCCATGATTTAGCAAGATATCAACAGGTTTTTTAAAGAATCAGTTTCCAAATTAATCACTTAAATTATTTTCTTCATCATAAAAATATAGATATTGACAACACATTAAGAAAGAGAAAAAAAATTGATTAAATCCTGACTAGAAAATAATTCCTTTTCAAATTAAAACCACACAAACAGACAAACAAAAACAACTAACAAAAACTTATGACCAAGAAAGAGAATTTGAATCAGAGAGCAATTTTTATTCAGGTTATCTAGCTCTATTTCCTAAACCCTGTCCCCTCCCAGTTTAACTCAAGACACTCAGACAAAAGCTCTTCTAAAGATAAACAGCATACCCATTTTTGAGGCCTGAGAAAACTCCTAATTTACTGAGTAATTCAAGAAGTCTGCCAACAAAAAAACAGGAAAGACGAGACTTGACAATGCTGATAATTCTAAAGTATTAAACGAGCAAGAAACAAACACAAAATAAACACTTTTTCTACATCATGAAGTGGGAAGACATCTACAATCTCAGTTAGTCTTTACAGGTGTTCTTTAACCTAGCTTCCAAAAAATAGTGGTCTGCAACCTAAACAAAAAACCCTGTGAATTCTCAAACATCATTTTACCATGTTGCAAACATGAGAGTTTGCCTGAAAAGGATTACAGGTATTCAGATACGGGAAAGGGGGAGAAAGAAAGAAAAGTAGCCCACCAAAAAAACCACTCCAAGTCACCAAAATCAAGATGGTATAAGCCACAGGTAATTATAGGAAGATGCAATTTGAAGACTTAACTGCACAAAAAGTAACAAGAGATCCTGAGATACTCAGGAATATTAACTTAATCATGCTACCTGTACTATACTTAAATATACTTGTGACAGTAAGTAGCAATCAGTGTTTTCTATGTGGAATTTTAGTTTTACAGACACCGGATGAAATCCTCTTTCTTCTACCTACTCGGAAAAATGCCTGGAGTGCTACAAGGGAGTACTAAATCCCAGAATTCATTCAGAGGAGGAATGTCCCTAAACATGCACAACAGAAGACATTAATGAGGCTGCCTTGATAGGTAGCATGAGGAGTGAATGTCAAAATGCAAAAAGCTTTGGGTAATAGTCAACCCAGAAGACAGTCTGTGTAACCAGACTTAAATCAAAGATGTGCTTGACACCTGGTTACACTTTCCCCAGCCTACATCAACCACCTTAACCCCCACTTTTTCCTTAGGCATTCAAAACTAACTTTATAAGAAGCAGCAAAGCAGGTCACCTAACAAGTCCAAAATCCAAACATGGTGGAGGACAGTGACCCACTCCACAAGCAGACAAAACAGCAACATCAAAGAGTTATAAGGTTGTTTTTACCCTGGAGTTCAGCACAGCATAGCCTGATTCTCCATATGTGTGCATTTTTCACACAGAAGACTAAATCTTCTGTTAACTTGGCCTTAAAGCAGTAAATAATCTGGGAAATAGCTTAAGGTAAAGATAGGACAATTTATTTTCTGATCCCTCTTTATTACAAATTTCATAATTGAAAAAGACCAGTTGTCTCACCACGAAGCAAAATAGAAAGTTATTTGACTTTACTGACACTACCTATAAACTAGAAAATCATCTTCTAAGCCCCGAGCCAAAAATTACTGAAACACATTTTTGATGTCTGTCCTTATACATTCCAAGGGAGACTACTAAAAATCCCATGAGACTGGCCTCTTCTCTCTGCAGTCATGTTGTCCAAGTCAACAAAAGAGAACTGAGATTCTCTGATGGCTCTTAGAAGAGGGAGTTAAATTCAAATACCAAATGCAGCCAGGAACTGCAAAGAAACCATGGGGATTGACAACAATGTTCGCTGTTAATCATATTTACAGATATAGTAGATAGGTTTATTAGCCTGAGAACACAAGAGAGGTAAAAAAGTAGCTTATTGTAAAATCGCAATGAGTAACCCTCTGAGCTCAGGCCTTGCCCTCCTCTTTTCAAGCACAACAAATCTTTTCCACAACAGTAGACAGCCACTTACCAAGATATAGCAATGCAATGTATATATGCAAGAGAGTGTAATTACATTGTATGCTCAGTTCTGTATTACTCAAATTAGGTGCAGAGTTACTAATTTAATTTTTCATTATATTTGTATATGGAATATGCATTTGCACTGTCCATGCATGCCCATGCACACTAAATCAGATTTTAGATACAGAAGGTTCTCACATACGTAATTTACTTAATTTTAAAAACAGTTATGAAACATAGAAAGCCTGATCTTTTATTTGATTTGTGAACAATTGCAGTAGATATGCCTATTGCAAGTATGTCATTATACATCACAAACAGGAACGCTAATGCATTCAAGTTTTTGGTCATTTTGAGCTACCAGTAGCACTCACTTTATGGCATAAAACAGGTATGTTGCACTTCTACACAGGAATAAACGTTTTCTCTGAGTTTTTTTTTATTTAATATTTCCATATCACTGCAAGTATTCAGAGCACTAACAAAAAAGACAGTTAAAAAACGCCAAACCCTGAAAAGGCACCACAGCAGAATCCATCTACAAGGGCACGTGGGAAACTAATGCTTTAGGCAGTGAGGCACCATGGGGAACAAGCCTGGGCAGTGGCAAACCACTATGAGCAAATGATAAAAAGAAATGGAGGAAAACCTGCAGGTTATCATGAAGGGCAAAAAAGGAAGCAGGAGATGAAAGCTCTGAAGGATGGTCAGCCCTATACAGCAGTGCCTGAGGAAAGGAGGGGGCAGTTAACTACACAGACATGGTTTGAAAAGGGTAGAGCTGTCTGATAGAAACAGTTCCAGTACAGCAGGTGACAGATAACTAGGGTTTGAAAACAGAGCATACAAGCAAAGGACAGGCTTGAGACATTATAAAGGAAGTTAAGACATTGTGTTGATAACCTGGGCGTGCATGTGTGTGGGTGAGCTGATTTCCAGTATGATATGCTCTCTTCTGTATATATTTAAAGTATAAATTCAGGCTATTCTAGCTCGTTAAACACTGGACTCTCAACTTTTACCAGTCTGGGCCTGCTGAGGAGTGCAATGATATGCACATAAAAGCAGCTAAAAGCTCCTTCTCTGCTTTGGTCAGGATGCCAGTAAATGAAAGCTGTCAGCCATTTCAATGGGATATCGTTAAGAAACAGTTAGGAATCTTTTTAGAAGTGATACAGCAGAGAAGGCCATTCCTTAGTCAGGGTTCTCTGGGGAAAAAAAGTGAACAGAAAAAAAGGAGGAAGCAGTGAAGATTCCAAATAGGCATTTCTTTTCCTTACAAAACTTAGCATAGTATGGTACAAACAGTAGGACTTCTAAGAAGGCTTATACAAAATCAGTGATCTTATCTTACTTGTTAATGTATTGAGAATTTTTATAATTTGCTTGGTCTTTTTATTTAACCACTGTACATTGGCCAGGCTGGTGCCATAGCCACAGCCCTGAACGAAACATTGAGTGGAACCTTGCAGCAAGCTCCAGGTGTGCCAGCTTCAAGCATTTGTCAACTTTTTCAAACTGCACATTTAAAAATACCCAAATGTTTTCAGTTTTATGAAAGACTTCACAGCAGTGCCAATATTTCAACAACAGTCTTATTCAGTTTGAGAAAACCATTCAGTAAAAAGCCAGTATTTGCCATTTATACGCAAAAATCCCAATAGATTTGATAGCTGTTGGGATTTTTCATAGAAAACAGCTAGAAAATTACAGTACTGGCACCTATTTCTGCATGTAAATAGAGTTGCCACCATACTGCAAATAAAAAGAATAATTTTAAAGACAACAGATGATAAATGCATTTGTTAACGCAAGTACTTAGCCTCTGTTGTAAAAAAAGCTGGAACATCCATCAGGTACCAGAGATACTGTCAACTGAAATTATGTAAAATGTGTCACAAATGTCAAACTACTGACCAGGGGCACATTCAGGTAATGTGACTGTGTATCACAACACTTCTAGATAAGATAAGATTAGAGTACAAAGCTGGCATTTATTCACACTAGACAAACTGTAAAGGTCTTGGTAAAAAAGAAGAAACTGAACGGTCCAGAGTTGCCCTTTCTACAGCTATGACCAGGAAAGGTATTCCTCTCTCTCCTTTCACTTTTACAGACTAAGGATTTATGGTACTATATAAAAGAAAAAGCAGAAGACATCTCCAAACACAGTTACTGGTGTGGATCACAAGTACAGCAGAAGATAGTTGGCTCTCATTCCAACCTGCAAGAAACCTGTGCTGCTGTGAAATGTGACTGTAAAAATACCGGAGCTGCTGAAAAAAGCATACAAAGGGGAACTGCAGAAGCCCGGTTACGGTTACACCAAGACAATTTGCACTGGTAACTGAACAGCAACTAACCTTTTAGGATTAAGTCTCTGCTCAGAGTAATTCTCAATCCCTAAAACAACAAAGCAGGTCTTCAGGAGAAAGGGAAGTATCTAAAGGGCAATCTCAGAGAATCCTTGCTGAGGAGAGGTGCAACATTGTGCAAGGACAGGCCAACGTGATGACACCTTGCCAAAGCTGTCTCATGTGATAAGACAAAAAGAAATTAGGGAGTATTAAACAGAATAGGGAAGAGCAGAACAACTAACACCACTTTACCTGGTATCTCTAGTGATTCCGGATTATTTATATGTGGGGCTATATATTTCTGATGCCTTTCCCTTGGCAAATGGTGAATCACTACTCTAAGAGACAGGTATTCAGACTAGGAGGCAGACAAGGAACACATATTTAGGGAAAAAATGCTGAAAAAGACAAAACCCAAAAGCCCTGAGGTTCATAAAAAGAATGAATTTTTTAACTGCCTACACTAAAATTTTAGGAGCCACAACAGTAAATGAGTTATTGGACTTATTTATTCTTTGACCACTACAAGCATGAAAACATGAAGGCATGGAAATATTTTTCTGTATCAGCAGAAGCATCAGTCCCTTACACTCAGGATTTTCTCCCTGTCTTGCCTGCCACCACTCACCCAGCTTTCAAGGAGAAAACTCCCCAAAAGTTAAACAATTAGGGGGAGAATAACAAAGAGAATAGAAGTTTTTCCTATTTCTGATGCATGGAATAATTAAATACATACAAATACCTGCACAGTGGAAACTAGCCTCTTTCCAGCCTTCCCTTGGGAACAGCAACAAATCTAACGTCTGATGTCCCTTAATTTCTAATACTCTACTGCACCATAAAGTATCTTCTATTAATTTCTCAAGTGACTCCTTAAAAGCACTTTTTAGGTTCTCTGGCCCCACTGTCTTGAGGGGCAGGTCTGTTGTCAAACCATCTACTAGGAAATAAACACAGTTTTTCACTCTTAGCAGCACCTATTGGATACCTAAAGCATCTACTTCTATGTTCTCAACAAAATTGATAAAATTCAACCACTTGCATAAGAATTCTAGCTGTACGACAACATTTGTATCACATAGAATACATTATGTGAAAGATTTTCTACCTGTCATAAAATAACAACCAAGATCTAAGCCAGAAAAAAAGGAAAAAATACTTTTCTTTCAGTCTGATCAGCTGAATATACAAAAAAGTAACTAGGAGACACTTTCTTTTAAGTTGGCACTCCACTGTTCACCTCTGCCTGACTCTTTCAGAGGAAGGAGATAAATTCTGTTTATATCCAGGAATACGTACTACAGTTCAAACAAAGAGGGAAGGGGGAATAGGTCTGAGGTCCCAGCACTACTGTCACCTTTTATTTTTTTTTTTATTAATTACATTTCAACTTGTTGATATCCCCCCAATGCCAAACGATATATTAATCAAGTATAATAACACAATTTTTACAAGATTCTCTGCAAAGGCACTCAATTTAGGGTTATAAATTTGACAGCAGAACAGTGTAACATGATCTGCTGTTGCAGATTTGCTGCTGCATAGAGGAAACAGAGTGTTTTGTACGACCTTAAAGTGGTAAAGCGTGTGAGTTGAGGTTGGTCTGTACGTGGACTTTAACTTAGCAATTTCCCAAGTTTCAGCCGTTGCTTTGATGTGAAGCACTCAAGCAATTCTAATGCTAATTTTGTCGAGTTTGTGGTTTATATTACTCTCAAGTGCATACAAATGGGTCAGTGCAAATATGTGAGCAGACAAGGAACTGTACATCATTAAGCAGGGCTCTCAGGTCAGTCAATGAAGCTTCATCTCTTTAATCCTATGAACAGACTGGAAGTTTGAGACTAGGAGGGGAGAAAGCTGCACTTGCATGTTGGTTGTATGGAGAGCACGGGAACATTGAGAAGGTGCTGTGGTAATTCTGTGCCTTCTAACACGACTCCTTTGAGCACGAAGCCATGTTAGCAAATTCAATGGGTGCTGCACACTGGAGCTGCCTTTCTACACTGCTGAAACCCAACGACCCAGGCCCAGGAGCAGGCAAATCCCAGATGCACCAAGAAGGCAGGGAACCAGAAGGCAAAACGACAGAGGCATAGGGCTACCAATGTTAAGCTCACAGACACTGTAATGGGAAAGTGGGAGGCAGGTGCCAAAGAAGTGAAATTTGTTCGCATTAGAATATACTTTGATTCTGAGTTTTCTGACCTCCCCAGAGCAGAGTTACCTGCACATAGGAGGGTTCTAGGTCTTGCTAAGATGTCAGTGGGACAGAAGAGACCATCACAAAAGCAAAAGGATCTTATCAACTCCTTAAAAGCAGGTGGAATTACTTGATGGGAAGGGAATGACTACACTACGACCTCAATACCACATGTCAAATGAAGATTAAATATTTGTACTCAGTGGTTTCCTATCCCCTGGCCGCAGGAAGGCATTGGGATTCTTCTTTTAGAGACTTTCTTTTAGAGACTTTTAGAAGCTTTAGAGACTTTGGAATCCCAGGCAGTAGAACTCTACAAAAAAATAAGTTCCATGTAAAACCGTTATTTACCTCCTCTGCTTCTGGTAATAATTTAAGAAATTCATGTAGCAGTTCAGAACCATAGGGCTGACTTCTTCCATGATAAATATCTTCAATGATGGATTCAGCAGACCTTGAAAAAACAATTGAGCATACATATTTCTAACACTTGCAGGGCGAATAGCTACACAGATTATAAAAAAAAGTGCCTGGGCTACTCAATGGAATTACATTGAGGCTGTGGATGCATCAGTGTCCACAGCAGCACACTGTTCTGACACCACTTTCAGGCATGCCTTTACTGAAGGGCAACATTTTCGGCAAATACATACAGCAATGAAACAGCTTGCTCTTAAAAATAATGAGATATAAGGGCTTCCCTTAACTAGCCCTGAAAACTGACTTCAACTGGGTAACATCAGCAAACTAAATGTTTGGTGCTAAGTCATAAAGGAACTCAAAACTAAACATATTAGAAAGCAAATTATGTCAAATTATGTTTGACAAACCTGAACAGAACTGTAAACTACCCAAGGACCAGAGCACAATATACATTTGATGAGCACAATAAAGAATTTCACACATCTGTAGCTTGCACTAGCTGCATAGAAAAATCAAATCTTACTTTTTGAATTGTTTGAGAAATATCCCAATATTCATACTTCTTTTTGCATCCAAAATGGAAACCTGAGAGAGAAAGCAAGAGAGATTAAGCTAACAATACCTAAGAAAATAGCACATAATGCAGACATTGTTTCTTAAATTGCTACAGATAATTGTGTGCAGTTGCCACCAAATCACAAGCCAAATGAATACACAGTCACTTCTCATAACAAAGATCATATATTACAAAACTAGTTTTCACCAGGGAAATGCACAGCACACTCAAACAACTTTTTCCAAGTGTAGCAAAAAAAAAAAAAAAATCCACAGCAAAATGTAAGGAAGGAATCAATATTTTTATTTCATTACAAAGTAAAAACATTCTTCTTGCTTATTTCATAACACTGCATCTGTGAAATGTTGCTTATCAGGTAATAGGTTGTATTGCATTTGAAGGCCCCGAGGTTAGGGAGCATCACACTTCAAAACACACGTTATTTCAGAGGTTTTGTAACAAATGTGAGGATGGGATTTCGAAGCAGAGGTCAGTATGCACTACTGATTTCATTCATGCAAACTAACAACCACGCTGATTCACAGAAAGATAAGTAAGTTGATCTTGAATCAAAACCTGAGTTAGATAATGCTCAAAAGGAAGCGAGAGGATACATAATAAAATAACAGTCTCCCCCCAATTTGTATTTTAAAGTTGATTTGCTGCATCATCTTACGTGTATAACTCTGGAGATTAAGCAGAGAAAAAAAAAACACAACATTTTCCACTAATTAATTTTCACTAATTTAAAAAAAAAAAAAAAAGTGTTATCTTTTTTCTTCCTGTAACAGTATACAAGTTTAAACCTGAGAAGTTATGCCCTGTTTTAGCAAATTGTATCCTTACGGTTAACATTTTACCGCAGCTATTTTGGTGATAACAGTTACAAAAGTCGTGAGATTCACAAGAACAAGAGAATTGTTTCACCTTAACAGCGCCACCCGACTGCTACAATAAAAGAGCTCAGTACACATTGATGTTCAAGACTACTATTGGACTCATGTTTGAGGTTTTCACAACTGGAAAGGCGTTTTGACCTCTGTGACGGTGCTCAAATTAGAAATACATATATAAATGTAACACTGGCATTGTCATGAAATTGAATTAGCTTGCAGTCAGCTGGTGACAGCAAAAATATAAGTCTGGGCTAACCTCAACGTACACCCAGGAGACAGCCTCGTCATCTACTGAAAACAGTGAATCGTATTGAAAAGTTTTCTGAAATGTTGGAATTTCCTAACTTCTGAAAACAGCCAAGACTAGAAAACTCAGGAAATATCAGCATATTAGTTTCAATTAGATTACATTAGATTGCTAGCCTGAAGCCCTTCAGTTTTAGCATACGCAAAGATAAGAGGACACATCGTGGTTTATTCTCCTGTTATCTTGGGAGTTGAGTGGCCCCTAACAGATCATTAAGGAAAAGCCCCTTAACACAGGACCTGTTCAACTCTCTCTCTGCCTGCAGTATCCAATCTTTTTCAAATGTTTTACTGCAAGGACCTCTCACTGACCTCTCAAACTGTAACTCCACTCTCCAACTGCTCTGGTCACTCCTAATTCCCTGATTTCTCTGTACTAAGCCTATAAGCTTTGCCATCATGATTTGGCTTTTGGTTTGTTGGAGTTTTTTTAAGCATATTCAAAATTAATCTTCTGTAGACATTATTTTCAGTCAGTCAGGAACTGTTAACAAGATGACTGACCATCAGTTGGGTAAACCTTTGGTTTTTATGGCACAACTCAGATTTACAGTACAACCTCAAACAAATTAGAGAAATTTTAAACATCTTTCCATGAAGAAAAACAACAGACAGGAACATATACAGCTGCATTTGTATTATCAGCACAATATAAAAATGTCACAGCTGTTCTTATGTACCAGGATTTTATACACAGTTCCTTCTCTGTATATGAATGTACACTATTTTTCCCCCTGATTTCTTGTTTAAGCACACAGTCAAAACACATCTTAGATTTTGGTCATTCCTGGCTTGGTGACTACTTTGAGCTTATCAAAAGTGTTTGAAAAAGCTGTCATTCCTTAACTCCTTCAAGGAGTCTCCAGATGGGATGTGAGGAGGAGAATAGGGGAACCTGGCCAATATTTCATAAATACTCTACTGCTTGCACACAAATACAGTATCACCCATCTCACATTCAGTTGCATATTAGATTCATAATCTTAGCCTTAACATCTGTTTGCAGTCTCTACTCTTCTCCACTGAGATTTCATTTGATTTCACCCTTGCAGAAAGCTGTCTGCTGTTGCTTTTCATTCTTCAAACATTACTGCAGCTTTTTCTAAATTTTGCTCAGTCTGCTCCCATCTTCTGTTCATAAAGGCCTTCAACACTGCAACAATGGGGCCGGCACAGCATGCTCCAGATCTCTGCTTGCCATGTAAAGAGATTTTAAAGTGCCATCCACCAGTAATACCCTTGGACTTACTAACTCAAAGAGTTCCACTGGACTGGAACTGAAAATTGAGAACAGACATTCCTATACTCACTGGGATTCTTTATATCAAAGAAAACTCTCATATGGATTCTTATGATTTACCTTAAATAAATTCAGGAGAGCTTTCTCCTTTCTCATCTTCTTCAATTCTCCGAAACTGGAAGCACTACAATTCCCTCAGACACTTTCCATCATGTCAACACCTGCATTTTGCCATTCAATGCAAAGCATCACAGGCTCACACACTTGTCACTTCTGCTTCATAAACAGTGAAATCTCTAAAGCAAGGACACCAATTCACGGACACTGATTCACTCATGAATCTGCTTCTCATCACCACAGTATTCAACCCAGGGTATTTCCAAAATCTGCAGCAGTCACAGATCACAGAGCCTCAGTTAAACAAATGTTAATCCACCACTGAAATGCTCACTGTTTCGATATATTAACAGAAAGGGTACTGCACCAATACCATGGTGCGGCTGTGATGATGGTAAGAGGATATCTACTCCTGAACCCTGACACAAATTTGCAGTCAACACGAAAGATTCAGAGGAGTGTTCTGGGACACACAAAAAGCCTCTCATCAAAACTGACTTGGTAGTGACTGCAGAAATGCAACAGGAGTTTCTTGCCATGAAATCGTCAGTGAGGAACAGGAACATGAACAGGACAAAGAGGATTTATGACAGATTAGTGAAAGCAAAACATTGTATGTATTCTTTGCATAAGAACAATGGGGTTTCACATGGTGGGATACAGTTTACAAATTAGAGCAAGCATGGAATATCCTGGTGGCTCAGGCTTGATGCTGAAGGTTACGAAGGATATAAACAACTTCCTGTTTCAACTTCCACTTCACAATGCACTAACCATCACTCTCGAGTTTAATATTTTGGCCTCTATTCTCTGAGCCACATGCACTGCCTGGAGTAGTTGAGGAAAGGTGTACTTCCACAGTGCAGCAGAGTGAACCTAGCAGCTTACTAAAGGGCTGTCCCACTCCATGTCATCCTCCCTTGTCACGTTCCTAGCCTGCTGTTTCCCTTAGGCAGGAACTGGTACTCATCTCATTTGGTTCCTGCTGTTAGTTCTTTGCTGGATTAACTGGTTGAATCAGCTTTCAATAAGGTGGAATGCATATCAGAGCCAGTACAGAGAAAACAGAGAGAAGGCATGTCTAGGAGAGGGGATAAGAGACATCCTGTTCACTCCTTCCATCTTCCTTCTCTCTCTTCCTCTCACCATTGTACAGGCTCTGGTATTCACTGCACCCTTCCACAAGTCATCAAAACTCACTAAAAGAGCAGAAAACAAACTAAGAGCATTCTGTTGAGCTACTTACTTAAATACGTTTACAGAGGATCCAGTATCTGCATTATATTATCCAGTATCTGTCCAGAGCCAGTGGACAGATGGGGTGAGGTGAGGGACAGGAGCAGAGGGCCAGTTTGAAGGACAAAGCAAGACCATCTCCTCTGGCTGACAAGCCGTTCTGCCCACTCTGCTGCCAGGCTTGCTATAAGCCTGGTTGAGTGTATTTTGTGCCATACTGTGACACCACTGAAGGACAGCGAAAGTAAATTGGCGTGTAAACTTCACCTCTACACCCCCTGTTTTTCAGAGGCTCAAATTACATGGAACCATAGAGCAAATTAAGCCTTCAGTCAAGGAAACATGTTAATTAATCTCCTAAGGGTTTGGTGAGGGATTGTTTACAAAAAGGAAAGCATTTGCTGTAGGAGTTTGACTCAAACCTCAAAAGGGACTTCTGTTATAATGACGATGTTACATCTAAATTCCCTGTATAAATCACCAGCGAGTGAGGAAGTAAAAGGAAATGCAGTGTTGTAAGCTCCCACATGTGTAGGACTTCTCCCAAAACTGCTCAATTTTATAACCAACAGCAATCTCCGGAAAAGGTATGAACTCCCCCAGTCTCCTCCACAGTCTCTGGGGCAGTGCCCTCAACACCGGCTGAAGAGTCACTCTTTACCACTTCCACTGAAGCTACACCACTGCACTGAGGGGAACCCCACTGCAGCAACAGAGCACTCTCCAGCCAGGCACTTCTGTACAGCACTTTGGACATGTGCTGCTTTTTTCAGATTTTGCTCTAAGTGATAGTAGAGTTCATGCAATTGAAGTCATCTTGAAAATTACCTGCTGACATACTATGCCAACTAGGCTAATTCCACTATTTAAACTCCAAGGAACATTTTTACTGTTAGACCATAAAGCACTTTCTAAAATCAACTAAGAACAGAGGTACTGAAACAAAAAACGTCTAGTCCACCTTTCCCTGCCAGCCAGCAACACAGCCACAAAGAGAACTACCGCTCCCTCAGCCCCACGCTAGCACACTCTCCACAAGGTCACACACGCACACTCAGCCTGCCTCCAACTCCTTTCAGCCTGTGTAGGTTTTACTACAGTGAACCAAGGATAATTATCCTGCATTAAAGCAAGTGAGCAGCACCTGACAGCACCGATGATGGGAGTCACAAACATTTCCCATGTCTCAGACCTCAGATCCCTGCTGAACAATGCCTGCCTGTAGTCATGTTAAGCAGGTGAGCAGTTGCGCATCTGTACTTCTGCACTTCCAATAACACATAGCTCCTCGGGATTATCTCCTTCCCTCTTCGCTAAGCAGATAGTACTGCAAAGTCCATTAACACATAAGAAATTGCTCATCACTGTCTGACACACTGCTGCAGCATGCTTGACAAAGCTTAGCAACGGTGTTGAACATTTTGTCACTTTAAGTGGCATCACTCAGAGGCAAGTGCTGTTGCCTCACCACCTGCCACGTGCGAAGTCACCGAGGGAGCCCTGAACCAAGGCACACAGGCATCAGGCAGTGCAGATGCACTGGACCACCACATCAGCTCCAGACAGATGCACATAAACAATTAACTTGCAGCAAGGCAGGTTTTTGTTTCCAAGGCACTATATCTTGGTGAATTCCTCACTTTGCAGGCCTCTAATTTTCACCTCTAACGCTGCATGAGTTCTGGAGCACACTGGGGTTTTTCTCTGCCCCAGCTACTGCACGCTATGGGCCACATTCTGTTTTATGAAACTTATTGTAATTTTTACTAGAACTAGATCTTCACTACACAGCAGTTCTGAAAGGGGAAGCACAGCATCTGTAGACAGCACAGGAAGTCCACTCACTGCACTCCTGATTCGAAGATGAACATAGCCTGAACACAGCACAGAGGTTAATGACTACCTCTGATGATGGCTCCAATTACTACTTCCTGATGTCAGGGCTTCAGACCCTGCAATACACATGCCTTTCAAAACCTTTAATTTTAGTCTATGTACAACATGAACGCTACCAGTATATTGGTTTCTCATCTTGTCTCTGCTGATCTTATTTTGACATCTCCCGAATCTTGCAACATACCAGCAACTTTCAGTCCCTACATTCTCACTAAAAATTGATGCATTGTTACATCTCTTAACCCCATGCCCTCTTTATTTTGTTTACAAGCTAACATATATGTAGACACACAACATGATTAAGTCTGCATTTCAGCCCTCCAATTACTTCACAGGAAGATCAGTTGAGACAATTCAATTCAGGCTTCACAAAGAGGCTGTCTATAAATGAGGATTTAAGGACTAGAAAAGCTACTTATCAGTTCACTGGAGAGTATCTGAACCTGAGAGTAGTCGGTATGTAGAACCTCACCACCAGAACAGAAACCAGTGACAATCTTGAGATCTTGTTAGAAGGTTATTTTAATGCCCAGAAAAAGCAAGGTAGATGAAATAAGGTTTTCATGAGCAGGAAAGCCATATTTATGAAAGGTGAAACTTTACCTCAATTAAATAACAAATACCCTAATCACCATGTTATGTTTTATATCCTTGCTGTCATTCTGGCACTTCCTGATGTCTCTAGGACACCAAGGGTATATACAGCATTAACCCTTGCAACAGGACCCTCTTGTCTCCTGCCTGGTGCATGTTTGCATGTACAACATCTTGTCTGCACCACAGACATAGGGAAGGAGCTGAAGAGAAAAGCAACAACACACCTATGTTCCACACTGGAAACTCAAGGGCTATCAACGAGAGTAAATATAGATGCCTTCATCTCCCTCCACTTATTCATATTTATTTTAACAGGTGATCAAATCACAGCACTTACCAAGTTAAAATAATAAAACACTGTTAGCTCTTTGAAAAACAAATACGTGCCACTAAGAACAAAGAGTTTATCCTTCCCATCGCTCCCCTCTCCTTCAAATCAAGACAAATTTGCCGTAAGGATGAAACTTGACAGAGAAAGAGACAAAGGCGAGGCAGAATTCACATAACTCCTACAGCATTATGTAAAAAAGAGGTTTTACTTCAATTCTTCCCTCCTCTTTAGTCTCTTTAAACGAAGACTTTGAAGATCGACTTCGGGAGTCCTGGGGCTTGGTTTCTTCCTGCTGCCCAAAAAGTTCCTCAATTGTCTTTTTATCAATCTGATACTGTGGTCTTGCAGCAATTGTCCAGATGTTGTTTTTACCACGGACTTGTTCCTCAGGGATGGTTTTCCAGAAAAAGCTCCGCATCCGTTTTTTTTTGCCATGGCTGTCATGCCCATTTATCAGCTGTGGAGGCAGAGGTAAGTTTGGCGCAGGCAGTGGAGGAGGGGGTGGTGGTGGGGGCAGCATCGCCGGGGGGAGCGNGGAGGGGGCGGTGATGCCGCAGGCTGAGAAAGCTGAGATGCTGTCGTCGTATCCTCGTTCATTAATCCCGTTGCAACTGGAATAGCCCCATTTTCTTTATCATTGACCAGGGAGAGACAATTCATAACATGCATTTTATGGCCTCTCCAAAGAGGAGAGTGTTACTTCCTTGGATGGGTTTGAAACATGGAACAGCGAGTGCAGCAGCCACTGGTTACACTCCCTCTCCAACCCTAGTCTGCCAGCAGCAGCAACACAAGAGGGGACTGTATCATCTTCACAACCTACAACAAAGGACAATAGGGAGACTCAGATCACAGAGACTGGATATTGTCCCTCGCACTGAAAAGACACCAAAATTAAGGTACAACAGCTATCAAGTTTTTAATGCAGAAGGGAAATGTAGTGACTCAAAAGTCTTTCACAGGGCAGTTGTATAATATTTATCCACACCAAGATTTTAAATGGCTTTAGGTGCCTAGATTTCAAGAACATATACAAAAATAAGAATAGCTCTTAAATCACTCACAGTAGATATTGAAACTACCTATTAATCTCAGTTCAGTGCAATTTTGTAAGAAAACATATTTATCTCAAATTATTAAAACAAACCAATATTATTCCACTCCTAATTTCAGATACATTTTTAAAGGTGACCACACACAGTTAGAAGATATAAGTATTAACTATGGTACTGGATTAACTGCATCAAAGAGACCCTGTTTGAATCCTTTGAATTCATGGCTCAAATCAATCCAAATTGCATTAAAATAACAAATTGTGTCTAAGATTTAACAATGTAACTTAATGTACTACTTTTTTTGCCTTTGCATTTTTCACACAATTGTCAAGAAGGGAAAAATAGTGTGCAGTCCCTCAACTCTGTATGTTCACTGAGATGAACTTACAGTATTGCTGGTTTGGTTATAGTACCTCCCAAAACACACTCAGAAGAAAGACCACAGTTTGATTAAGCTGTCCCTTATAATTTACTTCAGCATCTAAGTTAAAAGAGACAGTTCAGTAACAGTTCAGTAACAGAGAGAGAAAAGATAAAGGAGCTGACAGGAACAGGACCCTACACAACCTGAGCATTGTCCATATGCAAAGATTTAAATATTTAGGAAAACTTTTACACCTAGCTTATCTCATTAAACAACAGGAATCGCAATAGCTTTTAGTATTTCCTCTTACATTGTCACCTTCTAAATGAAGATGCTGTTATTGACAGCAAACCTTCAAGTAAGAGCATGACTTCCACAAAACCTACAATTTTGATAAGCCAAATCTATTGAAACAGATTTAATTCATAAGTTTCGGAGAAAACTAATTGTTTCAAGTACAGACCAAGGAGGAATCCCATAATTTTATGGAAATTTGGAAGCTGTCTCAAAAAAAAAATCTGGGAATTGACCAGAAAAAAAAAAAAAGGAAAAAAAAAATCAAAGTGCCACACAATACAAATTTAGACAGAAGACATAGAGCCCCTGAGCAAAAATCAGTCACAGGAAAACTCAACAGAAAAAGCTGAAGTAATGCACTGGCACAAGAACAACATCAAATCAGAAATTTGGCACCGATTTAGTGGTATGCCTCTTCAGCAGGGTTCACATGGAGCTAATAGCAACCCAGATCAATTTGACATTGTATAATAGTGATGAAAAAACTTCACTATTTTTGCCAGAGATCCATCACCGTACACGAACAAACAGACTCAAGTCACAGGAATAAGCCTTAGGGCAAATTCTCTCTTGGTCTGCAAGAGCTCAGCCAGTCACAGCTTCACTATGTGAAAACAGACACAAAACGATCCACTGTACCTTTTCCTCTCAAAAGCTTGCACAGGTAGCAACGAACTCCTCTCTCCTGCTTCAGATTTTCTAGTCTTATGCCTTACGTTATACAGGTATTCACAAGAAGTGAAAACATATATCAAAACCTGTATGATGTTTAAATCACAGGAATGATGGAAAATATTTTAATGGCATGGTAAAAAGGAGAAAAACTACAAAGAAAGTGGATCAGGATAGAGTATTTCAAATTTAAGTCAGCATTAATATCCAGCTGCTATTACAGGGCTCTGTATGTTCACGCCTCTCCTACCAAGTTCATGATCATAGAAGCAGAGAGGCATAAAAAAGCAGGTGCAAGGTGGTGGAAAGAGATTAACCACTCAAAGCAATTAAGTGTTGCATTAATTTAAAGAAATACTCCACTAGGAAAAACACTTTTCCTCCCTACTACTTATTTAAAAATTAAAAATGTATTAGCTAGTTTTCCACCATCACAAAGCAGTATTCAACATTATTATTATTTTCTAACTTGGGTTCCCACAGATTTAAAAAAAAAAAAAAAAAGAAAGAAAAGAGAAACAGACAGACTGACCGACCATGCCCCTGGCAATGTGCAAGAACCTCATTTTGAAACTTTCAATAAATCCAGATGCTTTAGGAAAAACAGGACCAAATCCCAATGGAACAAAATTGTAGGTGATGAATCATCAGAGTCCCAGCACTAACACACAGGAGTGGAAAACGACTGATCTCAGACCTGAGCGCTTCTGGGCTACACAAGGGACACTCCTAAGTGAAAGGAGTGGAGAAGGCACAGGGAAGAAAACATCCCAACCTAGATGTAAAGATAGATAAATAGAACAGGAAAAACTGTTTTCAAGCCAACTGTTTTCAAGCCCTGTACTGCTTTAGATGAGGTAACAGAACCAGGAAAGGGGAAGAAACAGCATTTGGAAGGAAGGCATGAAAGGAGAGGCACAGCATAAAGGCTGGCATTCAGCTTTGTTTTCTGACAGATAAGCACGATTCAGGTGACAGAGGTCACCTGCTTGTAAGAGGATGGCGGTCTCGAGTTACCAGGTACCAGGAGACTGGTCAGAATTCCCTTCTCATGCTGCCTCTCTCGGAGCAGTGGCTCAAAGACCTTCCCAGTACTCCCACCATTACTGTGGGTGGGAGGAGAGAAGCTGGCAGCCGGGACAGGCACTGGGCTGCTTGTTGGTATCAGCAGGTGCCTCTGAGAAGGAAGTACAGCAAGAGGAGGTGGGGAACAACACAGCCATTCCAACTGTGAACTACTAAGACACGCTGGGACTGGGATGCATAATAGAAGCCAAGCAAAATTTTAACTCCTAAGGAGCCTCTCTGCAGTTCTCAAAGGATTTAAAAGGGAAAAAAAAGGGAGCCAAGAACAAACATTTAAGATGTCCCAATTACACTTCATCATTGCATGTTTGTTACCCAAAACAGTCAAAGAGGACAAGAGCTCTAAAGTAATGTCTTTACTGCACATTTTAATTGTGTCCATATTTGGCATAAAAGAAATATTTTATTTCTTTGTCTCATTCATTGTTTTAGCCAACCTAATCTAACTTGGAAATGTAACTTAAAATTTAGAGGGTGGGGACGACTTTCTCCCCAGGTAAGAAGAGAAACACTTTAAAGTAATTTATTTCTTGCAAAAAAGGCAGTTGCCACTGAGACGGACACACACTGTGTTTGCATACACAAATTAACAGGTGAAATGCCCGATGCACTGAAGGGCATTTCATAATTCATACTGCAAGATATTACTCCCTTTAACTCACACCTTAAGTTCTTTCCTGCCCACGTTTCTGTGTCAGGCACCCTCCAAGTTCTCACGAGAACGCTAGTTTTGACACCAAAGCCCAACCACAGTATTTGGATGTCTGTGTCTCAAAAACTGCTGTACAAAGGGGCAAAGGAGCAACTAGTTGCAGACTGCAAAGAGAGGAACTGCAAACACCGATTACCAGCCCCTGACCCTGCCAAAACCTGCAGGTTACAAAGAAGACACAGCTTGAGCTATCACAGCAACTTCAAACCTCAACCCTTATTGCATCCTACAAAACCCCTGGCAGGAAACCACGACCCTGCCAGCCGGCCAGGATGGGCAAAGAACCCCCGAGCGGGTCTCCCCGCCAGCGGGACGGGCACGGGCAGCAGGCCGGGACGGGCAGGGACCTTACGGGTCTGGTCGGGGGGCTCGATTCCAGCTGGTTTTGGCTTGGACTCCCAGCCGCAGGGAAGGGACTTCAAGTGGAGCAGCCCTCAGCGTCCTGCTTTCCGTGTTGGAGCAGGTGCCTGGCCCCGCTGTGGGGTCCCTGCCGCCGGGACCACCTGAGGCGCCCCGAGAGAGACCCTTACTCCGCAATTCCCTTCCACCGACGCCACAAGCCACGGGGCAGCGCGGAGGGCGCGGGCGGCTGGGCTGGATCCGGGGCAGCACCGCGCCCCGCTCCCCTCGGGCTCCCGCCGGACCCGGCGTCCTGAGGCGCCCCGCCCGCAAGGAGCGCCCCCCGCCCGGAGCTCCCGACCCCCGCCCCCGCGGGACGCGCTC
>VZRE01011623.1:0-51116 GCA_013396775.1 Cephalopterus ornatus
CAGTGGATGTTTAGGATTGTACGGAGACATAAACCATATTTATTTTGAAATGCCACATAGCTTGCAGCTCAGCTGGGAAGTAACTTGTAAGTATCTGCAAGTTTAAATCTAGTTCTGAAAATACTCTAGATTTTTAATTCCCAGCAAAATTAAATTGCAATATGTGTAACCAATAAAAAATGAGTGCTGTAAAGTGATACCAGGAACCAGCTGGAAGTGGGAGCTCACAGACATCACACTGACTGAGAGAAAAATGGGGATGTGCTACCTCATGATAAGATTTCAGGGAACCGACAGTTAATGTTTGATGCAGAGCAGAACTCACAAACAAGATTAACAGCATTGCAGCTAATTAGAATTTGGTGCTACAGTGGTACTCAGCTAAGGTTTTAAAGGGGAGGTCTTGGGCAGGGAAAGAGATTTGTAGGTCATCTGCATTGAGGGGATAATTGAATTTGTGCTCTGTTGACGAGATTAAACAGAGGTAAGATATAAAGATGAGTGAGAATGGAAGCAAGGGCAGACATATTTGGGATCCCCACTGAGAGCTAAGGGAAGGCAAAGACATGCTTCTGGCATATATGCTGAAGACAGTAAGAACACCAAGGAACACCAGAGTCACAACTGATGAGAGGAAGTGCAATTTCAAGGAAAATACTAGGATTGCCTCTGACAAAAGGGACTGGCATATCTAAGGATGGAGTATTTTCTTTAAAACTTTTATTAAAGACATTTCTGGAGACCTCCTTAAGTGTGGCTGCAGATGGACGCAAGGGGAAGAAGCCAGCTTGGAGAGTCAAGGATGGAACTGAATTGTCTTACCTGAGATTATTCAGTGAGTTTAGAGATGAAAGGAAGAAAGGAGATAGAACAGTAGCTGGAGGAGCGAGGGAAAGTCAGGAATACTTTTAATACAGGAAAGGCTATAAATCTTGCAGTAGGAAGGGGAAAAGGCTGTTAGGAAAGTGAAAATACCACAACTAAAAAAGAAAAAAAAAAGCCTATTAAGGAGACCGTGAATGGCATGCAACAGAGCTCCTGTGACAGTGCAAGCATAAGGAGAAAAAAGCAGGAGAGAAACTTGGGATGGGAGGGAGGAAAGAGTTGTGTGGGGGAAATGAAGTAAAATGAGAAAGATCATGTTGTATTAATTTTTCTTTTGAAGGTGTTGAGATACTTTATAAAAACGAGAGCAGTAGTTTTGAGAAACTAATCAAAGATGGCGAAAAAAGAAAGGGGACAAAAATAAGTGTCACAATGAATACAAAAAGAAAGATAAATACGTTGTTCACCCAGCAAATAGATTCATCCAAACTAAACGAAAGGGAGATGAGGATGGGAAGAATTGAAGAGCTAGTGAAGCTGGAGATAACCACCCAGGAGGAGAGAAGCTCAGAGGAGAAAGAATAGAATAGGAGGAAGACAAATACTTAAGTCAAAGGGAATGAAAGCCATGGGGAGTGGACAGGAAGGGAAAAAAACACAGCCTGTGCTACAAACATATTGTATTGTGCCCCTCATGACCCAGAAACCAAATCCGCCTCTGTGCACATTTCTGTCAGACAATTATAATGAAGTTTTTGTGTTTCTATATCAAGGCTAATGTGTTGTTGTGATGTTGTCATCTGGATTCTTAAGAAATGTGCTGACACCATTTGTTCTTTTGGCACAGGCTCAATTGAGCCCTTCTGGCACCACTGGTAAGGACCACTTTCCATCAATGGGAATGAGCTAGCAGTTTGTTTATATAGGATGGTTGTCCAGGGGATAAAGCAAAAAGGCAGAATCTTTTCTCCCATGTTAGGATTAGCTCCACAGCAACAGAGTGGCAGGAATTGCAGCTAGAGCTGCTTAATTCCTACCAACATAAGGGTCTTTGTTATTGGTATACTAGGTGTTTATGTGGATGAAAAAACACTTTATTAAATGTAATGCTTCCCATAGAGAGAGAAGTCATGACCCCATATTTTGCCAGTTGTACTTATCTCCCACAGTTTGAATTGACAATGTGATTTGGAAAATAAAACTGCTGTAGGTTGCAGAAAGCAGACTTTGCTGTTTATCTAGAGAATCCTGTTTCAGCAGGTCTTCCATCTACAAGGGATCCACTGCTGTGGCTGATCACATGTCCCTTCTACTCTTTTGTGTCATTTCAGACACCTTTACCATGTATTTCTTTATTCCTAAAGTTCTTCAGTTGGGACACCAATGGCAAAAAAGCACAGAGGCATTGTTCAGGAAGACCTAAGCTAAACTAGGTACCACAGATGTTCAACACTTTCCTAAAGCAGGTAATTTATGTAGGTGCTTTTGTCCAAAGGAGTTAACTGAAGCCACACATACAAAAATCTGGGTTAAGAGTGTCATGAAAGATCTCTTCCATGACATGTACGATTGATACAAACAAGAGAGCAAATCAAGGCCTCCTGCTTACAGAAGAGCCTTTAGAGGGTGTTTTGAGTGACAGCAGATAGCTTCCATACTTAATGATGAACAGTCAAGATGTTTTGAGTGGCAAGAAGCTCTCAGGAACACATATCTGGAAAAGTACTGTAGGTGTTGTAGTAAAGATATGGAGTTTAATCTCGGTTTAATCTTTTGTAATGCAAGTACTTGAGCTGAGCTAACACTGACTGAGAACATTGGTCTTGATCTCTTTACTTTTCCTGGCTTTGAAAAGAGCATGACAACGCCCAACTCCTTTGTACTGGTAAGCCAAGTGCTAGTTCATTCTAAGGTCTGTACTACTTTCTGATGCTACTGTACGCTGCTGTTAAGAGACAAAATTAGTCCAGACAATTATTTATTTAAAAATTTTTATCTTTGTGTCTCTGTCAATATATAATTTCGTATCACTGTTAACGCTTGCCCCAGGCAAGTTCAGTAAAGTAATAGAGATTGCTTAACAGCATCAACAGCTCTGGATTTTTTTCTCAGAAATTACATAATGCCAGCAGTTATACGTATCAGGAGACCTTGAGCGGTGGTCTGAACACTGGTATAACCTGCATGTTGGGTACTTTTAGGTATTGTGTAAACTCTGCCATACTCACATAACCACTCAAATTTTGCTGTCATTGCTTTAGAAAACAGAAAACCCATTCAGTCCAGTATGTCCACACAGAGCAGACCAGTGTAATGTGAAAACTCTGGGTCCATTTAATGCAAAACTTCAAGCATTCTTGAAGTGTGAGAAACTTTTGGGGCTGAGCCGTGTTGTGGCACATTGAAGTACACCCTGGCTGGGTTCTGAGACAGCATAAAGGAATCACTCACAGCTTCCTCATGGTATGTCTGTGGGACAAGGGGTGCCATTCTGCGTGTCATCATATTACCTTACAGGCAAATGAATTCAAGAAGGGAAACTACAGAGTTATAGGATATGGTATGGGCATGCAGCCGCACACTAGGGCTGCATAATGAACCAAGGCCCCACATATTATTTATGCTTTTTGTGAAACCAGCTGAAGGAAACTTCTAAAAAAAAGAAATAAGGTGAAAAGGTGTCATGAGAAGCTTTCATGATTCAAAATGAAAATCAAAATGAATGAGCTTTTCATGTTACATCCATGAATTATTTGGTTGATAAAACAAACATTTATGATAATGGGCTACTAAAGTACAGTACAAACTTGCAATCATTATACAGACAATTAGTCCCATGGCCTTCCTTGGGACCGATTTTTACAACCACAAGCCATTCTTTTAAACAGAAAACAACCAAACAGCATACTGATATATAATATGCCAACAGAATGGTCTCTTATTTTGCTATCATATTTTCAGTGCACATATTAATTTGATATATATTTTAGCTTCTGTTTAGTTCTTTTCCAAAATTTATATATGGTAATATTTTAATGAGTTCTAACTTACAGCAGATCTTCATATATTTGATACTGAGTGCATTAAAATACATATTCCTGGGAAAAACAAAGGGAGGAGTCTTTCACAGGTTGTAACTTTCTTTGCTCTTCCACTTTTTTGTTTTTATCCCTGTTCCCTTGAGTCTATCTCATAGAATCATAGAATCATTTAGGCTGGAAAAGATCTTTAAGATCATTGAACCCAACAGTTAAACTATTACTGCCAAGGTCACCGCTCAACCATGTCCCTAAGCACCACGTCTACATGCTTTTTAAATACCTCTGGGGATAATGACTCAACCACTTCCCTGGGCAGCCTGGTCCAATGCTTGACCACCTTTCAATGAAGAATTTTTTCTTAATATCCAATCTAAACGTCACTTGTCCTGTCACTTGTTACCTGGGAGAAGAAACCAATCTCCACCTCACTATGAGCTCCTTTCAGGCAGTTGTAGAGAGCAATATAGTCCTGTTTGAGCCTCCTTTTCTCCAGGCTAAACAACCCCAGCTCCATCAGTCGCTCCTCATAAGACTTGTGCTGAAGAGCCTTCATCCACGTCACTGCTTTTCTTTGTGCACAATCACTGTGTCATTGAGCTGTTTGCAGGTTGTCATCTAGAAGGCAGGTAACACGACAGCCAGACTTCACTCTTGCCTTGAACTTGATATCACAGAATATCAGCCTGGATTTACATCCTGGTGGATGACTCAGGGGCAGGTGTGTTTGGCTCCAGGACAGAGTGAGGGCTATGCAGCTGCTCCCAATTTGTAAACATCCCCTTTCCCTTGCCTTCCACTGAAGCTCAGACACTTGTTTGATTCTGTGTCATCCCACATCGTCTCCCCAGTGGGCAGCTTTCCTCAGATGAAAGACTCATTAGATCAATGCCTTCTTGTCCCTTGCTTTTGCACTCTCTGTCAGATCTCAGAAAAAATGTTCATCCTGTATACAGCCTGACTTTGAGGGTAGGTCACTTAGGGTCTGATTTTAGGTAACAGCAGGTCAAACTTCTTATCAGCAGCATGAACAGTTGCAGCAAGGAAAACGGAAAGAAACTTCTTATAGGCAAGAAGCACACAAGGAGAGCACAGGTGTAGCTCACAGCAGGCCATTTTGTCCAGAGTCACTCAGGAAAGGGAGATATTTTTGAGACACTTGCACAGGTCCTTTAAAAGCAATTATGAAGACAAATGACCTCAAATTTCTTCTCATTCAGTGTCCTGTGGCTTCTAGTTGCAAAGATGGGGACGAACAGTTGGAGTGGGCCTATGCTGCAGCCAGCATTAACGTATACAAATAGCTCCATGGGCTAGTGGCAGCTTGAGTGCAAATCAGAACAGCCTGAGGGCAGCCCTAATTTACAGCAATCCAGCCAAGCGATGGAAAGATGGAAAGAGAAATCCAAGAAAAATGCTGGTGATAATCCCTGGGACTGAAAGATTTGGGTCAGACTCCAAACTACTGAACTAGGCAGAATCCAGGTCATTTTGGTTGATATGACAGGCATCCACCTCCTCTGCATATCTTAGTGCTTTTCAGTAAACTAAGATAAAAACATAAGATGCAAAATTAAAACAGACACCTGTAAAGGATCCTTGAAAGACATGAGGGATGAATAATGCTGGAGAGGATTCTAAGCACTAAGATGGATGACGAGAGAAAAATTAAGACGGAAGGTGGGGACGGATGCTTGCTTTGTGACTTGAATATCTTGTGAGAGAGGAAAAAATGAAAATGGAGAAGTAAGAGGAAATAAGGTAGAATGGAACCTTGAAATAACATCTTTCAGATCTGGTATGGATCGCCATGAATAATGCATCACTAATTACAAAGATGTAAATGCAGTCATGCATCCAAGTCTCAGGCACGTCAATTGGAATTTAAAGGGAAATGAGAAATGTGATAATACGTCTATTTCTATCTGAAACCATGTCTGTTGCTGCTGTTTTCAGGAAGAGTTTTCTTTCACAGAGATCAGTTCCTTCTCTTTATGTAGCAGTGAAGCCATAAACGCACGCCTGTGAACTGGTAATCTGTTTCCATGGAAATGAATGGGATGTCACAAATGAAGCGCTATGACTTCATTTCAAGATCGAGTACAAGAAGATAGGCAGCAAAAGAGGGATATCAGGTTATTTCAGGCTCTTATGACTGCCCACTGGAAATCTCCTCTGCCTGGGCAGACAACGGAGAGGAGGGGGAGGGTTAAACTGGACCGAGTCATCCTTGAGGTTGCTTGGGTGGGATATGAAGGTTGTGATGATGATTGTTCCTTGTGGGATGGCTCCCCCTGTGAAAGAAAGGCAATTGATTTGTTATTATTGGTGTTTTAGTTGCGTGGTGTTTTCAATTTGTTGTAAGAGCTATGTATTCTTGTATTAGACTGTACTAGGAAAAAATCACTGAATAAATTATTTGTGGCAAGAAAATGAAGAAGCTAAATGTGAGAAAGATTCCTTTTTTTGACACTAGAATATTTTTATTCCTTTATATATACCAGTTTTTCAAGATGTGAATCATGAAATAAAAGATTGTCCGTTTCCACTCTATCGACTAGCACAGAGGACTGAGCCTTCCTTTGAAAAGCAGTGAGTAACTAGTTTACCAACAAATCCAGGTTTTTTACAGGCTATTTTTCAGTTCAGTTGGACCTTCTCTGTTTTCTTATTATGCTCTCTCTGACTAGGTGCTTACATTTGAAGCTGAGATGAGATTTCTCAAATCCTCAGCTCCTTCTGTTTCAGTGCGCTGTTTATCAGTAGTGTTTACACAGTGCACTGGACCATGTTTGCCCTGCCATTCTTCTTTTGGAAGTCAGAGGCAATGGGTATACAATAACTAAAAAGAAGCTTTCTTAAAACCGAAGAATATTTATTTTGAGAAAAACTTCTTTTTCAAGTCTGCTAGATTTTTTTTTTTTAATTTTTTTTTAGATCTTTGAACACCCAGGCATTTTCCTGTCCTGGCATTGTCTTTTAACAACTGTTAAGTGTTTGCTGAGAAGTGGCTTATCTCAGCCTATTCCTCCCTTTCTGCTTGTTTTTTTGTGTTTTTTTGTTTGTTTGGGGTTTTTTTGCTTGTGCTTTTTTTTTCTCTTCACATTTCCAGGTAAAATAAGCCAATACAGTCATTCAGTGAGCATGGTGAGAACTACCCCACAGTATTTGTAAACCCTCACAGAACGCTTCTAATTTTGTTACAGACATGGGAGAAGCTTGATGTTTACCTTCTTCCTCCGTAGCTTGTTAGAAGACCAGCTGGAATATTAGACTGTGATTTTACAAAACAAGTCTGTTGAATGTTGTCCTGTACCAGGTAGGCAAGGCAACAGGCCAAGGTGAAGAGCTTACTCACCCAGTCACACCCCTGTCTCAAAAGATGAGGATAAAGCTGTGGCCTCTTCCTTAATGACTGTCCTTGTTACAGGGAACTTTGCAGCAGATGCCCAGGGCACACCTGACACCTACAGGCTGGGCAGGGGAGTATTTCTTTGTCTTCACACCAATGATTCAGCTGTGATAACTTCACTCCGTGGGCAGTGGGGGAGAAGACATTAAGACCTTTGCATCCAGCCTGAGGGATCATCTCAGCTAATGGGCTATAATGGTCTGGCATAATAGGCAGCTGCAAGGACCTAGGGCATCAAAGATTCCAAAAATATCCCATGACTCACAGAGTTAAATCACCCATTGTGAAAATCCCTGCCCTAGGGGAGGTACTGGGCATTCCCACCTAAACCTGAGCATATATAACCTCGGAATTCTGGGACTTTTGGTACCACTTGTCAGATCTAGAGGAGGATCACAACTTCAACAGGACTGTGACTTCTAATCTCGACAAGACTGTGGTGGTTACTTCGACAGAACTGCAACCATCATCTGGACCAACAAGTTTTTCTTTCACTTTACGCCTGGGGGGTCCACGTGGTGCTCACAGCACAGGGGCCAACAAACACTCTTCTGTTCTTGTCCCAGGCTGTGGGGTTATACATCTGTCTTTGTGGGTTAAAACCATTTTGTTCTCTCTATCATTATATTTATTGGGAGTTTTTTTGTTGGTTTTTTTTTTTTTTTTTTTTGCAAATTGTAACTCTGACTTGTAATCTGTCTGAAGTGGGGTTCATTTCTCCTGCCAGTTTAATTTTAAACCAGCACAATGACTTTTTCCCCTCAGATCTTTGAGAAAAGCTAGATCTTTCAAAAAATTCGGTTTCTGAGTAATTGGTCCATTGGCAAGAAGAAGCTCTTGATAAGCCTTTTTTAGTTCTGTAATCCAAAAAAAAAGCCATAAAGCTGATCAGATGTCTGGTTTTGCCATTGCAATACAGCACTGAGCAAATGCTTTGAAGTACAAATCAATTAGGCATCAAGTATCCAATTCTAGAAGTGCCATTGTTTACCTGGACAGAAATCTAGTTACTCTGATACATTCAACCTTCTTGATGAGAGCTATGGTTTGGAGGGGCATTTTGGCTGTATGTTGTTGACAGAGAACTTAGAACATTAATTATCTTCAGTGATTCAGTGGTATTATAATGCTATTACTTGCTAAAAATAAACAAATAATGGGGAAGAAGTTTTCCTTTTTTTCCTGTGTCTGTCTGGAACATGAGTTTCCTCAACTCAGTAACAATTATTTGCATCATAATTGGCTCAAGAGTAAGTTTTTTCTGCCTGTGTATAAGCATTTCAGATGTATTCAGGTTGCTAACAAAAAAGAAACAGTGAAATTAATAAAACATCTGAATAGAAATAGGTATTTCAGGCTCTCAGGTGGGTTACTTACACCCATAGTGAGCCACGTATTATTAACAAAAAAGAAGCAACTGAAGAGACCACAAACGTTACTGAGGAGATACTAGAACTTCATGAAAAGATTTTAAGAAGCCCTTGAGAGTAAGTTGAGATACAAGGCTGAATTTCAGAGTATATTGCCAGACAAGTGCCATATACACGATCCGAGCACATCAGTATAGATCAGAAGGTGCCCTTCCTTTCTGGCACCCTGATAGTTTGAAGCCTGTATCACCTTTAATAAAAATAAAGCTGTCACTGCCAAGCATGCAGGTACATCTATGCCCTAGCACCTCAGAAGGGATGTGAAGTGGATGGGTGCATACCAATATAGGTGAGTGCATCTGTACTACTCCCTGAGCATCAGTTTGGTCAGCAAATTAAAACCAAAAGCATGGCAGTGACCAAGCCCTCCTATTTTGTATGCATTCATCACACACAGCAGCATCTCAGGCTTCCTGGTCACTGACTCCATTTTCTGTCTTTTTTTTTCCTGAATCACCAATTTGTTTGCAGGCCACATTTTCTTTCTTTTGAGTTACTTTGTTACTTTTTGACAGAGGAAAATGTTTGCTGTCACACTGCATTTGCGATTGAAACCCCTGGCTTGAAAACTGATGAGCTGCTTTCCTTGCATAATTTCCCTCCTATGGTCTGTGCTGTAAATAGAAGGAAAAAACAGCAATCTATGTCCCATGGTCATGGGAGTCATTATTTTTCTTTATTTTTGTAGAATATCTGCAGATAAACAGTGGGAAATCTTTTACCATGCAATTATTTAAAATGACATCAATTTAAATATGACAGCATTGCTATGTTTTGTTTAACTGCCAACTCCAATTAAACATTGTGCATGTTTTATTACTCGGATTTCTGGGGTTGCAACAATGTATGGAATCTGTCCAGTTTTAGAGAGTGCTCCATCTTACAAGACTATTATGAATCATCTTGCCCTGACTGAGATCGATTCTAAATTTGAATCCACCCCATGGTGAATTTTAATGCTGATATAAGTCTTAGAACATTCTAATTGCAATGTGCTCTCTAACCATTTCTTTCTTTTTGGTTTTTAATTCTCTCCAGTCTGTGAAAGCATTTTGCATTCCTTAATTTAGTGCTTAACTTCCAGGTTGATGCAATGGTTTTTACAGCCTCGGAGTATCCTACCAAATTCTCTAGCCTTCATTTCCGTAAACTCAACTGATGTGGTAGGTGGCAACTGAAGCTTGTGCTGCATGTAAAAAAGGGCTCAATCACTTGCCAAAGAATCACAAAACCAGAATAAGATGTGAAAATATACTAAACAGATCATTGCCATGTAAATATGCCAGAACAACTACTTTCCAAGAGTGAAGACAGAAAAGAACAAAAACTGATCTGGAAGCTTTTTTCATATTACTTTACTCAGAAAAAAGGCAATATCTTTAGTATTCAGTTATTCAATTTATTGTTCTACAGCCCTCCACTGATGTCTCCACTTGATGCAGTGATGGCCCAGATACTCCCATGTGTGCAAACTGTCATTTTTCCACTGAAAGTAATGGTAGATCTCTGGGCAACAGAATAAATTTTAATAGGTCACCCATTACCTGATTGAAAAAGTGACTATAAAATTACCCAACCATTTCACAGGCTTAAAAAAATTAATGGAAATTGAGTAAGAAAGAAGAGCATGATCCTGAAATCAGCTCAGTTGATTAGAGCATGGTCTTAATAATACCACGGCTGTGGGTTCGATCTCTGTATGGGCCATTCATTTAAGAGTTGGACTAGAATATCCTTGTGGGTCCCTTCCAACTTCAAATATTCTGTGATTCTGTGTTCATCAGAAAGTCCTCATATTGGGCACATGACTTGGACACAAAAGGTAGGTTATTCTCTATTGATGACCTTCCAGTGTAGTGGAAAGAGAGCGTTCATAGAGTGAATCAGAGTAGACTCATGACCTTCAAGCTCTAAATGCCTCATAAGAGGAACCAGAAATAGATATCTTGACCAAATTAGGTGCCAAATATTCATACTCCCTAGAGAGATTTAAACTCTGCTTGTGGAGCCTAGACTCTGTTCATTTGGGATCAGACTACTTCAGCATGAAAGATACAAATTTCTTCACAAGCTTAAAAAGACAACTTCCCAGCTTTTTTATTTAAATAATCCTAAGGACTGTCAGACCAACTCTCATGGAAGTTCTGCATTAGTAAGAGTTGAGATACCAACTACACCGAGTTACCTATTCAAACCTTAAACAAAGAAACAAAAGTGAACAGACAGGAGATTCCCAAACAGTTGTTTCCACCTACGCAATCACATAGAATCCTGGCTGCCTGCAGATTTGAATGATTACATATTTGCTTCCCCTCTCTCTCTCTCTTTCTCTCTTTCTTCTTTCTTTATTTTTTTCCCCAGAGTTCGGTTGCACAGAAAGTTCTTTGAGGGAATAAGCAATCAATGTCAAGAGAAATCACCAACTGTGTGAAGAATTTTAGGCTGAAACTCAGGACACCAAGGATTTCTTTTAATGTCAGATTTTACTGCATTTAATTTTCTGTGTTCGAGGTCTTCTACAGTTGCCTTTTCCTATCTTGGGCAATGGAGGACCCTTCATGAAGCAGAAATCTTCTACATTACAAAGGAAAAATTTCAGATATCTCTTTGTTTTTCTAGATCTGACTCCATGTTAATAAATTACCACAAATTTGCATTCTGGGTGAAGAGCTCAGCAGCTCCATCTGCTCCGTGATTTAAAAATGTGATCCAAAAGTAGCCAGGGTGACTGTTGTTGCTCATGATTAAGTGCTGCTATTAGGTATTAATCTCACTTTGACTTGAATGTGTTCGAGTCAGTCCATAATGACAGCAGAACACCTTCCAAGGGAACTGAAGAGACTTTATTTATTGATCTAGAAGCAGAAACAATCTAGCGGGTCATTTCTTGCTAGTGCTGCATTCTTCATTGCAGGTGGTGGTGAAAGACAAGAGAGAATCTCTTTGAAAGATCATTTCCCCTGATTATTGTTGACTCCTCTGCTAGCATCACTTGCATTCCCCTCCTTCTCCTTCTGACTTCTTTTATGAAAGATACCACCGGATGCATCTTTAAAAATCAAAAGCATGAAGAAGCAAGAATTGCTTCAAACCTTCCTGGCTTCTTAGACTATATGGGGGAAATGAGAAAAGAAAACAGATTTTATGATCCAGTAGCCACATTACTATTGCTCTTCAATCTATACCTGGCCAAGAGTTTTTAGATATTGACAGGAAAACACAGAAGTCCTACTGATTTTTCTGAAGCAGTTGCCATGTTTCTATACCCTTAGCAGTAGGAAACTAGTGGCATTTCTTTGAACCCTCGTGACTGCAGTAAAGACTGTTGTGTGTGAGGAGAATGTGGCAGGAGACTCAGGAGCAATTAGAAGTGTAAATGAAGCTTCATACTGAAGCTGAAGGCACAGTCGTGCAAATCTTTCTAGTTTCAGATCTTCAGATGTTCAGTTACTTCTTAACACCTAAAGGAATAGTAAAAAGCTGCAAATATTGCCAGTTCCAAACATCTATAACTGTGAGGGAAATGCTTTACTTGTCTTTTTTTGCTTCCTTTCCAGTTTCATGAATTTAGTCATTCAAGCAATGTTGAGCTTTGAATTCCTCTTTAGAAGGGCAGATTAGAAACATTTGGTTTTTAAAAAAAGTTGAGGGCTTCTCGAATATATGACTGAATAAGCTGAAATTTGATTGACAGGACTTGCCGTGGGAAACCTTGATGTGAACCCACGGCGGTTGGCCACTGGAGGTCACAGGAAAAGACCAGCTCAGCTGTGCAAAAAGGGAACAGCATTTATAAGGGCTAAAATTTAAAAAGGCAATGTACCATTTTTGCCAAAATGAAATTTCTGAGGACCAAGTTTTCTGATAAGGCCATTGCAAAATGAGTCTGCTCTGAAGAGCTGAAATCACCACTCCAGCACTTCATCTGAAAAACCATAGAGAAAATTTGCTCCAATGGCAGCAAACAAAAGGCAGCCAGGCGTGGCCTGCTTGCTCTGCTGAGAGACCCTTGGGGAACAAATATGCATGAGGAGGTATAATTCTGAACTTCCCAACTCTGCTCCATGAACACATTGTCTGCTCTACATCTGGCTCATGGTAGTGACTCTTAAAGGGCTTCTCACAGTGCATGCTGGCTCTGCAGCCCACTGAAAATGGTTTGGGTTAGGTCACGGCAATCCAAGCTTCAGGGGTCAGATGACCTACGTAATAAAAGCACTGTCAGTCTTACCAGTAGTCTCAGTGGAGATCCCAAATAAGACCAAGGACAAAGAGTCATTAGTGTAGGACACTGATCATTGCGTGCCAGAGCAGCCTCAGCCATGCTGAACATGTCCCACAGCAATGTTCAAGAGGGGAAGTTTGCAAAACAATCTGCAGAGCTGCTGAGTCCCACTGGGTTTCCAAGGACCAGGAGGGATACAAGACCCTTCCAGCTTCAGAAAGGGCTTGAACTTTTGTTCTATATTTGTTTTTACTTCTGTTGTGCTTTAACCCCAGGCAGCCACCAAGCACCACGCAGCTGCTCGGTCACTCCCCCACCAGCAGGATTGGGGGGAGAATCAGAAGGGTGAAAGCTAGAAAACTTGTGCATAGAGGTACAGACAGTTTAACAGGGAAAGCAAAAGCCATACACACAAGCAAAGTAAATCAAGGAATTACTATCATTCACTGCTTCCCATGGGCAGGCAGGTGTTCAGCCATCTCCAGGAGAGCAGAGTCCTGTCATACGTAACGGTTACTTGGGAAGACAAACTCCACCATTCCAAACGTCCCTCCTTTGTCCTTCTTCCTCCCACTTTATAGACTGAGCATGATGTCATATGATATGGAATATCCCTTGGCTCAGTTGGGGTCACCTACCCTGACTGCGTCTCCTCCCAGCTCCCCATGCACCCCCAACTTCCTTGCTGGAGTGGTAAGTAGAAAAGTAGAAAAGGCCTTGGCTCTGTGTGAGCACTGCTCAGCAATAACAAAAACATCTCTATATTATCAACCCAGTGTTCAGCACAAATCTGAAACATAACCCCATACTAGCCACTGTGAAGACAACTAACTCTATCCCTGACAAAACCAGCACAACTTCTCCTGGATGCCAGTGATGAATTTACAAGAGTTCTTCATGGAGAAAAGAATCCATCCCTCCATGACAAAATGTATCTTCATAGAAATAAAAGAGTTTTCTCAAAGCTTCAAAAACATCAGGGACAAAGAACATTAACATCACAAATACTGAAGTATTCAGGCACTGATTTTATCTGTGATACCTGTGAAATCTGATTGCTTTTAATACAGTCACACAGCTACAATTGATTGGAAATATCCATCCTTTGCACAGGGAACAGACAGATAAAATTTATCTTACTCCAATCTACTCTGATAGAGCTGTTGGAAGTTAGTTGAAGTTAAAGAGAAAGACCCCTTTTCTTCTTTTTTTTTTTTTTTTTTGTCAATACTCTGTTCACATGTTCCAACAGGATGACACTAAAATTGAACTCTTGCTGTGCTTCCTCCCAGCCAAACAGCTCTGAAGACACAGACCCTGCTCTAATAGCATGTATATTGACATGTAAGGTTTAGGTAAAGTTTCTTGCTTTTCACAGTGGTTGCATTCTCTGCTGTTTCTTGTGATATAGAAATAGTACATATCCTGGATGCACACCTGGAAAGTAACTGCTAAATTTGGATAACAAATTCTTAATAACTCCTTCAAACATATTTTCCAAGTACATTTATGCATATTTTTAAGAAGTGATTTGCAGAAGTGTAGCCAAAAGCAGATATATGCTTTGTTACTTTTTGCGACAAGACTAGTCCAAACAAATGTTTATCCAAAATCTGTTTTCATCAAAGTAGTAACAAATAAAAAGACATATAACAAATAAAAAGAAAAAAACATACGACTGTGTTATTATTTGAAAGCTTACAGGACCACAGATATCCAATAAATGCTGGAAATCGAATGTACACTGGAATAGAAAATGTTCTTTAATGTACTTGGCACAGTGTAAACCACTGGAGCTAAATAAGAATGGACAACAAAATTTTTCATCACCTGTGCTGACCAAGTACATTCTGGTTTGGTGTGTCTGTATCTCCTCTAGTATGTTACACTAAAATAAAAATGACACCTTCTATGGCACATATAACTTCCTGTTTGTGATATGTCTGCTTTATGTTCTTGGTATTGCTTTGCATAAACATCTGCCACAGCTCAGCCACTGAAACCATGAAACACAGAAGACATGGCTTTGCTGCAGACATTTATTGCCTTATGATACTGATGAGCTTTTAAATCACATAAATTGTGTTATACAACAAGCAAGAAACTGGAGCAAAAAAAAAAAGAAAAAACTTTCAAACCAAAAATGCATATTTTTAACTTCACCAGGTTTACCAAACAGACCAATTTAAATCTATTGGGTTGAAACCTTCAGGAAATAGACATGCCCAGAACTAATGTCCAAACCACAGTCATTCCAAACTAGTAAAGCACCTGCCTCGCTGGAGCTAAACTTTTTGTGAGCTGATGTAGACTTAGCAAATAGTGATAGCTAACTGTTTTAAAACTCAAAACATTATGTTTTTTGTTTCTAAAGGCTTTGATTGGAATATTGACCAAATGTAATTTTTAAACCCAAAGTGAAACAAAATGCAGCAATTCCAAACATTTCAGTACACGAGAAATTAGAAAAGATGCCCAGGATTCATGAAGATCCAAAAGTCAGATAAACAATTTAAACAGGTATAGACATTATGAATAGTCTTTGGGAAAGAAAAAACCGCACAGGCTCCAGATCCTGCAGTGCCACTTGACCATGTACACCCAGTTTTGATAGGAAGGAAATTGCTCTCATCTTTCTCTAGCTAGGACTGTGAAGATGTGACTTCACTGCCGAACTCACTCCTTTTACCCTCTGTTGTCTCCTGAGGACAGAGAATAAACAGCTGAATGGAGCAGAGGCAAGTAGCAGTGATGATGACGCACTTGGGATGTAAGAGTAATTTAGTGTTCCACTCCTGGAGTTAAAGGTTTTTGTTATGCATCTCATTGACCAGCCTCGCAGTTCTGTCCATAACAACTAGCTTGGGCTTGCAGAGGGCTCCTGAACATCTAGGGCTATTCCAAAGGCAGAGAAATCTCATCATACTGTGCTAAAATCTTTTAGTAACAGCTTGATCAAATAAGGTTTTTATGGGCCTGCCTCTGCTGTCGATGAAGTTAAAGCCCTGTTGACATCAAGGGAAAGAGGATCAAATATTCTGTATTCTCTACAGGGTGAAGAGCTCCCAAAAAACAGTTTTGTGGTCCTGTAGCTAAGCAGTGGGAAATTTGCATTTTGTCATAGATGCCTGAGGGTTTAAGATTCTGCCTTTATTATGTTTAATTTAGCACTTGCAACAGCAAAACAGATAAAGCTACACAGTACCCTCGCAAAAATAAATAATTTCTTCAGTGCCAAGCTTTGAGCTCACTTTATACCATTTCCTCAGAAACTGAGATGGTTATCAACAACAACAGTGTTTATCAACGCAAGAAACTATAACAATCGTGTGGCAGTGTGAACTCTACTGTGCTGTGCGGTTTCCCTTAGGCCTGTAGGACCAACCATTTCTCCGCCTGGGACCCTGGAGTGAGGAAAATCACTGTCTGATGGATAGCCTATTATTTTCACAAATGCCAGTACAGGGTTGTCTCTGATGTCCATAGTCTATGGCTGCAGGGCAAATGTCACACTGGAGATTTAGAGGATTTGCAGCAAACACTCATTCCAGTCTGAATGGGCCCTATATTGTGATCCACTGAATGACAGCTTTGGTGAATCCAAGATGCAGTCTGTTGGGGGAGGGGGAGGGAGGTGGGAATTGTGCTCCACTTTTTCTAATGATCATAATTTATCTTCAGTTACAATGGCATCTTAGAGATTTTCTTTATTAACATCAAGGGCTTATTAACATGATAAAGTTGTTGGCTGTCATTTTTATTAGTAAGACTGGACTGTGTGTGAGACAGAGCACAGCACCAGGTCAGACAAAGGCAGTGCTATTGGTGCTATCACTTCTATGTATTCTTTGGAGAACTCAGGCATGCACTGATTATGGAAAACTAGAAATGAATCAGGAACTAAAGTCTCCTGGAATCCAAGCCAATACATCAGATGAGACCAACTTCTGCTATCAGTGCTTCTGTGACAAATGTGGTGGAATGTAGGGTGAAAACCAGAGAAAATGCAAGAAAGAAACACTTTATTTAATCAAATTGACAATACAATCTGTTATCTGTCTATTATTAACTTAGAGTTTTTTTTTTTTTTTTAGTTTAGGGTTATTTATGTCATTTTAATTCACGTATTTCAAAACAGCTTATATTCAAAACATAAGGGGCTAAATTGAATCTTTAAGCTGTACACCATCAGGTACTATATAGACCCCTCAATAACCTTGTGTGTATGCTGTTTCTCACCTATGTTCAGTTTCCAGATGCTGATCATAAGATGTCCTCTTCTCTTGTGTGGCATCATGCTTCTTAAACCTCCCTTTGTGATCAAGTGGAAGAAGGGCTCATGTGAAATAAAAATCCATAATGTGCATTTTCTAATGTGCCAGTTGGTGCTCTTGGAGGTTTAGGAGGAACACCCTTAGACAGTAACTTAAGGGCAAAAAATTCCCTGAAATGTCAAGAGTTTTACATTTTTTTATTTTTGCCATTTATCTTGGTACAAGACTAATGATTTGTTTTTCTCCATATAGATCTTCAGTTCACTCCAGATGAAAGCCTGTAGGTTTCTGTTCAAAGCATACTTTGAAAAATGTTACCTAAGCCATGCACCACCTGACTGGAACCCAGTCACAATTTCTTCGTTTATGTGAACTGCCAACACCCTCAGTCCTTCACACAGCACAGTCTGTTCTTGGCCATAGGGTTTCATTCCACAGCATCCTGCAACTGCAGCCCCACGGTGTAGGGAATCACACTTCTGTTGCTTCCAATGCAAATAAAGACAAAATCCAGCAGATAGCTAGATGAAAATGAAAATCTGATTTTAAAAGAGCTTGGGAATTTCACGTTTAAAATTTTAACTCATTCTTCCTTCTTGATGTGATTATACACTACTCAACAAATGTAATTTTCCTGAATATTCTGGCATGCCTTATGAAAACCATGAAGCAGGTACAGGCAGTCAGAGATCCTGGCACCCACACAGTGGGGCTAGAGAATCAGAGCGAACAGAAGTTTGAATCCTTCTTTTTCCTGTAGAGTGCATTTCCAACCTTCATTCAGGCCCCTTTAGCCAGGCCCCTGTCCCATCCTGGGTTTGGAATAATTATCTTTTTATTGCTGCAGGAATACTGCACATGGAGACTGAAGAAACCTTTAAAATGGACTTTTGCACAATAAACGGGTCTCCAAAAATAACAGGATGAAAACTCAGGATAGTTTATGGATTGTTTGGATAGTGCTTTCCCAGCAAAGGTGCAGAGAAGACTGGACCATAAGCTCCCTCAGGCAACTTAGTGTGTATGGCCTCTCTGTCTTTCATTTACAGCCTTCGTCTTCTGAAGTAATCAATGCTTGTAAAGGAAATACCACCATTTTCCCTTATTTCCAGGGTTTCCACTTCCCCTTACAGACTTTTATCATCTGCATATTGCAACAGCAAGTTAATGCAGTGAAACCAATGCTTATGCAAATTATACCCTTGAGAGCAGAAAAGTGGTTGAAGTGCTGTCTGTGTGGCATGATGTGTGCAAAGCAGAGCAGGGAGTCATTGCCTAACAGCTGATTGGTCTTCTTTTCTAAACAATCCTATTCCCACTGAAGAAGAGGCTGAAAAGATGTAGTTGATTTCACTAGGAAATGAGCCTTATATTTTTTCATAGCATTCTACTCATTCACTGAACCATCACTGTCTACAGTTCAGCTCCAGTGAGCTGCAGAGCTATAATTCCCTTCACAGAATCACAGAAGGATTCAGGTTGGATGGGACCTCTGGAGGCCATCTGGTCCAATCTCCCTGATCAAGCAGGGGCACCTACAGGCAGTTTTCCAGTACCATGTTCATACTGCTTTCAAATATCTCCAAGGACAGAGGTTCCACAGTCTCTCTGGGGAATCTGTTTTTAGTGACTCTCGGAGCGAAAAATCATTTCCTGATGTTCAGAGGGAATCTCCTGAGTTTCAATTGGTGTCCATCACCTCTGGTCCTGTCGGTAGGCACCACAGAGAAAAGTCTGGCTCTGTTCTTTCATCGCTTTGGCAGGTATTTACACTCAGTGATGAGATACCCCTGAGCCATCTCTTCTTGCAGCTGAACAGTCCCAGCTGCCTCAGCCTTTCCTCGCGGGAGAGCTGTTCTAGTCCCTTAATTGTCTTTGTAGCCCTTTGTCAGATTCTCTCCAGTATCTCTGTATATCTCTTGTACTGGGGTGCCCAGAACCAAACACATTTCTATCTGTACACTCAATAAAATATTATTACAAAATAATTGTAAATTTGAATTTGTCCTGTTTTCCTTGCTGGTTTTATCATGATTTCTATACATACTTCATTTTATACTCTATGATCAGATTTCATGACATTTTCTTAAAGAAGAGTGAGGAGTACAGCCTTTAACTGTTATTTTTTTAGTGATTATTATCCAAGCAAATGTAGATATCTTCTGAGAGGCTGAATTTGTATGCAGGCCAGATTGTATCTAGGTTACTTGTATTCCTGTCAACTTATATGAATCTCTTAACTTCTATTAAACCCTACAGCCTCTTTCATTGTCACAGTTCTTCATTGTGTTTGCGTCTAGAACACCACAGGAAACACCCACTGATTTATGTATCTCTTAGGCTTTCTGGGTCAAATAGGAGAAAGGAAGTTGCAAAAGAACAGCATGCACTGAAGGAATACTGTAATTGCATGAAGGTTCCTTAATTTTGTAGAGTTCACTGTATCTTTGAAAATGCTTTCTTTTCTATTAATTTTTAAAAGAAGAAATATTTAAACTCGTTTTCCCTGCAGAAACAATTGTTTTCAACGCTATTTATTCCACACATACTATAATCCACCCCAGGTTATACCCAAACTTCATGCTGGAAGATGGTCAACTGAGGAATTATTCCAAACACAGATCTCCCTTGCTTTAGCTGACTGTGATTCCCACCTTCTACTCCCTCTCTTGTAGAGAGCTTCTGTGCATGAGTCCTTCACATGGCCTCTAATAAGGAGTAGGTGGGACATGGCACTTTATTTACTTTTACTACTCCCTTAGAGGTCTTGGCCAACACCCTTAGAAATGTACCTTGGAGAACTAGAACCCGATCAGCCAACCAGAGAGGTTGGGGAGAAAGCAGGAACTCCTTTTGGCTCTTGTGGATCTCTTGGCATTATACATATGCAAGACAGTGAAGTTTCAGCTTTCCCCCCGTCTCCATCCCGGACTACCCACAACTACTGTAACATGGAAAAGAGAGAGACACGGGGAGTTGTGAAGTCCCTGCTATCTTCTATTCGTGGCTTCTCATAGCGATGGGCCTATATTTCTGCAGATCTTCCACAATCTTGATGCCAAAACTTAAAGACGCATTCAGAAAAGGGTCTTCTTACGCCTGGTGCAGAGTAGAGGGCATTGTCCTCAAGACATTCTTCTACTACATACCATCATTTGGGACATAGTTTCCACTTTGTTTCCTATGGAAGTAGTCTCTGCTTTTCCACAGGCAGGATGGAAAATTAAATCAGTAACTTTTCTGCAGAGACATGAATCCATTAAAGCCCACCCTATAGGACTGGATCATTTGGAGTCTTATCATTAAGTAAACACAATGAAATAAAACCAACAGATCTGTTTATTACCTTGTTTTCCACTGACTGTAGAAGTAGAACGTGAGAAAAGGTCTCAAGGCAGTTTTTGGAAAATAATCCATAAGGGGTTGAATCAGAAAGAAAACATAAATAAGGCAATTGTGTAAATCCAAAACCTTTTGATATTAGAATAGTTGTGTACTTACTCAGGTGCAAACTCAGCCCTTGTCAGTCCCTGGGAAGCAACTGTCCTTCTTTTCATCCCTGCTCCCATGCTTGATGCAGTGAAACTGGCCAAAGATTGTTGCGTGCGGCATCCTTGTAGTCCGAATGTCTTTGTTCTGCTCTCCCGAGGCTCTGCTGAGCTGCTACAGCCTCTTTGATGTTGGCAGCTCAAGAAGCATGAAGACTCTTACTGAGCAGGGAAAATAGAGGGTGAATAACCCTCAAATAACAGAGCTGAAGCGAAGAACCAGAACAAAATGTCAGGGGGAAAAAAGGGCAAGTAAGGACAAGACTGAAAGAAAAAAAGGAAAAATACATTGGTCTCTGTTGCCAGCAGAAGGGGCATAAATAGTTACTAGAGAGGAGATTTTGGCTATATATCCTGGTGGTTTTAGAACTCTTTATTCAGTTAATTGGCAAAGTAAATCCAGGCACAAAAGGATTGAAATTCTTTTTTCTTAGAAGGGATATTTCTCATAGTAAAAAAAACTTAATTGTGGAGACAAAACTTGTGAAACAATCAGCTTTTTTTTCAGGTTAAACCAACCAACCTTTAATTCTTAACAAAGCCTGGATATATAAACAGGGAACATTACAACCTCCATTACAACCTCCTGGTTGCCTAGAGCAAGAACTTAAAGATTGGCTTTTTTTCATATGAAGAAATTCTCTAGTTCACTGAAAGCTGTTACTTCTTTAGTCACTAAAACCACTGTGCTCCAGCAATGGGCCATCATCTAATTCTACTCTGCAACCTTACCACTTGTCCTGATTGTTTTTGCCCATTTATAAGAACAGCAGAATTCTCAGGTTTGCTGAGCAGACTAAGGAACAGAAACGCTGACAGTCCAAGGAATTTCTCAACAGAACACCAATAAGGTTGGCATTAGGTCACTTTTATAAGAGATACAAGCTCACTTCTCTTAAAGCTAAGAAAGGATTTAAGTGGGGTCTTGTGCAACCTGGGTCACCAGAAATTAAAATCAGCACAGACTTAGTAACTATGAAGACAGTTTCTCCCTCATCCAGTCTTTTCCTACGTAAAGCTACACGGGGAAACAGAGGGTCCATTCACACACACTGAAATTTTCACTGGACAAGCTTAATCTGGAATTAATTATATCATTTACCCATATACCAACAACCCTAATTACTGTTTTCTAAGCATCATCTTTTAGTTCATGTTCATGAGATTAATTAAATAAGCACATCCAGAGTTCATTTAGTAATCTCACATCCTTTGCAAATTCTAGTGTACTTTTCATTTTCATCCATAAACTGTGCAAATTTTCCCCTAGTGACTAAGAAATGCAGAAATGGCAAAAGATAGTGTTTGAATTCAGATTGCAATATACCACCAAGATTTGAGCAGAATGGTTGGCTTCATCTCCCCCCTCATCTCATCTGCTTTGTTTGTACCTTGCTTTCCTCATCTTGGATGTGCAGAGCAGCTGTGGAGGTTGTTATCTGCTCTCTGTACTCCAGGAGCTGTTCCCCCAGCAACAGCTATCAGCTGGTACCAGGCGAGAGCTGCCTGCGGGTTCCTCTGGACCTGATAACATCTGGAGGACTCAAATTATTGCCATATGCTGGAGGAGCCCTCCCTGGAAGGTCAGAGACAGGCCTGAGCTGTGTTTGCAGCACTTGAAGGATGTCAAACGATATCTGAGACCAGTTCCATGGGGAAAGAGAGAATAAAAATACCTTAGATATGGAGGAAGAAGGTGTTCTTTCAAGTCCTGCACTATACCCAGCTCTAGAGCAACTGCCCTTGAGAGCCATGACAACTATTGTTCTTCAGAGCAGGGGCAGGGAAGGAGTCATCAGTAAGATATATTCCCCAAATCTATTCATTAAGTGGTGTAAAACATTTTTTCCTCCTGCAGAACGTTTTCTCATTGTCTGCTGGTTTCCTGCTGAATTATTGGATTACAAGCAAAAAAGCGATATGTCTTTTAAAGGCTTTAGATAGAAATGTCTTGGAATTTCTTCATTCACAGAGGATCTTGATTAAACATCACAAACTTTGCAGCAATTTTCATAAGAAGCTGTTGCATAGAAACATTCTCCCTGCCCTCATTTGTTATGGTGAATCCAGACTAATTCTATCAAAGTCAATAAAATTGATCTGGATTTGTACCATTGTATCTGAATGGAGAATTCAGCTCACTGTATGCGTTAAATGATAATGACTACACTGTATACGCTTTGTATGCAAACATATTTGCTCTCTTGCCCATTCTCCCTCTCATATGATGTTTATTCCAATATTATTATTTAAATCAAATAGACTGTTAGCATCACAGTCACAAAACTGAACTCCTCTAAAACAGAAAATGCCAGAAATAAGCTACCACTTTGTTATGCTTTTTATGATGATGCAACTGATGCAGGAACCCTATCCCATCATGTTATCTGCTAGATGCTTTAACAGATTCAGTACTCAGCCTTTATACACTGTTTAGTTTGTTCTCAACAGCTCACCTTAGTGGCTGAGAGGAGACTAGAGAGAAAAATAGAAAAACAATCCTTGAGAGCAAAACATCTATAAAAAAGGCAAAGTCCTGAGGGAATTACTGGAACAGATACTGTGTTTCTTTCTCTCTTTTCTTTACTGATAGAAAGATGTACAATCAGTTAGTTAATCCTTGTAAGCGCAGCATCTCATGACAAAGCTCTACCTCTTCATTTTTTTTTGTTTCCCAGTTATTTGAAGAAGTTCAAAATATGTCCCCAAATGCCTTTTACTATCTGGGCTTTCTCAGTTTTCTCTGCGCTTGTTTGTTTTTCTTCTTTTCAATAAGCAGAGCAAAGTTTCCTTAAAAGTCAGCCAAATAGAGGCTATCATAAGATATGCACACAAAAAGCACCATCAGTGGGCTGTTAAGATGGGGGTGTTTCAGGGCTGTTGGAATATACCCAAGAGACTTCAAACAGAGTCTTTGCAGAATCCTTGCTCAACTTCACATGGTTGTCATTTGACTTCACTTGCCTTCACTTTCTTTCTTTTTACATTTTTTTTCCAAATACATTGTTCACCATCATCAGGAATTGGAACATTTAAAAATCCCTTATTATGATCCAAAAGGTCATTCAGACATGTCAAGCCACATCATTGTATATCCAGTTGTGCTTTAGATTTCAGTGGCTTTTCAAGAGTAAGAAGTGCTAAATGGGAGTAAAAGTCCTTCGGCATTTCCATTCAAAGAATAATTCACCCAGCAAAATATGGTATGAAAGTGGAAGTCAAGTTGATGCAGCCCTTCACAGCACAACACATGCGAGCTCTGGTTGTTCTGATTATTTTTCCTTTTGGAAGTACCACAGGATATAAAAAAAGCTCCAGCTAGCATTTTGCCCTCCAGCACACTGGCTGAATGCTGACACATTTACTGGCAGGAATATATAAAAAATAGGACAAATATTTCAAGGAAGGAATGCAGCGTAAGGTCTTGTTGCCCAGCAACCATGTGTTTAAAAGGACATCTGACAGTCATTGCCAATGAAACCTGATGGCCTTTTAATTATCCATTGATGAAGAGGTCGGCAAGGTACCATAAGGCTATAAGGCTTATAAAGGACAGTGAAAACAGCAATAAAAACATGGGGAAAATCGGATACTTCAAAAGCAAAGTAATTTTGATATCTGTCCCGAGTTCCATTTAAGACCTTCATGGAAATGACCAGACTTTTTAGAGAATGTCGGTAAAATTGAATTCAAAATATCAGCATATGTTCTTATTCGTTCTTGTCTTGTCTTAAGCCGTAAGAGAGAGGGATCCACAATATACAGACACATTAATATTTTCAAATGTTCTCGATCATCCAACTCTCAAACATTAAGAAATAACTTTATGACTGCTGTGCTGTAAAATATTCCAGCTGTAACTACTCCTGGCTGCATAGTGTTAAATTCTGAGGTGTCATTTGAAGTGTGGTACCAGTAAGTCAGCTTTTTGCATTCAAATTCCCTAAAGTATTCTACCTCTCTAAATAAGGAACAAGAGACTCATATCACACAGTCTAAAGGGAGAAGTACCTATGGAGGCCAATTAAACTTAATTTTTTTCACTTTCTTCACATTTTTATTTTTTTCTTTATTATTATATATGGAAACCTGTCGATTGCTGTGGTCTCTTCTGGCTTTATAAAACTATTTGATTTTTCATTACAATGATATTTACGTGGCTTACCAAAGAGTAAAAAAGATCCAGTACAGTCTGTCTGGGCAGACACATTGTAAGGGACTATTAAGTTTACAGTCTCAACACAAGAGATGAAAAAAATGAGGCCAGAGACTTGCTCCAGGTCACTGAAACCTTGAGTCAGAGTCTCTGTCAATACTTTTGTTCTCGGGACTGCACCACTTACTCTCTTATTATAAAATAATCATACTTGCCTCAGGAATTTTAGGATCTGAAAGTTTTCCACAGGGTATCTGATGGTGGTAATAGCAATAGGTGCCATATTCAGAGCGACTGCAGAAAGGCAGGAGTACAAAATGGCTGGGGAGAAGGTGATTTCACCCCCAGCACAATATGAAATGAAAAAAAGGATAATATAAAACTGCTACCCTTGGCCCCAAGATGTATGCTAAGCATGAGGTTAGGGAAGAAAGAGGAGAATGGCCCAGGACACTGGAAATAAACATCATTACTCGCTGTCCCTTCTGCCAGCCCAGACTTGTGATTTCCCAGTGTCAGCATCTTCCTGTCAGTAACTTCCTCAGCTGCTATCAGAAGAGCTAGAGACACAGCCCAGAGAGTGATATGTGAAGTACTGTGAACACGGCGCATAATCCCATCTAGGTGAGGAGGACTGAGGGGCTAGGAAGCTTGGAGCCCAGTGTAGGTGGCTACTGAGCCCAGGAGCCAGCCAGAAACCACCCAGGTTCACTGTAACTCAGCACCTTGTTTGCAGACACTGTTGGTGAGTGCCAGGTAAGCAAATGTGCTCATGCCCATGGAGCCTGCTGAAAAGCCAAGGAATAAGTAGTGAGGAAAAACAGTGTAAAAACAGACAGTGGGAGCAGCTGACTTTTCTAGTAAGCACTCTGCCACTAACACAGAGCTCCAGGCCAGGAGGTGTGAACAGGCTCTTTAGGTGCTCTCAGCTACTTGGAGAGGTGACAGCTTTTACCACTGGTGTGAAACAGATTTCTTGCTTCCTTAGACAGAAGTGCTGTTTCCATCTCCTTCAACGTAAACAAATAAGTGCCCTGTGATCTTATAGGCACCTTTTTTTTGCAAGGCATGCTTCTGAACCCACTCCAAATGCTTGCTCCTTGTACATTCACTGTCTACTGTGTACAGAAAATTGTGGAACACATAGTAGTGTCTCAGTGTCAGAGAAAATATTTGCTGACAGTTTATGCTTGTTCTTCAGTGGTTTTTTTCCTGTGATTTATTTAAGACACAATTCTGATGAAATATCTACCAGATACTTTTAGCTGAATCAGAAATACTTGTCTGTAAGGAGAATGCCAGAAGTGCAACATCCCATCCTGTGTATCAAAAGAAACTTTCATCCCTACAGATCTTCCTTTTGAATAAAAAGGGCTCTGCTCTTCCTGCAGTATTGTTTCTGTACTACAACTGGACTCCATTGCTCCTGATTCTGACTAATGTAGAGGAAAGCATAGACCTGGAGCGAGAGTGCCTGAGTGAGATGCTGTTCCCATTCGGACCTTTGGAAAGGAAATCTCTGAAGGTGCTAGCTCCACTACAGCTCCCTTACATATGTCTCTTCATTGGTCCTGAAGGCTGTGATGACCACAGTTAGGCTAAGGTTTTTGCTGCATTATCACAGACATGAGGAGATTGCAAAATCAGGAGCTAGAGCCCTGCTAATCCTTCTCCATGGAATGCAGGCAACACAAGATTTCCCATCTAATTTTGTACTGTTAGCCATAGGAGATGGAAGATTTATACCAGCCAGTGCTGTAATAGATATAAGTCTTTGAAGTTCTGACTGTGAACCCACAGCTTCATCAACAAGTCAGCAGACTGCTGGAGTCTCAGCGGTGGCCACAGTTGTCATCTAACCCACCCTGCTGGTGTTTTGTCACCATAAAAAAACCCAACAACTTGGGCCACAGAATTTAACTTTCTGGCTGAAAAATGAACGAGCTACGTAAATATTTATTACATAGGATGTACCAAAACCTAGCTCAGTTTCTGTTTACTCACAATTCTAATGACTGCTTTTCTACTAACTTAGCTGTTGTTTGGGGGATCACTTTTGTGATGCTTGCAGCAACAGAAAGATGGCTCTTGAATTTTAGATTTTCACCAAGATGTGAATTTTACAAGGGTAAAAGCTAGTGTCTGCTTGGCATCAGCTGGCAGCATAAACAAAGACAGGACTGGTGCATAGCCCTCTCTTTCTTTTAGCAGAGCATGTGCTACCTTCTGACTTCTGTGATTAGGAAACAAAACAATGCATGCTTTAGCTTGATTCACAGTGTCAAGTAGCCAATCCAAATTTAATTTTGCTCTGTCAGGTTAAGGGATATGCATATCACTTAATAATCTTGGATTTGGCTGCATATTGGATGCTCAGAAAAGTCCACAGGAACGCAGCTTGGTTCAAACCAGTGGAAGGAGCTAAGACAACACTCTCTGAATATGTTTAGTACACATACAACTCAAAATCCACTACCTGTAGTTTTTAAATTATATTTTCCTTTCTCTGCCACTCTCTCAGGTGAGAACTGGGGCAAGCAAGGTCTACTTCCTACATATTAACCTTTCCAGCATTACATGCCCTCCCTTTTTACGTTGCACAGTAACAAGCTTCTGCTGATACAAACTGTCTATTTTGGTAACTGGGCAAGATTTGAGTTCTAAAAGGAGGATGAGCATCTAATAAGTGGCATTATCTAATATGACTGTTGAAAGAGTGTTCCTTATGAAAGAGAGTGTTTTGAAATGATGTATAATCAAATAACTAAGGAAGTCCACCTGGAATTCATATTGTCCCAAACAGGCCAATCTCCATTTTTTTAAGTGTCCTCAAGATTGGCCTATAAATCCCCCTGGTTGTGAACAAGTGTTGTATAAAATTCTCAAAATTTTGGTCAGTATCTCACAGTATCATGCAGGATGGTGACCACCACAGTACCATCCCACCTCTGTCCTTGGGCCCAGGAGCCCCACTTCAGCTCAGGCTTGGTCTCGCCTCTGGCCCAGTCTCATGGACAGATCCTGAACATGTGTTGTAGCCTTGTTTCCAGTCCTATCTGTGGTCCCTGCTTCTGCTACTTGCAACTGGTCTCTCTGGATGGATCCTGGAGTATCACTTGTTTTGTGGGGGGCTATTGATGGACTCTGTTACCAGCATCCAGCTCTACCTACTAGAGGACAGTCAGTGAGAGCACCGTGCACCGCAGGGTTGGCCTCCTCTGCTGGCTAACCCCTCTGCTGCTGGATAACCATTCCCTGCAGGTGTTTAACATCTGTAGCATTGAGGATTTCGGTCACACATTCAGTGTAGCTGGCAAGCTGCATATACTACTCTGTGGGTGGAGAGCCAGTTCACTGGCTTCCACCATTCCTGCTACTAGCAGTTTTTCTCTTGAAGACTTACTTTCTCCCCTGTTCTATTTCTGACCAAGATGTTCACATTCCTTACTTGATTTTATTTCTAATGAATTTTTTTTCCTGCAAAACCTCATGAGCAATCTGTGGGCATGCTGGGGGAAAAGAGTTGATGGGTCTTGTCATTTGTGTGTATAAGCCTCATCCCCTACTCTATCTGGTTTGTTCAAAACAAGACAGACAGTGGTGCTGAAAGGGTAAAATGCTATGATAATACAATGCACTCTTATTCAAAGAAGTATATTCTATGATTCCTCCCCCTCCTCCAAAACTATGAACATAAATCATGTTGCTGGTTACATTATCACCACGCACTGCAATCAGGCATTCATAAGATTCAAATCCACTGAAGTCATAAGCAGTCTTTGAGTTAACACATCCAAGAAGGTCCAAGAAGTATTTTGCAGTACCTGGTTTTCTGGTTTTGCAACATAGTTTGGTCCTTTGGAAAAGGGGGTCAGCAGAAAGCAGGCTCAATTGAAGATTAAAAAAAAAAAATAACATATATTAGTATGCTTGAACTACTTCTACATCTGTTTCAACATAATTTTCTACAGACCCCCTTGCCATGATTCAAACTTCACCTCCTGTCTCTGATAAAGTCCCTGGTATTCATTCTTAATACAACAGAATGTTACTGTTACATAATATTTATAGCAAGCCTTCCTAAATCCTCTAAATTACTTAAACTATGCAAAAATTCAAGCTATGCATCAGGGACCAAGCACAACAGCTTTCAGTTGTGGGAAAGAGTGAGAAATTTAACTCTCAGTTTCCTGGATTTGTCAAGCTTAATCCTAGCCCAGAACATTTGTTCTAAAGCATTTCTCTCTGTTTGGGGAAATAAAGGAGCATTTGTCTCCACTGCATGTGCACATAAAGCCAACTTCAGTGTCTCCAACCATCAGATATAGTACACGAAAAAGATGCATTCATGATCTGTGTTCTTCTTGTCTGGGCACATCACACTCATGTAGCAGATGCATGATCTTCAGATGTCTTAGTCTTTCCCTAGCATATCCCAAGGGTCCCTGTTACATGCTGATTCAGTTTTCTAGTCAGGAAGCATTGAACCAGACAAAATAGCTTGAAAATTACCAAAAAGTCAGAAAATGAGCCTGGCAGGAGCCTTAAGAATTCCAGCCCTCTGCAGAAAATAACAATCCAGGCCCCTCACAATAGTTTCTCTTCTGCTTTATTCTTAAGACCTCAGTGCTGGTAATCACATCTCCTCTCTATTTACATAGATACATGCTCCCAGCAGAAACCTTTCACAGTCTCTGATCTAAATCTTCCCTGATACAATCTGAATTTATCCCCCCTTATCTGATTCATCATGGTTATAGAGACAATTTATTCCTTTTCTGGTTTTGTCTTTATTTGAAGGCTATTATTTTGTCTTCTCCTTAATCTTTCCTTTTTTTAGGATAAACAACTTCACGTCCTTTTATCTTTGCTCATAGGTCATGTTTTCTAGATCTCTCTCTGTTGGTCTTTTCTGCCATATGTCCAACTGGTCCACATATCAAATACTGAATATCTTCACTTGGCTTAGATAGGACAGCCTTGCTAAAACATTCTGTACATCCTGTGTGCCTAAGTCACAGTAATAGGGCAGATGGCATTGACCAGAATGTATTTGCTTTTTGCAGATACAGGCTGACAAGGCGATGTTTTTCCTGCTGCCAGCGTACTTGACCTAAGGAGAGATCACAGTAGCAGAAATGTACAAACTTACTTCCTGCTTTGACATTTTGATCAACTCTATACTTTCATAAGCCTAGTTCAACATTTTTAGGCATTTCTATGCATACATATACTTATAAGCATGTATATACATATATATATATAATGTCTGCAATCAACATACCTACACATATCCCAGCATGTGCATGTATACGTAGTGTTAAATATAAACACATGCATATATATCTGGTAGCAATTCTTCCTTCACTTCCCTTAGTGCAATGTGGAAGGAAGCACAATTTCTTTCACTGTAAATGAGCCTCTGCAGCACAGGACAGATGTCACTAGTCAGCAGATTGTTTTTGCCTGGAGGAAATTGGTGAAATTTTACACTAAAGGGCAGAGAACTTTACTGGACCTTTTGATGATCTCCTTCTGTAATGTCACAGAATCTTGTTAACACAAAGACAATAAAGCAGGCTTGTTTAAATAACCCATTACTATTCGTCTCTTATTTAGACCACATCACCAAATAAATGACTGCTGTGTCTGTTTTTTCATCAATCCTTCTTTGTTTCAGACTACCACAGAGGTTTTCCGGATTAACTCACAAGTAAATTAACTAGTTCCTGCTGAATGGACCACACTGAAAAGGGCACCTATACAGAAAAGTTGCATACCTGACAGAGACTGAGAATCTGTTTCTTGTTGAGCAGGACTAAGCTCAAGATGCAGATGTCAGAATATTAGTGTTGAAATACATATAAAGTGATTGGAAATTGTGCATGCATAAAGCGTTGTTCACTGACATGTAGAGGTGGTGAATGAGTAGGTCTTGACTGACAAGCAGTTTTTCTAAATTTATCTCAATATGTCATGTGGATCAAGCCAAAAAGCAAATAGCCGAGCTGAGCTGAGAGCAGTTGGAGAGACTGGTGTTGCTGAAGGCGACAGGCCTCCTCCCTTTTCCTCTTCCTTCTCCTCTCCATTCTCACCTTGCTGTGACCTCCCAGGAAGATGATTCAACTCACTAAATCATCAGAAAACTAAGGGGAAAGACAGGGTAGGGTTTTGCTGGCTTAGTGCGTTGCACTGTGTCACCCTGGGGCCATCGTGCTAGACTTGTTCCTCTCAGTCCTGCACTCATCAGCCAGGACCTTCTATAGTTTTTGTGACCACCTTGTTAACATGCCAGAAGTTGACCAAGACCCATGGACACCACCACAAAGCAGGTGAAGATTAAACAGCTTATCCATTTGCTTATCCATTTGATAATATTCCACTGGGAAATGCAGCTGAAATTACTTTGGTATCAACAGAGAAGGATGAGGTTTTGAGAGACAGATTCAGAGCAGAAGTCCAGCTTTGCCTTCCCCAATCAGCTTTTGGAAAAATACATATCCAGGGAGGCACAGGGAATCCCAGCAGCACTAAACAAAGTTTAGTTATGAGCACTCCTCCTGCCACTGCAGTGATATTATCAAAGGCTGGGGGAAGATGATTGGACACAAAATCCTAAAATACAGATATTTTATTTAAAATAACTGACAAAACCCCATAATAAAAACAACAACAAAACCCCCAACCAAACTAAACCAAAACATAAAAACAAACAACAAACAAACCAAGACATTTTTAAAAAACTGAATTTGTCATTAGAATTGCTAATTCACTGAAGTGATAACATGAAATTACACCTTCTGAGTTGTGATTAAAAAATAGCAGCTCTAGAAATTATGCTTTATCAATTTTCAGTCCTACTACATGTATGCTAAATGGAAATTTTGCCTTAAAACTATGATATGGATTAAACATTTTTGTAAATTTTAATAAACAATGTCAATAATATTTATTGTATGTTGCTATTTATTGAAAAAAAATAAAGATAAGAGAAGAAAAAATATATATACTTGCAGAAATAGCAACTGAAACCCACAGAAAATAACCTGGAATATTTTTCATTTGTGAAAGCAAACAAATCTTTTCTGCTATGTTTAGACAGGCAAGATTAAAACCCTAACTTTTCACTGAAGGCAGAAAAGCATCTGGAAAATAATTTGTCTGTTTAAGTTACTTGGGCTTCTCAGGCCTAAATGTGGTATGCTTCTTGGATAAGGGAGGACCACCACTGAATCTTGAAGTCAGTGGAATTATTCTGTTAGAAATAAGGCAAAAATCAGACTAAAAAGCCTGAAAAACTGACCTAACAATCTCCTGCAGCCAAGCTTTGGCACTGTAACAGAAAGCTTAGAAGTATTTATGTGTGTCTGGGGGGGGGTGGGGGTGGTGTCTGTGTCTGTGTGTGGTGTGTGTGTGTATGTTATCATTTTTGTGCTATTCTGGAGCTTTCATTTGTATCTCCGGTTGGAATATTTGTATCAAAACAATTGAAACTCACATTTCAGAGCAGCAGAATCTGTTTATGGTCATTGTATATAAATGACTCCTCTAAAGACTAAAGTGTGACATATCTGTATTTTGATTCAACCTGTGACTCCACTATGCTCAGTGGTAATGCTGCCACCAATTTTAGTAGAGCCACATATCACCTGAAAATTTGCATGGAAGCCAAAACCTACAAAAAACCTCCCCTCCTTGGCTTTTCTGCATGAATAAGTCTCACTCCAGTGTATGAGACCACACCTCTTCCTATCCACGTTAAAATTATTGTTCCCTGTAATTACACTAGTGTGTTTGTGAATCTTCTGTCCCTCGTGCAAAAATGGTAGTCCCTTTGAAGTTCAGCTGCATTTTACTCCATCTTGCTTTACTGTGGTTATTTTTCCTTTAAGAGGACCAAAGCAACAGCAAAAGAGAAAGATGATTCAGCAGACTACTGCTGATATCAGCAGAATCACCATTAAAAATGTTAGGCTGGGCAGGAAAACTATTCCTCGTCTTGCATTCCAGAGAGCAAGTTCATTTTCCTCTTCTCCTCAGTGTATAATCTGACAGCAGTGAGCAAAATTGATATTCTGAACGGCCAGACCACTATGGATGATACAGAGACTTCCTGACCCATCTCCCCTTGCTGAGCCACAGCTGCACTGAATCTTGGCTGAGGTTCTGGCAGAGTCAGATCAGTTCTTTTATTGCACACTTATTTTCCACGTTCCTTGAATTTCTGGATTGAAAACACTATAATATAAAGTAAAACACCACTTTCCCCCCACTTTTGATTTTCCAGGATGGAAATAGAAGCACAAAAGTTAAAACTTTGGAAATTTGCCGAAGTCTCTCAGGATATGCCAGATTTTCTTAATTTCTAATGAGGCACTCAGAAGAGAGAATGTTTCAAGTCTTGAGTTTACACAGCTGATAATGCCCAGCTAAGATAACATTCTCTTCATGAGGTGTCATCTTGGGCAAAGACGGTCCCTCAAGCACTGGCATCACAGAACCATTGTCATTTCATCTCTGTGAAGCTCTGGGACCCCAGGCAGCTCTGGAATGAGTAGAATATACCCTTAGTATTTTCCCTACTGTTAAAAACAAGCTTCGGTTTATACTCCAGTGAAGTTCATAATGTCTGTTTTGCCACTGGCAGAATATGTTCCATGTCCACATAGTTCCTCTTGCAGCCTTGCTTTCTGCACAATAGCTCTGCACAACAGCTCTGCACAACAGCTCTGCACAATAAGTAAAATAAGCATGCTTCCTACAGGTTTTAAACCAGAGGTATTGTGAAAAAGCATTTTGTATTGTGTTGAGATCTCAGGTCAGGAACTAGAAGCGGCTTTTTTTAGCAGTGTGCCATGGGAATGCTCAGCTAACAGAAGTGTGTCTTTAGGACCTGCTGACATATCTGGGAAGAAGGGACAGCATGGCTCTTCTTCTACAGAGCTGGTGATAGAACACAACCCTGCACAAAATTGGCATCCACATACAGAGTACTGTCAATTTTTGTGCTGATGTGAAACTTCTTTTCTAGGGACTGGCACTCTGTGCCACTACATTCATGCATAAGGCATAAGTCAAAATCTTTTCTCCTAGAGCAGCAAGTCCTTGCCTAAGTATTGGAATCTTTCTTTCTTTCTTTCTTTTTCTTTCTTTCTTTCTTTCTTTCTTTTTTTCTTTCTTTCTTTCTTTCTTTCTTTCTTTCTTTCTTTCTTTCTTTCCTTTCTTTCCTTTCTTTCTCTCTCTTTCTTTCTTTCTTTTTCTTTCCTTTCTTTTCTTTCTTTCTCATAAACCAGCTTGAAAACATTAAATTTAAAGAAGAACCAGGAACAAAACATATTTTCACAAATTACCCTCCAGAGCATAAAAATACCTTTACAAAAACATACACAAAGTTCATTGTTCAGGGAAAGTAATTTTATTCCTAACTGTTACTGCTCACTCTGAGGCATCTGTGTTTTAGTTTATACCTGCATCTGTCTCAAAGATATGATCCTAACAAATACTGTTCACCCTTACATGCTCTGGATTAAATCCTAGTCTCTCAGAAATCAATAACAAAACATCCTTCAGTACAGCCAATTTTTTTTTCTGCAATTATAAGTACAGTTTATTCCCTCTCTCAAGTGTAAGGTCCCCTCTGCATGACACTGGCATACTCCTTCCATCTGGCTCCTAACATATTAAATTTCCTACTTGTTTTTAAAAATGTATAGCCAATGGTTTCCAGAACTTCATTCCTAGATCACCAACTTGCACACAATTTGTCAAAACTTGGTTAAAATATTCAGTGTCCCCAATGGCCTAAGGATGATAAATGGGATGTCTGTTCCTCATTTTTCTTTCCTTAGGAAGCTCTAGAAACTCCATTTATGTGAACAGAAATCTACTATCAGAGAATAACCAAGAGAAACTTGTCTGGTAAGTGATACTTCCGTGCATTTGCTGATGTAGTCAATTAAAGTAATAACCTAACAGCCATATGTTGGCAATGTTTTAAAACACTTCACTAGCCTTTTCCCATGTATGACTGACTAAGGAATCTGGATGCAACACTGACATGAATATTACAGATGTTTTTTCTACATATCTGGCAGAGATGCATCCAATCATTGCCAATTAAAACTATAAGCCAACTTATTATTATCTCTAACTGTACCCCAAACATAACAGGATATGTTTTTGACATACCCCTGCTACACGTCATGCAGACACTGAGCGGCCTTAGATTTTGCTCAGCAGGAACAGTTATAAATGCAGACAGCACAAGGATGCTTGGGCTGCTGCCCTGTGCCTGCTTACAAGCAGTATAGCATGCTTCTGAAAGAATGACACCTGAATGATACTGTAGCAGTAAATAACATTTGCTTTATCTCCATTACAGCCCTGCCATAAAGATGTTTTAAAGACAAAAAATCATTCTTACGATGCAATTTGTTGGATTCAGCCTGGAATTTGTGCCACCAGCTCTCTAGCTTCATTCCTTCATGCTTCATCTGCCCAATTATCAAATCCCCTGTTGTACAAAGACACAATTCAGCTGTTCTGAGGGCTTAACTGTGCCCTCAGATACAGGGATGTGCAGTGCTTTGCATCTTGTAACATCAAAATGCACAGCAGCCAGTTTTCACTGGGTGCACAGAGATGCATCCGCATCTGAGTCCTGAAGTAAACAAGTAAACACGTTCCAAAAGATCATTTAAGGAGACAAACATGCATTTAGATGCAATGAATTGCTAACCCTCTCAAATCATGAACATACACCAAAACAATACTGAAACATGAATGTTGGGAGACTAGATGCTCTGATTTACTCACACGTTCCTCCCAGACTAAAAATTCTCTATGCGTAAGTGCACTGTAAACTAGACTTTTATACAACTTGCTGAATATCTGACACTCTTTTTTAATTTTGTTTAACCAGCTATTCCCTTTCCTCTGGAAAATTTATGTCATGGCCTTACTTCCAGATCAACTATCTCCCTGTCAGTTCTTCTCTCTGATTATCAGTCACTTCTGGGAAAATCTCTATGATCTAAGATGTTTTAAGTGTGCTTGCAGCTTTATCACACGTTACAAATGAGGATTCTTTTCTGTGATGGAAATTCTTTTCTGTGATGGAATGAGCAACAGGCTGACACTGAGAAAATGTTTAAAGAGAAATACTACAGAAAAAGAGGTTGCAGAGAGATCTCCATTTCAGAAGGATGCACCAAAACCCGCTTTTGATCTGAGCCATGTGTTTGTTCACTCTTTCCAGAGGTTTAAGGCACACTGCTTGTTTTTCTATGCAAAATATTAGAGGCATCATTATAACTTCAATCACTGACGGTAATGGGACTGAGGCCAGTCAAAGGATGTTTTTTTCTGGCCATCAGAAAGGAAGGAACAGTATAAGTCCTACTTTCTGCCATTACAGAGCCCCAAATAGCATAGCCAGTGCCTCTGTAGGCAGGCATGTGTCTTCCAAAGAATGACCCGTTTCATGGTGCAGAGGAAGGTTTCCACCTCATCTCCTTTGATGTGTCCTCTTCCCCCAGCTTGTCAGTGAAAGAAGACAGGAACTACCAAGGAGCCATTCAGAGGACTTGAGTTACAATTCTGCAATTGGCTGTAATAGGCAATGTCTGTCCCTCCACCATGTGCACATATTTCCCTTAAAGGAATCAAACAGGGGTAAAAATCTCATGAACGGTAACAGTGGAAATAGCTGGCTATCATCAGGTAATGAGGGATCTTCATTCCTTGTTCAGCTTTTTGAACTACTTCACCCATTATAGTAAAGTTATGAAATGGAGACCAGCAGACTGGGAGGCTTCCTCTCCCCAGTGAAACTGTTAGACTTTCGTAGAATGTTTAGCTGTGGAGTACACAAGCAGAACAATTTTTTAAAAGCAGCCTTCATTTTTACTGATAGGCTGAGCTGTCAGAATTCATTTCACACACAGATAAAATCAAAATGCAGATCTCTGCAGGAATAAATACCTATGCAGCCAAGGCACTGCTTTGCTATGATTACTACTCAAAAATATGCCAGATATGAGTTCAAGGAAAAGCTCCCATTAAAACAATAAATGAAATTTAAAGGACATGTGGCACTGAAAAAGATTCTTAAGATTCTTCTTAAAAGATTTCATGAAAGACTTTATCTTTTCAGAAGCACAGAGTTTTCCCTTGAAGCATAGTGAGAGGTTGCTAGGCTCCTGAGAGAATAAATAAAATGGAGATGTTCATTTTTCATTCTCAGTAAAACAGTGATGAAATACCTTTGTCAAAATCTATTTGGCAAACTGCTTAGTGTATCTCGAATTACTGCATTTTATGTTTCTGGACACGAAGAACATCATCTTTCAAGATCCTCTAAAATAATAGTTGTACTGAAACAACAATATTGAATTTTGGTTTGTTACAGTCCACTAGGTGATAAAACTGTCAGTGTTTCATTTGGACAATTTTAACGAGTGGAATAAACACTCATAAAAGTCACTTTTTCACACTGTTTTAAAGATGGTCACTGACCATTTTCTGATTTTACCCCAGTTTTTGGCTTCTTTATCATAAAAATCATTGCCTGGAGAGAGCTGCAGACTTCTAAATATTAACATGCGTTTTCTGTTTGGATTAATAGGACTGACTGCTAGGTCAGTGTTCCAGATAAAGATGAATTTATTTTTTTTTAAAAGGAGACTTGGTTGTCTTCAGAGTGGTGCAAGTATCCTAGTGATTGAACTGTACCTGTATTTGAAAAAACCAAGGTGGGTAAATAGGACAGAGAGGTAAGTCCCAGTGATAAGGGGGAGAAAGCAGAACCAGAAAAAAAAAATCACTTAAGATTCCTGAGATGCACAGCCACAAGGGAAATCCATCTGTACCCCCACGCAGCACTGCCACCACATTTGTACATATAAATATGCATATATGTGTATGGCCATTTGAAAAGATCTTTGCCTTCATTGTATTTCGCTGGTAAAAAGAAGACAAAGAGCTTCCTACCTTCTGACCAGCCTTTACAAGCCCCTGGGGCTGCAGCCCAGCTTAGAGCTTAGGAAACTCTACAGCTGGCCGAAAGGTTTAGTGAGCTGTTCCTGACAGTCTCAGTCATTTCTGCATTTGTTCTCTCTTTCACTTAAGGCTCAGAAACAAGGAGTCCTGGGGACTTGTGCACCAAAGCCCTTTGTGCAAGTCTCACCTCAGAACTGCTCACAGGTCGTTGTTAGCAGCAGGCTGTCGACCAGCGGAGTCAGACAGTTTGATTTGGGTCCCTGGCTGGGAGGCAAAAGAACTGTGAATAGAAGAATAGCAACGTGCTCCTTTGCAATTAGGTATTTGTATGAAGAATAACCTCATTTGTCAGAATGATCATGAATAGCGAATAAAAGGAGGTATGAACACGATCACACTGAACAGCTGCTCAGAACTGGAACAAATGTTGGCGAATACTCATTTGCAGTATTCTTCTAGCTCTGGATTTTCTTTTCTCCCCTCAAATACGGTCTCTACTTGAGTGGCTTAGCAAAATAAAGACAGATGGCAATGGATTATCTCTAACACTTCATTAATTGCAGTGCAGCCATTACGGTATTTCTAAAGCACTCACCAGAGCTTTGCCTCATGATTTCCTTTTAACTGAGTCACATGCCACTTAGTGAGTAGGGACCTAACAAGAAATTGTGACTTACTAATTAAGAATGCCTATGTTAGTCATAACAGCACACAAATACCTTAGCAAATTTCATGGCTGAATATATTGTGTATTTAGGAGAACTTTTTCAATGTAAAATAGGAAGCAACAAATTCTTGCAGAGGCATGGCTGCCTTATATTGTCTTGTAATCATGGCACAGATAGTGAAGGGAATCAAGCCAGATTTTATAGCCTAATTCACTCTGATGTCACTCAGCTTTCAAAGTTAGGAGCCTAATTTCCTTTTTCAAAATTGGCTTAGGCACATACAGACAAACTGAGAGATGATTCAAAGCCTAAAGATTCAGATAGTACACAGTGAAATTACTAATGCTACCAGGTACTTAGTTCTAATGACCACAAAGACTATCTGGAAATCTCTTGGATTTATTTCCTTCCGTTTATAAAAATGTGATTCATTCAATCCCATAATGGAAGTAATAGCAGGTTACTTAAGTAACCCACTATCATCACACCTGAGGAAAAGTGACAGCGCATCTCATTTCTTTATTCTCCTTTAGATAACCAGTAGTTTGACATATATGTGAAGAAAACACCTGTTGAACAATTTTTAATACCTTTATTTAAAAATACAGCTGGGATACTGTACAGAAGGCAAAAGGACTATAACTATAAAGGATCTCTCAATTCTAATAGAAAGCAGTTTTAGATAGTAACCCAGAGGCACTTCTTAAAACATTGTCACACTACCTTTCTTCTTAAAAATCAAGAGGAGTTCATGTACCTTGTCATTGTGGATTAGACAGGAATTTTGCAACACCGAAATTCCAAATTCAATAAGTTATCAAAGTTCACAGACGTTCATCCAGTGAAAAGCTGGCTGCTTCCAGCCACTACACAATCAGTACAGCTCTGGTGTCCATCAAGAGGGTATCTGCAGCAGTCAGAAGGATGAAAACTGTGTGTCGCATGGATGCGGTTAGACAGGAAGGAGCTAGGGAAATAAGAGATGGAGAAAAAGTGTAAGCAAGTCAGAGTTGATAGGATTGCTATTAGGAAGTGTTTCTGGGAAGAATGCTCTCTGGTTGTACTATGATCCCTGACAATGGCCCAGACCAGCTAGAGACACTGTGAAGGTCCAGCACCACATGTGATGCATCCTTATGGTTTGCTCAGCCAAAACTTGCTCTGTTGTCCTGATGTCCCACCCCAGGCTTTCACAGGCAGCAGATTGCATGGCACAGTAATAGTAAGTGCCCAACCACACTGGTGATAAGTCGCCTTGTCCCATGCACGTGGGACTCTATCCACAACCTTCTTCCAGACGGAACAGCCACTCTTTTTTCTTCACTGGCCTGAGCAAACTTCTATCCCTTCCCTCCCTTTCTGCAGTGGCACCACTGCACTAAACTCAGCACAGACTAAAGAGAAACTGTTCATCCTGCCAAGTGGGATTTTTGGGTCAATAGGCAGCTACAGCAGAGAGAGAGGTGTACAAGAAAATTAAGTCCAGCAGTGGAACAGCTCAATCCCAGAGTCACAAAGAATAGCCCAGCATCACAGCAAATAAAAGCAGAGTCAGAGAAAGCAACAGAAATTATTTGTGTTCTGGAAAATCTGACTTGGACACTGAAATCTGAGGTGTTCAGCTTGAATTTTGTTGAGCAATAATAGCCTTAGTTTGGCTAAGCAATAATTCAGTTTTGGTCTAACAGCGTCAACATAGGAAAAAATTACTGGCTGAAGCTGTCTCTTTAATTTTGCAAAGAGAGAAGAAAACAAGAAAGAAAAAAAAAAAGCAGATGAAATAGGAGCAGAAGCTAAACAAAATCAAACCAGAAATAGCACATTCCCAGCAGCAAGGGTGGATAATTAGCCACTGGAATAGTGTGCTACTGCATGTAGTGAAGACATTAAGTCTCCACCGCAGGTTGGATCTGTCCTCCTCTATCCAAACACAAGTTTTGATCTTTATGCAGAAATCACTGAGGTTTTTTGACATATGTTGTCCTGAATGTTGAACCACATGATTTTTACATTTCCTTCTGTTCTATCAGACTATTTATGGACTACATGATCTTCATACACCAGGCTGGTAAAAACATGCGAGTGATGCTATGTTGACTCTCTGTTCTACTTTTGTTGTTATTTATTAAAAGGGTTCTCAAAAGTCCAAGAAAGTGCCAGACTCCCCTAAGGCTCTTCCCAGCTGAGTTAGAGGATGAAATGCAGTTTTGCCTCCCAGGAGGTGTTGCAATGTCCAGTGTCTTCTGCCTTCTCAAGTGGAATCTGATGCCCTGGGTTGGACACTGCAGATCACCCTGCAGTGCCTGAGAAGTGCCAGCTGTCTCAGGTGGGATTCAGGACAGGCATCACACCGAGGTGACAGATACCTAAATTAGCTCTTACAAAATGCTGAGAGACAGTTGCTTATTTCTCCCTCTGTTTGGCCTAATTTGGAGATGCAATGGAGTAAGTAGTGCTACCTCTGGACTCACAGATCAAAAACTGCTCTTAAATTTGACAGCTTGAGCGACCCTGGCCCTTTAAACCAAAGAAACTGTCTGTTCTGCTTACTTTCAGCAATTTCTTGTCAGAGGGCACCTGGCCAAACACAGGTATTCTTCAGACCAAAGAACATGGGTTCAAACACAGCCCAGTCTAGACACTGTGAATGCGAGCACTTTTCAGAACTTGCACTGAACATAAGTGTCAGAAGTCTCACTGGCCCATGAAAAGGAAAATCCATCGGAAATATACGAAGTTTGGCTTTTGATTGCAGTGGGAGTAGAACTAAAAAGATAATTTAACTTTTAAAGTACAAGTATAGAACAAAGACATTGGTGCTTCCCTCTCTAACGGGCTGTCATTATTTTTATCGTTTTTTCTTGAATCTAGTACTTTTCACACATCAGGTGCTCTCTATCATAGTGTTCAAATCACATCTTAAAAGTCCTATTTCAAATGGATCTTGTGGTTTATTAACTACAGAGTATTTGTATCTCTTTAGTTTTAATTGTGCACAGGAAATCTTTGCAGAATCTTCTGAAGGCAAAGATTTCAAAACATATGGCCTAACCACGTGTTTTGAAAACAATGAGTAACAATGATAAGTAGCAATAATTATTTCTTCCAGTGCTGGGAAAAGGGTGAAGGTTAACAACTTATTCAGAGCAGAGACACAGAAGTGTTTTATTTTGTAGCAGCACAAGACTATTTTTCTGAGGTTACTGTTCAGAGGCTGGTCTTACACTGATCTTTTGACGGAGAGATTCTTTTTTTATTATGGCTGAACAAGCACAAAGAAAGCATGTGCACAGTAACTTTCCATAGGAATTCAAGGGAGCTCTGAAAAATAAGTTTTAGGTGTTTTAGGGGCTAAAGTTATGGGCAGCTATATTAGTGACTCCTTCCTATTCTTTCCTCTTTAATTTTCAACCAACGTATGAGTGCAGGAATTGTTACACTAGAAATGCAGCCCAGTAAGTTCAACTAACTACCCAACAGATGTTTCAATGCAGGATTTAAGAACTTCTCAGTAAGTCCAGGTGGGTTAGTTGTCCCTTATCATTATATCTTCTCCTGATCCAATAAAGATTAGCCTATGCATGAGATTTTCTTGCTGTTTCCCAAAACTATCGTCACTCTTTATAATCACTTTAAATCCTTTGAAAATTCATGATTTCATTGTGTTTCTGTTGTAGTGAGTTCCACTTTGCAGATCAGTTTTTTCACCACTCTTTACTGAACTTGCTCTTTTCCTCTCTCCCGTGCTGTTTATTGTATTTTAGATGGGGCTGCACCCTTGGTTACTACATTATACCTTCTGCAGACTTTATCATCCCATTCTTATCTCAGCAGCATATCCTGTCTTTTATTGACTGCATTCAGCAGAGCCCTAATGGCGCTATGTGAGAACCCAGCTTCTCTGCTGGGCTGATAAGGTTAATTGAGAATTCTCCAGTGTCTGGGTAGTTCATACTTTTCTCTTCAACAGGCATGAAATTCACTTATCATCATTCATCTGGACAACTGAGGCCTGAATTCTTCCTCAGCTCTCTGGTTCTTCCAAGTCACCTTGACTCATCTTTTCCATGGTGATCACTCCTCCTCCCAAGTCATATGTGAGTATATATCATAAACATTATATACCTAAACAAGCTGATGTATCATATCCTGATCGTAACCATTCTCTTTATCACTGCTTCTCCACCTGCTTTTCCTTTTGAAAACAAGTTACATAAGGCTACAGAAGACAACAGCCGGCTTTGCTGGGGACCACACCAAGTCACCAGCACTTCTCTGACACCTCAAAGCAAGTCAGCCTTAAAGGTGCCAACGATGAGCAATACAGGCTAAAAGCAAGGTAAGATGCTACCTGTTATCAAAATGAGCATCATTATGTCTCCAGTTTACACCATAGGTATTGACAAATTAGCAAAAAAACCCCATGCACTCCTTCAGATGTCTTCAGATGCTTTGGAGTCTGAATGTTGGATTGATGTTGATAATATTATACGTCCATCTGATTTGATAAAATGCCAGGAAGCAGTGTAATAGAAACTTTATTTAAATCTCTGTTATGACTGTATTTCAGTCTTTATCAGGCACTTCATAACAATAAAAAATGCATCATCATTTTTCTCACAGCAGTGAAACAACTGGTATTTTGTAAGGCTTGCGGTTTCTGTTCAAGTATAAAACAGCTCATATTTTCCTCTTACCTAATGGTGACCTTAACTTGCATCCTGATCTATTGAACAGTAGGAGTGTTTCCTAAATGACTTGGAAAACCTACCTTTAACCTTTCACATGGAATAAAGCTCCTGGGAATCAAGCAGATAGTTTTACATGGAAATCTAATTGCCTTGTTCATTTTCCAGAACAGACATTCAGAAATGTAACAACTATGAATTTGATCGAGTTTGTCCAAGCTGAAGATATATCTTTATAAAGCAGCAATTAATAGCGCTATTGCTATGCTACTGTTATGAAGGATGGGGAAAAAATTTTGAGAAAAAAATGCTTTGAGAGATTTCACCCATTAAGCATTTTCAGAGTACATCAAAGTTCAGTTAATTCCCTGCTACTTTTAAGCTTTTTACATACAAGGGCACTTTCTGCTTTCATCTTATCCTTTTTCCAGATGCATGAATATTGGAGGATTGCTGTGCACAAGAGCTGCAGATTCACTGGAGGAAGGGAAGTTGGTTCTCCCAGGAGTTTCAATGCAATTTTTCACATTAGAGCAGTGATAAAGTACAGTTGCATTTTAAAAGTCCTGGCACTGTATTAATTACAGTGACTGGACTGTTGGGTTTGTAATGGATGGTCTGTTCTGGAGATGCAGACGTTGTTGCTAGTTTGGGTAGTGCTTTGTACTGAGCTTTAGATCAGAACAAGTTATACACTCACACTGAGCTTATTCCTGCTTTCTTTGGCAGAGCAGCCTTAATTTTCATCTGAATGACAGCAGTTCAGTTTATGCACCTTAAAGAAGTGAGTTGAGGAGGCTGGCATGGCTCCTGCTGTAAGGAAGTGAATTTGGGGCAGTCAACACTGATTCTCACTCCTGTCTTCTCCTGCCCTTGCAGTCTGACACCTGGATCCTTTCAGCATGCCTGGATAGCTGTGCAGTGACTGAGCTGTGAAATACCCAGTTGGTGTAATACTGTCTGGCCATACCAGCAAAGGGTATGAACCTACCAAGGACATCTGAATGCAAAATATTTTCAAAGTACCCATATTAACAGGTTGAGTTTATTACAAAATTTTTTATTAAGACACAAGAATGAGAATGGTCTTTGTGTTCTCGGAAAGCAGAGGGTTTTTAAAAATCAATTTTCTCACTCAAACCAGGTCAAAAAGAAAATAAGAAAGGTTTTCTCAACTTGGTCACTGTTAATTACAAGAAAGAATGGAAATTATTGAAAACTTTCACCACAAAAGTGTTTCATTTTTGTTTAAACATTGTACAATTCTTTTTTCTTTCCTACAACTTAAATCAATATGCCTAAATAACAGCCATCACAGAATGAATGAATTTTTTGGTTTGAAAATAGAATTAATTTTGTTGAATTCACAACATTTTTGCAAAACCAAATCCCATAAACGAATTCACTAAAACTGCTCCTTTTCCCAAATATTCTTCAGTCTTCAGAATAAAAGCTTTCAATAAAAAATAAATGCAATTTCTTTTTGCTCTTTGAGTAAGAGTGAAACTGTTTCTCACATCTTTCTTTTGTAAAAATCAGAGAGCTCCAACTTTTATAACAACATGATTAAATCTCTTATTTTTCATCTGTATAAATATTTTAGCAAGTGCTATGGACTGCAGGTTAATTTTTTTTTTCCTCAGTATAGGAACAGCTTGTCCTTGGGAATCTCTTTTCCTCATTTTTATAAGCTTGCACAGATATGCTTAAACCAGACACATTAGGAAATGTGCCGTCAGTGCGTTTCACGACCATAGCGGTTTTACTGCTATTGCATTTGATTAGGCTGCTTTATTCATTCCAGTTATCTTCTTCAAGGTCAAAAAAAAATCAGTCCTGCAACAGCTGTTTTCAGTGTGCTTTTCCTGTGTACTAACCTATACCCTCTCAATAACACAAGGTTGAACAAAGTAATTAACTGTTCATAAACAAAATGGTGATATATTATAACCACAGAAAGGAATAAAAAAAGTTGTTACTTCCTGTAAATGTAAAGAGATGTGATTTTTAATAAATTGAAGGGGAAAATGGCACCGTTCCCAGTTTTTCAAGGCTGTATGTATAAGGATCCATTTATCACCTCAGTGACAAGTTCTGGAACCCCTGTCATTAATGCTGAAGCAAAACACATTTGAATGTCATGTCAATAAATCATTTGCCAACTAGAGGGTTGAAGGGTTTTACAGTTGTTAATCTGGCTGGTCTGGGAATAGAATTCGCACACCATTTTCTTTCATTACTAGGAACAAAATAAATCCAGATTATTGCAATCATGGCATAAAAGAGGGAGCCGCAGTTTCAAAGATTATTAAAAGTGCAGAATATATACCAAGTAACATCATGAAGTGATGTGTTTGTTTTTCTTAATCTGATACACCAGGAAAAAAAAGTGTGCAAGATCCAACTGTTTGCCAATTACTTAACTGAAAACTGAACAGATTTTTTTTTTTGTTTCCTAGATTGATCGTACTGTGTTTTGTCAAGAACCAGACAAAACAAATGGGCACTGAAGCACAATCTGAAAACGAGCTAATCAAAGCTATTCTGGGCAAATGGCAGAGAAGCACTGCAGACTTGCAAGCCTGTAAGGTCAATATCTCTCAGGAGTTCACTCTGTCCTATTGAAATGGAGGTCAAACATCAGCATCTCGCCTGACTATAACTGTGTCAGTGAATCGAGAAGGGTATATGTGATGGGATCTCTCAGGCAACCACAATGTGGCTGATTAGTCATTGCTATACTAGTTGATGTTCGATTTGTGTCTTTCAGTGGATATAATACAACTTCACACAGTGGAAGGCACCGTCAGAGCAATAAGGTAGAAGCCAAAACAGCTTCTTCAACAAACATTTTTATAACACTTGCATCTAATAAAAAGTAACAATCACACAAATCTTCAAAATGTGAAAGATGCAAAATCCTCTCCCACCAATACCTTAACCAAGTGGTTATTTGTATTTCTGAAGTCAGAAAAAGTTGGATCAAAACAAGAGTTTTCCACACAGAATTTTTCAGTTTTGAAATATAACATGCTTTTCATTGGATAAATAAACCAATAGGCCAGAGTAGAGGCATGGTGAATAGAGAAAGAAAAATGTGTCAATGCCTGTAGAGCAATACAAGGCTGTATGGTCATACTTTATAAAGAAGAAGTTTAGGGAAAAAAAGTGGGTTCCCCAAAGTTAATATATTAAACTTGATGGTATAACTCAATTTGTTGCAGAAGACTAAAAATTTGGAGTGCATAAATGGTTTCTGAATATTGATGAGTCGCCTCAGTGTTGTATGGAGGAATAGATCAGGACTAGAAACATATCAGAGTACCAACCAAGCTCTTATGAGCCATGTGACTTTCACCCAAGGCCATCACAGAACAGTATCCACTCCAGCCAAAGTGTCATGATTGTTCAGGGGCTGAATAGGATTCAGGAATAAGCAAGGACCTCTCATCTCCAGGGAAGAGATGGGCAGCTGGAAGACACAAAATGTCTCCTAGAGCATCTAGAGCTACTGAAGGGCATGGAGAGTTACTACCCCTCTTGGACTGTGCTCTTTGCTCTTCATGCACATGTGTTTTTGTTGCACGTGCACATGTTGCACATGCACATGCACATGCACATGCACATGTCTTTGTTAGCCATGGCAGGGAACAGCCTTGACATCCCACTTGTCAGTGAAAAGAGAGACTTCTGCCCTTGAAGTGACAGCTTCTCAGGCTTAGTTTCTCCTGCCTGTTTAAGTATAGGGTTTAATCACAGCTAAGTTCATGAGATGTGGGAAAATTATCAGTATAGAATCACAGAATATTCTGAGTTGGAAGGCACCTATCAGGATCATCAAGTCCAGCTTCTGGCCCTGCACAGGACACATCAAGAATCACACCATGTGCCTGAAGGTGTTGTCCAAATGAAGTACTCTAAAAATATGTCCTCCTTAATTACTAATTCATGAGGCCTTCAGAGCAGGGAATATGTCAGAACAGCTTACTATAGAGAGAACATCTTATAAATAAATGTTATGTTATACATATTAATTACTTCATTGATACATTATTTTTATTAAGTGACCATATGAGAGAACAATGACTCTTGAGGGAACAATTAAATGGGAGGTTAGTTGTTACCAGATTTAACAGACTATGATTAACATACCTTTGATAATAAAACACGCTTCAGAAATGTAGTGAATAGTTCTGATGATGATTTCTTAATACTTCTTTTGCCATGGAGATCATGGAAAATTTCCTTTTGTGTTGCACAGAGATTAGACTGTACAAAGCAGACCTAATTGAAACTTCAGTTACACACTTGCAAGATGAAAAGCTATGGTAGAGTTTCACAAATGTAGCAAGAAACAGGTCTGTTCTTGAGCAGAAAACAAAATTTAACTTGCAGAACCTGAAAGATTTTAAGAAGCCCAATTCTGGAGAATTAAACATTTTTTTCCTCAATTGTACTCAATGAATACATTCTTGAAGAGATTGGCATAAGGTGGATTTCACTAATCTGAAATCACAGGCAGTTTCACTTTAAGTTAAACCTTATAGTAATGAAAATTCTGAGAAAAACTCTCATTTTAAATGTTTACTGCAATTGGTATCCAAGGGGATGTTAATGATTTGAAAAGTGTAAATGCTCATTTTGAGAGAGTAGTGAAGTTTTTAGTTGCATATTGATACACGCTTGACTTATGAGAGAAATTTCATTTCCAGTTCTCCCAAAGAAAAAGCAGGTGTAAGAGCCCCTGGCAGAATTATTACATTCAAACCAAGGTCCAGATCCATAAGTCTGACAGTACACAAAATAGCCCCCTCCAAGACAAATTCCTTTTCATTTGGGGAATCATAATAGCATCACCAATGGAAGTTTAACATGAACATAGGACACATTTATTTTATCATTAGAAGTAAAGTCTTTGGTTTCCCTGTTTCAATAGCACAAACCAGCGTCATCATCTAACTTCTTACTGAATTCACTCTCCTTTATCTCTGCCCAGGAATGCCAAGTGCCCAGGCAGTCACTTCATGATGCTTGTAGCAGAAGCTGGAAGGGAACTGTTAATTAAGCAATTAGGTCTGGGGAGGGGAGACTTGCTGATGAGACCTTGAAGAGGGATACAAGGCCTGGGTGTAAAACACAGGAGTCCAAGAGCCAGATGGTCATGCAGAGGAAAGCTGGGGAAGTGGAGTTAGCTCCTGCTGCTGGCCTCCAGCTTGCCTGAAGGTCCTCCTGCAAGTGGGAAGCAGATTGAAGGCAGGATGGATGCAATGGCAGGCAGCCCTGGAAAGGCACAAAGCATTTTAGAAGAACCTAGATTTAGCTGAAAGCTTTTTGAAAGACACTTAGTGAGATGCTTCTCACCCAGCTGTAATGGCCTTTGGCAGGTGGATGTTCACTGCTGAGGTTTTCATTTTAGGCTCTCTGTCAAAAAGAGAGAAATAGGCAGTCTTAAGCAGCAGTTCATCTGACCTATTTTTATGTGTTGCTGAGGAGGGGTTGAATTGCCCAGATATACATATTTCTGGCAAGATGAATTTGTCAAATGGTCACATGAAACCCATCTTTACTCTCAGCTTTGGGAAGAAGAAGCCCAGTGTGTAACAAATGAGGATAGCTGTGGGTTGATTACGTTTGTTTTAGTTGCTCTGACCATTATTTAAGCCTGTGGGAGTATTGCAGGAATATTATGCCTAATGATGACTGAAAGTGTCAGATTCCCCATGTGTGCTGCACAGATGGTCCACAGTGACCTCGATTGTGTATTTAATGTGCACAGAGACCACTTGTACCACACATATGCAGGAGATTTGAAGCCTTCCAGAAACATCAGCCTTGTCACACACATGGTGAAAAGTTGATCCTCACATAGCAGGAAACCTGTGATGAAGAAACTATTCCAGCTTGGTTCTTTGTTATCCATAAATCCCAGGCAAATGTACACATTCCTTACATGCCACCATGCATCTCTTTCACAGAGCCATGGGGATGTATGTGGGGGAATCCAGATACTAGACAGCCCTGCCATTACTATCACAAGGAGAAGAAGCCCTCAGAGGGATCAGTCAGCTAAACTACCATAATGGCAGACACTTTGTGTAGCAGAGCTCTGTCATTGCAGAAAAAGTACTTTGAGGGTTGATTTATTTCAGGCTCCTAACAAAGAACAAACTGGAAAGTCATATAGGAATCCTAGACACTGAAATTTCACCTCATATTTGTCCGAAAAAGCAATCATGTCTTTAGAAAGATCTGCCAGTATAATTGAATTTACATATATTTTCTGTTAGCTAATCAATTTTTAGCATCTAAATCTGACTACTCTTCCTCAGTTCAGCTAATATTTTGAATCAGTTTTAAGAAAAAAATCAAGGCACAATATTTTATTTACAGTGCTACTATTTTAAATCATAGTTCAAAAGAAGGACTATATTTTTTGTAAGATGACAATTTCAACCAGCTGCCACTGATATTATGCCACCAGAAGCTTTTCTGTTTTCTACAGTTTTGTTCAGTTTGGGCAATGGTTCAATGGTAAATCAGCATGAAACCCACAGACATTCTAGATTTGTTTCTGTTTCAATTACACCCAAAACAGGTACTTTGGGCCATCAGGTGTTGTATAACATGTTAATGTATGACTGTAAAATATTAGTTGCATCTCCTCTGAAACTCTCTTGCTGTTTTGCTAAAATTCTAGAATACTAGAGCTTTAAAACTGGTTTATTGAATTATAGCAATGTAAACTTGTTCAACTAAAGCCGGTTGTACACTTCAGTGAATCTTGCCCATGTGTATGACTAGATTTAGAAATGAGAAGTAAAGAAATCCTCACTGAACATTTAATGGGTTTGGACACTTTCTGGACCTGAAAAGCCTGAATTTGATGTTTTCTCATGGTATAAGAGCACTTTGGGAAACCGCTTTAACAACCCCACTAGAGAACACTATATGGTACAGGAAGAAAACTGTTAAAGCTAAGGTAGGTTTTGTGAAAAGTCCTTAAAAGATTTAATGAAGCAAGGCAAAAAACTCTGGTTTAGTCAGGGGAGTAGGCTTTGGCTTGCCTGAACAAGAGAGAATAGAACTTAAATTTCTCACTTTATTCTGTGAATGGTTCTCAGAGCTACATCTCCATTTTCCATTACTTGCATTTGTTAAAGTTGCCTTCACTGAAAATGAAATGTTTTAAATTTGGCATGCCATGTTCTTCAATGTGAAAACAGGGAACAGAATACTCTAATTTTGGTTCAAACTGTTCATTTTACGCATTTGATTTGAGAGTGCCAAAAATTTAACCAAGCAGTCAAGGAAAACAGAAAAATGAATTATCCACTCAAGCTGAAAAAAATAAAAGAAAAAATCCTAGGAGTTATTTTATGATGGAGCTTGTCAGATTTATGTACAGGATTGTATGATGTGCTTGTGACAGCAGTAACCTTGCATGCAACAGTCAAAGTGAGTCTTTACACTCCTTTGTTTCTTTAAGTTTTCTCTTTAGGATTTCTTGCTGCTGGTGTGAATAACAGGAGGAAGCTGAAATTTAACTTGTAGTGTCCAGAGATAAGGGAAGAATTTTTCTTTTACTATTTTTTTGAATGAGAGTGGCTGAAAGGTCTGTATTGAGGAGAGACTGAGGAGTTGGTAGCCATGGAAACCAGGCTGATGCTGGTGTCTTTGTCTAAAGGAATCAAACCGCTCAAAACTCCCAGAAACATCTTTATAAGAGCCATAGCAGCAGAACTGACAACAGGAAGAACAGTTATTGGTGCCCTGCTAGTAGAAACTGGGAATGTCAAGACTATGGAGGGCTGTGACCATGATTTAACAAGAAATACACAGTAATTCCAGCAAAA
>VZRE01011623.1:51135-66701 GCA_013396775.1 Cephalopterus ornatus
ATAAACCCAAGCCTTAAAAGCTACAGAAGACATTGTGGAGCAGCTGTTGGGAACATGGGTTTGAATGTAGGAGGGAATGACTCAGTTCTCAATTGAGTGAGTTGTGCGTGCATGAGTGTCACTTGCACGTGTATAGACAGAGCTGGGGCCCCAGCTCAGAAAACAGAGTCAGCAGCTTTTAATCCTTGCACTGAAAAGCTAACTGCACAGCACTTTTTCCCCCTATGTGATGGGAACAGAGATGATCTTTGGAATCATACACAGCTCCTCTTCAGAAGTGCCAACTACCCAAAGCCTGAATTCAGTGGCACTACAGAAATGTCTGCTCTGACAAAAACTGAGAAATTCCAAGCAGCACATTGTCCACCACCACAGCAAGAGGGAAAATGGTTTCATAACTGATTTGGGAGAAGGATATCTCTAGGCAGATGGCATTGGTCAGGGAGCCTGCTCACAGCAGGCTGATCTCAGAGCACTGTCCTCAATGCTTTCCCTTGAACAGGGCAGAAGACACACACCAGCATCTCTCCCTACATGTGTGAGAATTCAACACCTTTCCTTAACGCTCATCCTCCCAGTATCTAGAGCTATTCCTAACCTGGCAGCAAGCACAGATGAAGATATTTAAAACTGAGAATGTAAATCCAAAGTTCCCTGCTAAAAGCCATAGTGGTCTGATCAGCAAAGAGGCTGAACCTCTGATCTCACACATGAAAGGGGCTATCTTGGCTGCACAGAGCTGTGCTGACTCCCGTCCAGCAGACTCAGGCATGCAGAGCTCAGCTTTTTGTACTCTTCTTCAACAGTGCGCCATGTGAGAAAATCTCCTGGTTTGCTCCCAGCCCATACCTTATGTAATATTTAAATGCAGAGATGGGATACCTGGAGAAGAAAGACCTACATTTATAAATGTGTTATTCCATAAAGCAGACTAAACACTCAGGAGCTGCTAGCAGTAGCCTAACAGTCATTCACCCAGCCAGACATCTGATAGTTTTTAGTGCTGATCAAAAGAAAAGATTCTGGGAAGTAACTCTGAGAGCTATGTCTCAGTGTCATATATATTTTGAAACAGTGGGAGATTCTGATGCTTTAATGCAGTAATTTCTGGAAAAGGATAGCTGGAAGGAGTAGTGAAGATCTGACACAAAACAATTAGGTTTTGTAGTACTTGCACCATTGTTAACACTATAATAGCTCGGAGTAGTATCTGTGAAAGAACACTGAGCCTTTTTCTCATCAATAAATCCTTTATGGCATATGTTTTTACATTTCCACATCCATTTACCCATATCTTTATTTCTGAGGAAGTCAGTATTCATTAAAAGGAATACACTTTTAAAATGTGTCATTATGGTAAAGCATTTTTCATGTGAGGTAGAGAAGATATTGCAATCATTTTCATCCTTAGGTGTTAGTATAAGGAGATTTCACATTTTTTAAATGTACTCTTTATTTTACCTGAGAGCTTCCATAAAAGTCAGAAGACTAATGTCTTAGTCTAAAGAATAAAGTTAATTTCTCAGCTAAAAATACTCTAAAACCTGAAAAAAACTGTTTAAATTCAGTGTCTTGCAAAATATATGTTTCTCTACAAGATTTATTTTATGTCCTGGATGCAAAATGAATGTAATAAACCACTAAGCTAGCTTAAAGCACAAATTGAGTAGAATAATTATTCGTGTGCTTAATTGCAAGTACAATTCTGGTATCTGCAGTGAGGTCACTCACAAGTCTGAGCACAAGCATTTAAGTACTTTGTTGGATCAAGGCTTTAAGAAAATTACTGTTGCAACAGAGAAATTAAAGTCTCACTGATGGGACTCAACTGTAGGGAATTTAGCATAGGTAATACCACTTACAGAAATCCTTTGTGGAACCTTGTACTTTGTACAAAAACAGACAAACAGCAATGCCCTTATCTTCTTGTTTTGAAATGCAATAAATATCTTTCTTGCCCTCCTTTTGATCTTTTTATTTTTTATTATCCACCAAACAAAAGTTTGCTATTTTGAATGTTCCAGAATAAATAAAAGAATTAGTGAAAGTCTTAATGTGAGGAGGAGAATAAAGTGAGAAAGATCAAACCTACTACTGAGCTTCAATACTGCAGAAGAAGTAAGAGAAGTTCCACTTTAGAGTGGCTTGATCTTGAGAAACAACAGGTGATCCAAGAGAGAGTACTGGAGAAACACATGTAAGCACAACATGCTGAGAGGCAAAAAGAAGATTTTGGATTTGAGGTTCAGAAGCACCAAGGGGAGAAAGAAAATGAGAATAAGGCAGGCCACAAGCGAGGAGTGGTGAGCAATACAGGATGGGAATCTGGAGATGCCCAGGGAGCCACTGAAGACCAAGAGAAGCTTCATCCTGGAAAATGCAATTATTGAGTGATCACAAATGAAAGCAGAGGAAACATATTTTTTATGGAGCTAGGAGAGATGGGATGCTGTCATAGTCTCACTTCTCCCTCTCCAGAATGAGACACAGATTGGAGAAAAAGGAAAAGAAGCAGAATTCGGGAAAAGGGGTAGACAACGGAAATAAAGGTAGCAAATTACATCTGGATCAGATGTTAAGAAAAAAGAAAATGTGAGAACTGAAATGTGAAGCCACTGTCACAAAATCTTAAAAGACCAGAGATGCTTTGCAAGATGGACTGTTTTAAACTTTCCTCCAAAGAATTATGCCCTTGCAGGGTAAGGAAGGGTGTGTTCACTTAAAATGACGGCTTTTTGTTCCAAGTCTGGAACGGTATTCGGCGGGTATTAAGTGGGATGCCTCGCAGTTCAGCTGCAGGTATAAAGCAAATGATGCGTTTCTTTGCTTGAGGCCATCATTATGCTCTGTAAACAATCAGAATGGAGATTAATTCTCCAGTCACTGATTTTCTGCTCTTGGGGAAAAGCACGAGGGCACTTTAGAAAGAAAGCACTAAGACACTGATTATCTGTTTCTCCAAGCCAAATTGGTTTAGGTTTCTCTAGGCCTCCTAGCAACAGCTTTATTATTATGGAGTAATTTCCCCCCAAATACTACTAAAACAAGTATCAGATTAATGTTTCAGATAAGAAGAAAGTATATTCATTAACTCCGAGAGCCCGTCTATTGAAACAGGAACCTTGAATCAAACATGCAAGTATGGTTTTGTTTTGATGTTCTGATTTTTTCTTGGTTTTTCTTACATTATTTAACAGTGAATGGTTAATGATGATCAATATACACTACATTCATTCCATAAAAGAGAAAAAATAATTCCTGTTAGAAAATATTTTCCTGCAATATTAGCATATTTCACATATTGTCTTTTAATCTAGCTGTAGATATGAATCATCACACACACATGCATCACTTTTGTTTACTTACAAACCAGCTATACTGCATATTATGTTGGAAGTAAACATTTATATGAAGAATTTATTTAGCTCTACAGTAATTGCAGTTTCTGTTGTTCACAGCATTATGGAATTCAGATTTCTTATGACATTCAAAGAGAACTATGGTATGTTAAGAGAAGTGAACTAATCTCATAAATATGTACTCTTAGTTTCATGGTAAAATTTTCAGAAGTTATTATGTTACTCAGATGCATACCTCCAAATAACACTTTTTTTAAATCCCCAAGTAGAAAATCTATTATGTAGTCTCATTTTCAAAAGTACTTTAAGCACCAAGAAGTCACTGAGACTTGAGTTGACATGACAATAAATACTGCATGGAGAAAAGATATAGAAAGGAGCACTTCTCTCCTTCTCTGATTTTTTTGCCGTGACGCAGTTGTGATTTTTCAGAAGGAAGAGTATATTGTTTTGGTGCTTTCTATAGCCTTAACTATAGGTATAACCTTCCCAATTGCTCTCCAGAGGAATGGAGGCTGAAAACACTTTTTTCCCCCTTTTTTTTCCCCACCTTTTTTTTGCTTTGCTGTGGGCTGCCATAGTGCTAAGGTCTCCTGTGGGGCCAGCAGCTGGTTCTGTAGTGTCACTTTGTTCAGCCACACCATGAGTTGCAAAGGACTCATGCAAGGGGATGCTTGAGGACACAGGTTTGCCAGCAGGAATGCAGCTCTGCTGCTGGGGGAATATGTGAAGCTCCTTACAGGTTTTTCTTACTGGAGACTCTTTTAAGAGAGAGAAAACAAAGAAGAGGAAGTCAAAGTATCTACAGTGTTTCTATAGGACCTGACTAAAGAGGTAGGAAGTGCTACATCCATAATGGAACATCCAGGTGCTTCTCGGTTAATAATGTAGATTGCCAACAGTTTTACCTGCAAAACCTTTTTAGCATTAGGAATCTAAATGGTAATTACAGAACACGACTCGCTTGAGGGCAGAGTCAGTTTATATCTGATCCACTGTGTTCCTAGAGACGGTTGTTCTATTCCTTCCTTGAAGAAAAACTCAGGTGATATGCCAACGCAGACCTGGACTCATTGTGCAGGAAAATGTACTCTGTAGTCCAATTTGGTCAAGTGAGATTTAGCACCTTCTTATGATTGAACATAATTCAGGTGCAGAGAATTCCCGTCACTCTCTCTACTAGTGGTACATGTAATGACAAAGACTTTACATTAGAAATATGGATAATTTAAAACTAGCAAACATTCTTATGCAGCCAATGCTGCAAAATACTTTGAAATTTTAAAAAGGAAAACCTTCAACTTTCAAAATGTCAAGATTAACATCTGGCAAGAAATTTGAGGGAATACACAGATGGTTTCATTAAAAGTCACCTGAGGCCTAGGAGGATAGTTGTTCATAATACAAGATTTCTTACAAACAATAATAATTTATACCATAATGCAGGACAGTGATTCAGAGATGAGTGGTTCTAACTTTAAACTGTGTTTTGAACATTTGGTATCTCTAGCAAGAGTACACATCAAGTTTAACACACTTCATATGTATAATATAATAACAAAGAAAAAAAAATTTAAAAAGTCTTAGCTTATTATCCAGTTCTAATATAATATGCTTCATGCTTCTCAAAACTTCACCGAGGACCAAGTAGAATATACTCGACAGCTGGACAACCTTTCCTGCCCAGTATATTTAAATTCCTTTCAGCAAAACAAAGTAGATGTTGCTGTAAACCAACTCAAGTTTAACAAAAAGGCAAAGGACAGCATATGTTTCTCCCCACATCCTTCATTTTGTGGGTACAAAACCAAGCTGTCCCTGGCTGGTCCGAAGACCCTACACAGCAATGCGCAGAGTGCAAGGCGAAACAGTTTGGCACCTGCAAAGCTTACACGTGAAATCCCCAAAAGTTTTCAAATTGCTAGGGATTTTAGAGAGATCTGAGATCCCTTTTTTTGCAAAAGAACAGCTGCTTTATATGGAGACTTTCATTGCCTAAGGACCTAAGCTTGCTTCTGCATTATTGAAAATATATATTATAGTACAGCAAACAAGCAATGATTTATTATGGAGTCAGGAGGATTAGCAACATAGTTTTGACACTTTCTTTTTTGAATAAAATATACTAATAACAGCTTTGCAAAACTAAGTAAGGTAGAGCATAATATACTGAAGCAGATAATAAATGTCATAAACTTAAATAGACAAGAACATTTGTTTATGTTTCTCCTTGAAATCAGCTGTACGCAGCCTTCTTATTCACATATCGCTGAAGAAACTTTACGTAGCACTAAATCTGAAGGTGAATGTACGTCTTGAATATATGCTTAAATTTAAATCTGCAGCATTAACAACAAACAAATATTTCCCTAAAGGCTAACAGTGTTCTGTCCCTGTTTTTAATAGACTGTGAATATTACATACACCTGGTCAAAAATCAGGGAAATGCTTGAGTGGTAGCTGAAGTCTATCACTGACAACATGAACTAAACACAAATTAAATTGGAGGCACCCTTCAAAAGGGATGTTTCATATTTCTGAACTCAGGTTGTGCTTTGTATCTGTATTAAACATTGTAAAATTAGGAATTACAATTGTAAGTAAAGTTACATATATTGTTTGTGAAAATATGCCATTAAATATTGCACAGTGATTTTCCTGAAGCTCTGAATTGTATTAGGGCTCTTTTAATGGGATATAAACCAGAAGAATCCAATCTTTCTTTACATGCACCAACAGTTCCCATCATTTCATTCACATAAAATCTCCTTGTTGTTAGTGAAAAATGGTTGCTGAGTAAAGTAGGATATATCCCAGTATATGGTAACTGTAATAAAACATCTCTCACTTGAACAGCTGGGAATGACCTTAGAAATAATTCCAGAAATTCTGGACAAGAAAGAATAGGTAAAATTTAAAAATTTAAATATATTTATTTAAAGAATAAATGAAACTTTTATGGGCAAGTTTTTGTTGTAAGTTATACTTTCAGATTCTGTAATGTAACAATAATGCTACACCATATCTTTTCAGAGTGTTGTTTCCCACTTTTATAGTTATTTTGCACACCCTTTAAAGATAATTTTAGATGACATTGCCATTTCCAAAAACATCTAAAACAGATCTGTTTGGTGTAAAAAAGATTCCTGCATTGCTGCACTTAGCAATCAACTAAGCAATTTATTACTCCTTTAGTTAATCTATTATATAATTAGGCATTACATGCCTAGCTTCTTCTAGCCAAGATCTTCTGACAATTTACATACTTTGTCACAAAATTTCGAAGATGCCATGTGAAATGAGGAAATAATAAATATTTATTCAATTCCTGGAACAGAAGCACAAAGGTAGCATCTCTGTTCACAGCTGTGGAAAGGCAAGCATTTGGAAGTGGTTTAGCACCTGTGGCTTCTCTGGAAGCAGAGCTGAGTGCAGTCCTACCCAGTCTTGGCTCCATCCCTTCCTAAAAGCTTAATGTATGGCTCTTCTGCTGCAACTAAGTCCTATGAGCAGCCAAGTAAAGAAAGAAGGCAGTTGATGCTCCACTTCCGTATTCCATAATACAATATTAAAATCTGTTTGGTCGTTCGTTTATTTTTTTTTTTCTCATGGATAGACAATGTGTCTCTTCTATGATTTATGCCATTTAAACATGCTGACTTGCATACTTTTCCTGTTATTATGTTCAGTACATTGAAAAAGTGTCCTGACTGATGTGAACAACTCTTCTATGTAAAAGTGCTGTTTGGGGGTGATAATGAGGCCACCAAGTAGGAGCTGCTACTCTGCTTCAGCCAGTGACCTATCCTAGAAGCCCTCATCTCTCTCTCTCTTCTAGTTTTCTGACGTAAAATATTTCCTTTTGGGAAATATTTCAATGACTTTAAAGTTCCCTGCTAGATTATACTTTTCCTACTCCCAAAGAAAATAATGGGCAACATGTGAATAAAGAATTCAGCAAAAGTACATGCCATCTTATAGCTTACTTTTTTCATTGCCTTTTCTAGTCTACAGATAATTAACGAAGATAAGCAAAATATCTGCATGAAAATACAGTCATGAGCTTCACTGGAGTCAGTGAAAGAGCCCCACAAGTTCATTTAAAAGTCTTCCCTGGAATAACTCATTTCTTGCTGAAAAACTGCATTGTTCTTATGGGGGTTAAACATAATATTTGTTTTACAGTGTGACTTCATCACCATCCAAATTGCTTCTACGCTACACATACCAACCACCCCACCCACTCCTGCTGTGTATTTTAAATAACTTCACAGAATCCTTTTTACTTGCAAACTAGAGTGTCTCACAGTCAATGGGACTTCATCACATACCTGCTTTACAAAAGCATATTTATTTCATAGGGTGCTCAAGTCCTTATTGATTGTATATAGGAATTCAGATTAGAGTTTACAAACACTTTTTTTTTCTGATCTGTTACACTGTGATTCCTTTCATCTTCAATTTTTCTCCCACTTTTCAGCAATTTTGTATTAGTTCTGATCCATTTGTATGTCTATATTCTCTCTTAATACTCTCACTCCTTTTTATCTTTAGCAGCTTATTTCTGCTTGCTTTTTCTTCTTGTTATGGTTTATCTCTTCTGTATTTGCACTCATCCCCTTTACTTCCTTTCAAGCTAACAAATGTAGACTGTATTTACAGACTGGATTTTTTTTAAGAATAACATATCAAAGTCAGACTACAAACATTACTTATGCCTGATGTCAGTTATTCACTGCTTGTCACTTCCAATGCACACATCATTACAGAACCTTCACTGACACTCTGGCCCAAAGTATAAAACCTCTACCACTACATTTCAAAAAACAACAAATCTTTTCATGTATCAGCTGTCAAAAGAAGCTCTCAGAATAGCCAACAGAAAAAGGGACACAGTCACTACCCACATGCACTATATAAGTATGATCACATACCTACTAGCAGCAAGAGCTGATAACTTGGGGGTGGGGGGAAGCCCTTCACAAGTAACACAGATTGATTTTTTTTTTCTCTCTCTTCCCCCTCCCCCCCCCCAAACTGGCCTTGCCAGGGTATCTGGTGCACTCTTCAAAGCAGGGCCTGGGGGTAGCAGTGGCTGGAACACACCTGCAGCTCCACTGGAGGAACACCGTGGGTGAGTGCCAGCGTGGCATTGCACATTTGGGGCTAGACAATGTATAAGGCCATGTTGTGCTGCCTGTTGTGCTGCTGGATGAGCTATTCCCGGCAGAGAAGCCAAATCAGGAAGAAAAAGCAAGGCTTGGAAGGTCGGGTAGTTGCATATTCTGCAGGGAGTGTTGCTGCCACCCCTCTTCATTCAGACTGGAAAAAAAAGGGAAAGAGCTGATTCAGGGCAGCAATTCTTGCAGATGAAGTTCTTGAGAAAGTGGCATCTGTTCCTACTAGCAGAGTGCTTTACTAAAGAGGAGAAAAAACATGTACATAACTCTAAAGGCAATACAAGGTTTCATGTGTTAACCCTATACTTCAGCCTTTTATTAGGATTTTTGCTTGTCACATTAGTCTGTTACTGTGATTGCAAAGTGCTTCAGTATAACCAGCCTGTCCTCATACTTAAAAAACTGTAGAAATACAAAAGATAGCATGAAATAAACATTATGATTATCTTTGATATATCATAGTAGTTTAAATAGCAAGTTATTCATTTCTACATATAGTTCAGCTCACGTTCATCTTTTAATATTCCTTCTTTTTTAACTTAACTGTTCCCAAGATCCTTGTAAAGCTGACCCTCTTTTCTGAGGAAAACAATAAGTAACTACATCTTTAAAAAACGCTATAAAAAGCTTTCTCTCAGAAAACACCAAACACTACTGTCTGAGTTAATAATTTACCAATCCAAACCATGTCTAGTTCTTGAGAACTAGGTGTGTTGTTTTGTCATTTTCCCCCTGTGCTTTTCAGCTAGTTCTGCACCTTGCACAACACTTTAATAATGGAGAGACCCTGAAATCAGAACTCACAACTTTTGGGTTTATTCCCACTCAGACATCCACACTGCAAATCAGCTGGCTTGGGTGATACTCAGTCACACTCAGCAATCTTGTCCTCTCTTGAATTTTCTAGCTCCTGGGAATTAAAGGAGAAAGCCATGCAACAGGCAATGAACGAGTCCTGTAGTCACTCTCCCCTAGTGTTTACTGTGTGCTATAGGATCTGCTAGATCTTTCTCATCTCTCCGTCTGATCTAGACTTCCCTGATAGCATCACTTCCCATGCTAGCTTGATTAGCTGAAGAAAAGAAATGCCTGTCCTAGTGTTTGAGAGCTGTGCAACAGCCAGAGAGCTGCAGGCTGATGTGAGCACAGGAGGAGGGTGGGGGCTTTTTCCATGGATGAATTATGCTCTGTAGTTTAGTGTCATCACCTTTTCTATCTGTTACTGATTCTGTTGTTATGAGCCATTCTCTAATGCGGTCATGACTGTGTTCTTATATTCCTTTGGTACAATACTGAGAAATGTGATGTTCTGTGGTTTTAGTCCCTATAATGAGAACAAGGCAGCTCTCCTCACACACAAAATTTGTAATTATACATGACTATATTGTGTTACTGACAACTAATGAGAATCTCTGTTGAAATGACATTATTACATACCATTAACATAAAATGTCAAAACTAGCATGAGATTTGTTTTTATATGAAAAATAATCTTACTTTTTTAAGCGAAAGCAACAGACTTACAGTAATTTTAACATCAGTATTTTAATATATTTTATATTATTGTTAATGAGGTATGGTCAGAGGTTTTTCCACACCAAAACCACAAAAAGGGAATTTTTCCTTTAAAATATGTCACTGACTATCATTATTGTCCTCTGAATTTATTATGCAGGTGAAGTAAAATTCAAAACACATGAAATGCCCATGAGGGGGCCCTGAAATTATAGCATTAAGATAATATTTTGCTCCATATTCTTAGAGCACATGGTACACATTAACTAATTTACTCTCCTCCTCCCTGAAGTAAATAATATTATTATCATATTGCACACATTTAAACTGAGACACAGAATTGAAGTGAATTTCTGGTGGCCAGACAGTAAGTAAAATGCTGGTGTGGGGATAAGGACACAGGGCTCTGCACTTCCGAGCAGGCTGAATATCAGGATAACACATATATTTCTCACTCATGGATTTAACTGAGGGCAAGGACAGTAATCTGTCGCTAGTGAAAAGGTGTTTTGCAACTACAAATACACACCTAGAAAGAAAATACAATGGTCAGAGGTTGTAACTAAAAGTTTCTTACTACCTTTTACAAGTTCAGGAGTAAAATAAGTTTATATTCACTTCCTATAAGGTTGTGATTCTTGTTTATTGGAGTAATCAAGCAATTACTCTTGAAGTGCATTTACCTGCTAGGTTTGAATGTTTTTATCTAGTTAATAAGTATGTTTGTCATCAGGGTTCTGTAGGAGACATTTGTGAATTTAAGCCATAGTTTGCAAGGTATCTACAATTGTTCCCTGACGATATTATGGTGTTGGCAACATATGAAACTAATGTGAGGATAGCATTCCCTTGGCAGCATGCTAAATATGCCGCAAGACACATAACCAATGGATATAATTTGCAAATGTGTATGGAGAATCAGTCTTGACAGTTTTGTTTACAAAGGCAGGCAGCTATTTGCTGAGAAGAGATATGACGTCCTATTCATCTTGCTGCTGCTAAGCCAAAGGGATTGCAACCATGATAACAAACTGTTAGATTTGATTGTTGGAATGCTTATGCAATGTTAGTAATAAAGGGTGTTTAAAAGCATATCTCGTTTGTTCTTGGGCAATCATATGGTATTTCTTATAATAATCTTCCTGGGACACTTTAAAGGACAAGCTAATTAAAGAACTGATATCTGTCTGGCTCAGCTTTAATGGGTTTGTGTTCTCTAAGTAGGGGTATGTAAGAAATAGGAGCAGACATCTTTATTTCTCTGATTGCATGGGTTGAGGAAAGATGTCAAGTGATGTTGTTGTGGCCTCGCACCTTTCAGTTCCTTCATTTTGGCTAGGATTACCTCCACACGCCTTCCAAAACTGGAAAATAAACAGCTGTAACAATCTAAGTAAAGCCTTCTAAGTCCTAAATATAGGACAAGAGTAATGGCTTTAAACTGAAAGAGAATAGGTTTAGATTAGACAAGGAAGAAATTCTTCACTATGAGGGTGGTGAGGCACTGGAACAGGTTCCCGTCCCTTGAAGTTTCAAGGCCAGATTGGACTGGGCTCTGAACAACCTGCTCTACTGGAAGGTGTCCCTGCTAATGGCAGGGGGACTGGAACTAGATTATCTTAAGGGTCTCTTACACAAACCATTCTATGATTCTAAGTAGTGCTGAGACCTTCAGGGAGCTGAGAAGGGTGTTTCTGGTTTGTTTCACCACACTATTGACCCCCAGAAGAATGGGTTAGCATGACTAACACTTCTCCTTTGTCATCAGTCCCCTGCTTCAAACAATACTGAGAAAGTACTTTTCCCAGCATTCCTAAATACCTGCACCATTTACAGCCTCTACTAACACACTGCTCACACATTTTCTACAGACCTTGTGATTAAAGAAAAAAAAAAACACCAAACTTACATAATACTGTCCAGTGCACAAAGACTATAGAGCTTGTGCAAGCAGATGGATGTATGTGAGGGGTGGGAATGGAGGATTCAGCCAGTTTTTTGTGAAATATTGCTCAGTGTGTTCATGCAGCTCGGTAACATGCAGGTATGGACTGATCCAGCCGATGGCTAAAGTGGTGCTTTTTTCCAGCCATCTCATCCCCATTTCAGCAGGCATAGCTGAGGTGATGGCTGGATAGGCTGAGCAGGCAGACCATGTTGACCATCCAAAATCATGCACGTGCCTCACTAATGGATTTAACCAAGGCTGACTTCACTAAAAGACTTGGAAATGGTGCAAATTACAGCTTAGTCTGTTGAGCCAGTTCACACCTCCTGGTCAGCTGACTGGAGGGCCTCACAACTAAATACATCCTACAAGTGTAGGGGCAGGGACGAAGGCCACACCATTTAGTACCCGAGTTGCTGTGCCTAATTCATTCACAGTGCCACAGTAATACAGGCAACAGTCTGCATTTTTAAACCCTTACACATAAGTTTACAAAAGGAGAACGTATCCAAACCCCAAACTTTCCGCAGAAAATATTTTAGAGCTAACCAGCTCAGTCATTCTTACTCAGTTCCAGGTGACACTGTGAATAGCATATGCCATGCCAAAAGACAACTGAAATCCTCTTTGAATGCAAGCAGACCACAGGTTTAGCTGCAGCTGCGAGATGGAGACTTACTGTTAATGGCAGATTCAAGTAGGGTGAACAATAATGAGGCTCTGTTAAGGTGGACAGAGCTTGTCTGCATTAAAACTGGACCTTGAGAACCTGTGTTAATTAACACAGTTTTAAGTGGTGTCAGCTGTTTCTGACTAAACCTATTGATTAGATCAACAAAGCCTTATTCCTGGTATTATAAGAATATGGATTTAGAAAGACAGTTCTGATCAGTAGGTGGGGGTATAATTTATTTAATCTCAAAACCTTTCAAAAGTTGTGAAATATTTTAATGGACTGACAAGATTAATGCATTTGATAATAACATTATTTGGAAAGCAAAAAGAAAAATCAGTCTGGAACGCAATAATTTTATGTTAATTTCCAGAGGTTCTTAACCTTGTTCCAGACACACTTTCTTATGCACATTTTTTACTCCCATTGAGCAGTCTTATTGAGTCAGATGAGTTTAATCAGGTATAACCATGTTTATAAAATTAGTTTCTTGCCTTAGATATTATTTATAAATCAGGGGTTTATATGCTTATTTATTTATAAATCACCATCTCAAAATGCATAGATTTGTGTACAAGGATAATCATGTAAAGTTCCCCTACATGTCATCCTAGGGCCAGGGTGCTGGTTACATTAGAGGGATATGGAACATGATGAAGTCCATGAGTGTTCATGATGAGCTCATGGCTGCAGCTTGCCTTGCAGTGAGAGGACCTCTCACCACTGCTTCTTGTCATCTGTCTGACGCAGAGGCTGGGCTGTCACTTGTCTCGATGCTGAGAACAAAGATCATATTTTAGTAGTTATATTAAAATTAAAAGGTGAGACTTTAATTGTATTATTCCATACTTCTTCCCAGAGGGAGCAGCTGCACAGTGTGGCATAATTTAATAAAGCTATTCATCATGTGATGCCTGGATGTGAAAAACTTAGCAGGTAGTAGTGTAAGACGCAACTCTATAGTCCTTGTTTTGTCACTAAAGGCACAACAGAACTGCTATATATATGCCTAGGCTTTAGCAAATGTTTGCACATTGATCTAAAGTTAAAATATTGACAAGCCTCTCTTTTGACCAGGAATTGAGAAATTTTCTGGCCAGAACAAGTTATCTAGTTTTACATTACAGATGCATTTGCCCACTCCTTCTCTAATACAGACATCCAGCCTAAAGAATGAAGGGCAGAATGCATGTCCTGTAAAAGCTGGTCACACAAGGTGGAGTGCCTGTGCATTGAACAAATGAAGTACCCTTCGTATGGGCAGGGGCTTTGTTCAGCAGAAGCTACAGGGCTGATGGCTGGCTTCTGTCCCTAGTGCATAATGCAGCAAGCAGATCTCAACAGTACCTAGGATGTATGATGTAGCTCTACCACACTGGCTTTACTTAAGGCTGCCTGATGGCTTCTCCATCCTTACTACATTGGTTTATATTTTCAGACTTTTTACCCCCCAACCACATCCTTTTTTAATTTTAAGATAAAACAAAATATTTATTTCCTCCCCCTCACCCAGCTACAGGAATAAAGGTTAAAACTCACATACTTTTGATTCCCTTTCTCTAAAGCTGCCATGTTACCATGTGCAGGAAGGAGAAAGTCCTTGATGATGTTGAAGAGCTCACATGCTGCACATTCCCCTCCTTCCTCATATTATCCGTATCATTCCACAGGCCCCTACTGGACCACACAGAAAATTTCTGGGCTACAGGGGTAGGGGAACTGACAAACCACCTGCTTCTTTGGAGCACAAACAAACAACTTGGTCTAGTACTAAACTTGAGGAGCTGGCTTAGCACCAAATGATCAGTGCTACCTTGTGCCTCTGGTCTGGGAAGCTGAGCTCTGTGCAAACAGTAAGGGCTCCAGGGTGGGATCTTTTAGCTGGTGGGGCTTAATGAACACGACGGGGAGAGAGTTTTTAAGGAGGGCTACTCAGTTAGAGAGCATATCAAGTTTATATGCGGTCTTAACAACCCTAGCACCATCTAGTTTCATTATTGCCTTCTTAAAATGTCCCTTGTGGATATACAGTAATGAGTTGTTTTGCTCGTTCCACCTCTACACAAACGGCTGAAATCTAACTACCCTTCAGAGAAGGCCTCATACTTACCATTTGTAAGTTTACCAGTCTCTTCTAAGCGAGATGTGAATGAGGGGATATTCTCCCCCCTCTGTGCTTTTAATTGGCATGACAGGGCTGCATGCGTTGACGCCAAGTACCTGAACTGAAGGTCTGAAATCAGTAAGGTTAGAAAAGGTTTATAGGATGAGCATTAGAGTACTGTGACAAAACAAAAAGTGCTTTAAAAGGTACCTCAATGATCAGTGAACAACTGGATGCATAGAACAATGGGCAAATCAGTGGCAATGTTTGAAAGATCTGTGACCTACCCCAGACAATGGGGTAAAGGTGCATCTGAAACTCGTTTTTCAGTAGTTCTTGGTGGCTGCCAAGGACAGACAGAAGGCTAAGAAACCAGCCTTCACGATCCCATCTACCCTGAGCAATAAAACACCCACCCTTAATTTAACAGGAGTCAGCTCCTGAGGCATAAACAGGCAGCTGAAGCACCGCGCGTAGGCTGACTTCAGTGTTGGATGCCGAGCAGCACTTGGCACAGGTGAAGAGGTTTTCATCACAGACCTAAATTAACTTCGGTGAAGTGACTCCGTGTCTGCCAGCGGCGGAGGAACAATCTTCGTGTGGGAGAACCGTCCAGCCTTGCCACCCGCCGCCCTCCCCGCTCGGCCGAACAAAGGCGGCAGCGGCGGGTCCCCTTTGTGCGGCGCGGCCAGGGGAAGGGGCGATCCCGCCCGCTCGGAGCTCCCCGCCCCGCCAGCCCGGCCCGCCGGCGGCCAGGAGGAAGCGGCGGCTACACGACGGGCGGGCG
>VZRE01011623.1:67138-88193 GCA_013396775.1 Cephalopterus ornatus
GGTCGGCGGGCGGGCAGCTCCCTCCGGGGACGGAGAGCAGCCCCGTGGGGTGGGTGTCGCGGGTGGGTGCCCCGCCGGCCGGGCTGGCTTCGCCCCTGCCTCCGGGGGAGGCGGCTCCGACCCCCAGCTGGCGAGCGGGTGCGCGGCAGAGCGGGTAGAGCGGTTTGGCTCCTCTGAAATGCCTCGCGAATGTCAGGGGAAAACATATGGCCCAGGAGAAAGCCGCTGGAAGCGATAGCTGTTGAACTCCTACGAGTTATTTGCCCGGGTCGGTGCGAAGTGAGAACTTCCTCCCGGGATGCCCTTTCGGGGGATGCGGGGCTGAGCACATGGCTGCCTCCCCTGGGTCTGAGTAGTATCTGTCACAGCACTGTCTGCCACGGGGCCTGCCGGCGCCTGCTCTCCTTTCAGAGTGCTAATCTGACCTCAAGAAAACTTTAACTGGGCGAGGGGAGGAGGCTGATCCAAAGGTAATTTACTTAAACCTGCAGGGGTTTTTTTCATTCTCTTCTTCCTTCTCTCGCTCAGACAAGACATCTGTGAAAACGAGGAAAAGAATGGAATTGTGTCTAAGGGTCCAGGATATATGGCAGCTCATAGTGCAGAGAGGAAGGTTAAAACTTTCAAAGACCTGGCACTGGCAAATTAACATCTCCAGTGAATCATAGTATTAACTTCTTTAAACTTGAATTTTATAGTCATTTGCATGTTGATCCTTGCTTGTGTTTGAAGTCTGCAGATACTGTATTCAGATATTTAAGGATGAAACATCTCAGTTGTGCTTGAAATGACAATGCTATTGTGTTTTGTAAGCAGCAAGACAACTTTTATCTTTAATGTAGACCTTTTTATCACTCAGCTGTAAATACTTTGTTTGTAAATCCGCCACCGATTTGTTGGTTGGCTTTGCAAAAGTCACTTTAGTTCATCAAAAACAGGCTTTTTTTTTTTTTTTGTAAAATACCTGTATTGATTTAATATGATACTGGGTCAAACTTGGCATTTATAATTTATTTCACATTTGTACTTACATGCCATATGAGCCAGGCTTTATAAAGTAACTATTCCTTGGTTCTGCATGTAAAGCCTACTGGCACATCTTGTTGTGTGGTGTACAGGAGGTGCGCAGCTTGGCTTGTGTCTGATGTTAAGTGTCCTACTTATTTAAAAATGTTGGGAGCTCTAAAAAGGTCAGTGTAATCCATACCACACGTGTGCTCAGCTGACCTAGAATTAACAAGATAAAGCACTTTTAAGCGTTTCTGGAGTAAAAGTAGGGTGTTACTTCCTCGTGCTAACAATGAATTGCTTTTTCAAAGCATCCAGTGCTATGCTCCCCGATTTAAAGGGTGGCAGAACACCCACCCTGCTGCTGCAAAGGCTTGGCTTAAGCTGGTGAGATGGGTCATGAGAGCAGAAGGCACCAGCAGCGCGAAGGCGCTCCCTTGGAGAGATGAACATGATGGTGATGGTGGCCAAGGGAGGTGGGTGCAGAGACCACCGTCAGGGATGGTGGGCAGCCCTTGCCATGGTGTGGGGCTGTTGCAGCTGACAGAGCTGTGTGCCCTTTCAGGGCCCCCATTTTATGTGGGTTAGTAACTTAGCATGTTAGCTGATATTTCATGCTGTGGCAGAGTTTCCCCTCTGGGTTTCAGGAGGCAGCAGGCAGGTGTCTGTGCGCCGAGGTGGAGATGCAGGCATACCAGGAATGTCGTGGTTTGTGTGATCTACTGCCTCGATGCCTTGCACTTGCCTGTGCCAGCAAGTTCACTCCATTGCACAGAAGGCCCAGACTGCCTTCATGCCAGTGCATCCATGTTAAGAAAATCATGTCACAAGCTAAAGTTAAGAGGGCAACGGTGTTTTCCAGATTCACGTGGAAACCATTCACTGTCACTTTGCTGGAGAGGTTCATGTGTCCTGCTGTAGCACTTGGCCACCAGCACCCTCCTTCCCTGCTCCTCATAGGCTTGTCGTGGGCGTGCTGGAGATCTCAAATCGTTACTGGAGGCACTTAACATGGTGCAGTCTTCCACCGGATGGGAGGTGGTTTTCTATTAAAGCTTCATGCTGTGCTTCAAAATCTGGAGGGCTAAGTTTGATTTAGTGAGGCAAAACTCAGTCAAATTATAGAATGTAGCCTTGCAAGCGTGTTATGGTTGCTCAGAGCTACAGAGCAGCTTTTAGATACTGTGCTAGTGTATAAAGGGAAGGTGTTTCTCAAATATGCTTTTGTAAGTACGTTTCCCAGTGCTGACTAAGTTGGAAGTCAGTACACTGGATTATCATAGGGTAGATTTTGGCCGTTAATTGTGAATGCAGAGTAAATGAGGGCTCATGTTTACAACCTGACCAGAACCAGAGGGTATATCTTTAAATTCTGGAGTATCTCTGGTCTCTCACTGGCTGACAATGTTTCTTGCTTTCCACTTCTAGGTTAGAGCTCCTAATTTTGAATTAAACTGAAGGGTAAGTATATGGCAGCTACAAAGTGTTTTTATTTCAAGGAAGTTTCATTTTAGCAGGGCATATTCTGAGAAGTTAGAAGAACTAGTTTGTTTGATTTGTCCACAGGGCTGAAGACCTGTAGGAGTTGGAGATTTAAATAACATAAAAAAAAGAGAAAAGGCTTGGACTATCTTAAGTGGAAGGTACAATTGCTGCTTGGAAACTGCATTTTAAGGAGGAGAGAAAGCCTGCCAAGAGGGGCTGTGGACCTTGCTGTGAGAATAAGATACTGCAAGTTACCAGAAAACCTAAAAGGAATGAAGTGAAGGAGTAGATTAATTATTGGAGAGCAGAAACTGCAGGAATAGCATGTGTATTGCCAAAAGCTAGAGGATGAAGAAATTTAAGATGAAGAGGGAAAAAGTAATAAAAGGAGGAGGAGAAGAGAACTTGGCTATGTTGTTGTGAGGACCAGCCTATAGTTGAAAAATATATCTGCTGCCCCAAAAATTAGCAATTGTAACCAGTTTTAGATAAGGATCAAGATTTGAACAAGGAAGAAAGTTAGGGGAGAAATGAGAAATCCATGAAACTGACCAGAATAAACATCTTACGCCTTCTTCCAGAGTCCAAACTGAGTCAGCAAAGGGTCCCTGCTTTGGGAGTCTGAGAGAGTTGGCACACAACATTGGAGCCAGGTTAAAAAGACCCTCAGGATTGGTTGTTGTCTGTCAGGTTGAATGTAGCAGTTGAGATAGTGATATAGCAAAAGACGTATACTTCTGTTTATTTTAAAAGGAGAAGAGAACAAAATCTTCATACCTTTTATTCTGGTCTCAATAGTATTCAAGGATTTAGAACAAATTTGGAATGGAAAAAGTAATTAAGTATACAAAGATAAGTGGAAAACAGGATAAAATGCATCATGGATTTGCCACAATTAGGTCATGGAAGACTAAAATCATATTATTACTGGTTAAATACTGAATGTTGTAGACAAAAGGAGCAGAAGGCTGTTCAGTTCTATGTGTACACACCATGGTGGGCGTGACACTGAAAATAACTAAACTGGAAGTGCGGGGCTTGGCTGAAGAATGGTGAGATGTCTCCTGAAAGAGAAATTGTGACTCTGCATGAATAAAAGAATTACTGATCTAGATCAGTATTAGTGGGGAGCTGGTCGCTTTACCATGTTGGCTGAGATAATGGTATGAAAAGGACGATTGCTGATAAGGCTAAGTTAGGAAATCTAGTCAGGCTCTGAGGTGAGTTGGATTACTGCACAGGAGGAATTGAATGTCTGTGATGACTGAAGCAATAGGAATGACAGGAAGTTAAATAGCTCTAAAAGCAAAGTTATCTACTGAATGATTATTAACAACAAGTCTGCTATTGGCTGGCAGGTCATCCCTTAAAACAGGTGTGGAGGAAAAGGCCTGACTGCCACAGTCAGACAGAGATTCTCTTATGTGATACTGAGTGTGAAATGGAAGCAAATGTGCAGTGAGAGCTCCTCAGTGGAGCTAGACAAGGTATTAGAGAGACTTCATGTCAAATACTATACATAGTTCTGGGCACTTATGTACAGAAAATATTAAATTCTAGTGGAACATGTACAGGAACATCCAGGCTACAAAGATGATGCTGTATGAACAGTCTGGAGTTACATGAGAGACCAAGACTTAAAGTTCTCTGGCTTTTGTGGCTTAATAATGGCAGAGATGGGAGATAGCAACTGCTTATAAATTTCCTGGGGCAGATTTTTGGAGAAGAGGAAGGGTCATAAACTGCAGGTTCGTTCTGTGATTTTGGATTAAAAACTTTATGTACGGAGGGATGATTTGATGGCTTGCTGAATGAATGTTAGAATAATCTACATGGGGAAGTTCAAAACTTATTTCCTAGCTGTCAGATTTTGGATGCCCTGCAAGCTGTAGGTCTAAGTCCCAGCTGAATGTTGAAGTTTGCATGTGACTGTTAATAAATTGAGTTGTTCAGGTTACTGAAGCTATCATATATTATGCTTTGGTGTTCACAGGTAATCAAAAGAAATAGAGATCACTTCAGTAAAGGAGGTGTGATGAGCAGAAGCACTTATTTTTTGGGAGTGTGTGTTGTCCAGTCACTTCATGGTGAATGGAATTTATAACAAGTGAAAACTCTCGTCTGTGACATTATAAGCTGCTGCTTTTTCTTCTCCTTTTAGTGCATAATGGAGTAGAATCAAGCTTAACTCATAAAATATTGAAGATGACCACAAATTAATATGTGTGGGACAGAAAATGCATAAATGGATGTGCAGGCTGGGGGTCAGGTTGACTGACTTGAACTTATAAATAAATAAAAGGATTATGGTCTCCTGTTGAGTGTGTGCCCATCTTTATCCTCTGTCTGATTTCATGCTCCCTGGTCTTAGGAGCATTTCATGGCACCGGCTGTATCTTCTTGTTGAGGACTGTGCTCCTGGGAGTAGGGGTAGGGAGGCATTTCCTGGCGGGGGGGTGAGGACTTGGGCAGAGCCTTGTTCAGTAGAGGAAGTGCAGGGCTGATGAAGACCCGAGGCGGGGGCTCCCAGCTGGAAGGGTGTGTGCTTGTCTGTGGCTTCATTTTGCAGGTGAGTACCTGACCCAGGTGCTAGTGCTGAGCTATACAAAGGCCAACACAATCAAGCTGTTGGGAAGAAATTGAAGTATGAGCTGCTCCAGTTGAGACACTTTCTCAAGCATTGCTCTTGAAGATGTGACAGCAAAGAGTCATGTGCCCCATAGAAAGTATAAAGATGGCATATGTGGTTTGAAGGCTACGCCATGTTGACTTAGTGTGATCTTTGCTACAGCATTAGAGACTATTTATAAGTTCTCCTGTAGAAGGGCTTTGTATGCCCAGTGAAACTTCCAGAAGTTTTGAGATGACTCTTCAAAGAGAAAGAAGAATATATGATATCTATATGGATGTATTTTGAGAAGAACCACTGAAAAAATAAGGTGCTTTGAGTGTGCTTGTACGGCAAAGAAGGATTAGTATTTTGATACTGCTTTATGTCAGTTTATTTCAAATTTATAAGGCAGGTGTCTTACTCCTTAGAAATAATACAGTTGCAAACTCCTTTGCAGCGTAGTTTATTAAAAATCTGAACTATTGAATTTTAGGTATTTGCTTTAAATGCATGTGTGTTTTTTCTTTAAAGAGGAGCTGTGTAGTGAGCTCAATGTGTCAGGATCCTCCATAGGAAGTAATTGTGAAGAGATTATGTTGAGCCATCAGAAGAATAATTTAACAATCCCAGGGAAATTTGAGTTTATTCTCCTGGTAGTTTTTAGCGTGCATTATTAGGCTATTTGGTTATTGTGATTTTTCATGTACTCCTATTGCTCTTTTATACAAGTGTTGGGTGTATCATTAAAAAAAATTACACTAGGCCTATGCTTTGCATTTGTATAACATCTTACACTTGACAGCCTTCAAGTTCCAAATATTAATGGATGAGGTGGAAAAGTTATTTCATATTTACAAGGGAGAGATTCAACCCAAATTCAAACAGTCTAGCAAATCAGAGAGTAGAGCACTTGTCTCCTGATGCTTTGCTCTGTTCTTTAAAAACAAAATCACTCAAATAATTTCCTGTTACAATATGAGGTCTTGGAAAAGTCTGCATTAAGAAACGGGAGGAAATGTTTTTAAGACTTTATTGGACAGGGAAGATAACAGTAGAATCCAATTGTCTGCACCTCAAGGAAGTGGAAAGGAATATGCTTTTTGTTAATAGGTCAAGGAACCTTGTGATGAGCATGATCAGACGGGGAAGCAGACAAATGGATTGGAGCTAGGAGCAGGGGGTATAAGAGATGGAGGTAAAACCTGAAACATGCACAAAGGGTACAATGGAGACAATGTGATTGAGAAAGCAAAAAGTATGGAAAGGCTGTGAATGAACAAAATGTTGAGGAGGGGAATGAAGCAGGAAAGTTTATGTGTTGCACATGAACTCAGTATTACATATGAACTTAGTACGCACATTAACTTGTGTCCAGATTAAATGGAAAACTCATGTTTTATTCATCTCTGTGACGTCACTCTGGGTTATTTATTAGCTGCTTGAGTTGCACTGTTTAGAAAAGCACATTTTGAATAAAGAGAGGTTGCAGGAGGAAAGGAGCCAAGCAGAACCTTAGAAGACTGCCCAGGGAAGTGGTGGATTCTCCGTCCCTGGAGGTTTTTAAGATGAGACTGGATGTGGCACTTAGTGCCATGGTCTAGTAACCACAGCGGTAGTGGATCAAGGGTTGGACTTGATGATCTCAGAGGTCCTTTCCAACCCAGCTGATTCTGTGATTCTATGAATAAACTGCTGGAGAACTTTCTGGATGTATCTGTAAATTACATGGTGTCTTGCACAGTTCAAAAACAAAGGAAAGAAAAAGAAATGTTGTGGGTAGAAGAATGGGTAAAGAAAATTCTACAGCCTTGCAGTGGTTTAACTTTCGGATTTCCACGTGGTGGGTTTTTTGTGCAAATAGGAGCACTTCTGTTGTGAACGGATCATTGGTATCAGAGTCGTCTTCTTCATCCTGTACCTCTACACAGTATTAAACAAGTCTGTTTTAAGTAACTACCCAAATTCATGAGTGGATCCAGACTTTGGGTTTCTAATGACCTTTGATGTTGTCTTTCTTTATTTGGTAAGTTCATCTGTGCATGCTACTACCTGGGAGATCAGGTGGCCACAAGAAACTAAACTGTTTCTCATATGTGTGTGCACATACATATATGCAGTTTAAATTAGGATGGAGGAGAATAATTTAAGTAATTGTTGGGTAGAGCACTTTTGAGATGATAATGATAATATACATTTTATTTGTAATTTATTTCATATATATAAAAATTCATGTTGCTGTGATCTACTTGACAGACTTACTTCTCTTCTTGTCTACCTCCAGTGGTTTTAGACCATTTTTTTTAGTCTCTTACTTAAGAATATCTTGTCACTGCTCATGCAGTCATGTACTTCAAGACTACATTTTGAACAATTCAAATATATTACTAACATTTTTAAATTTCTCATGTAAGTACAAGTAAGTAGTGTGATAGATTTCACATGCATGTTGTATTTAATTGGAAGATTCTTATTATCTGTTGTTTTGATTTTCTGAGCTGCAATATTACTGAATTCTATTGCTGTTGAGTTCTCCCAGTGTGTTAGTTCTGGATGTTGAATAATTGCAAGTGAGTGTCAGTCCTGAATGAACTTAAATGGTAGGCAGTGTGAATGGGATTTCGTGGGTAGCTTTTGCTCCATTTGGATAGATGTTATTTTGTCACTAAAGATCACTTGTGTCTGTTGATCTTCTCTCTACGTAATAAAATGTGATACAATATGTAGGGACTTACTGATAAGTCAGTTAATTTCATTAATTAGTATCTGCTAATCAGAAACTAAAATCCCAGTTCCGCAACATGTGAGATTTTTGCAATGTGTTTGTACAAATGTTTGTGGAATAGTTGCAGATGTGATGGTTTGCTCACTCCGGTTTCCTGCAAGACCTCCATACGTGCTTTGCTAAAGGATTTCAGATGTTTCAATGAATTTAGTCTGTATTTATTGTTACTGTGCTGTCTGCAGCTTGTACTGTTTGCTGTGCGAGTTTGAGGTTTACTCCTGTTGTAGTACTGTGTCCTATTTCATGCAAATGAAATGATGCTTATTAGGTTGAGCTTTGGAACTTCTAGCTGAGGTGAATCCCCCAAATCTTTGTGTGTTTTAAACCACACATTCCAGGTCTTTTCCCCTAGCCCCCCTTTCTTTCTGATTGATAGACTATGAGGAGGAGGAGAAACTGACTCTAATGAAGCACAGTGTGTAGGAATGCAAAGTGTTATCTCTTGAATTTGGAGAGAAAATGTTGTTTTTCTATGATCTTTGCTGTAGTCATTTCAGGTATTCCCTTGTGATTGTAATAAAGTATTTAGAAAAAAAAAATCTTGATTTGTTTTTTGATGGCCTGTTTATTATAGCAAGTTTGTGCTAACTTTGTGATAGCTCTTTTAGAAATGAGATAACCTTTTTTTTCCTGTTTAATTGAAAGATGATCAGTGTCATTTCTCTCTTCCTTCCCTCTCAATCCCCCTTAAAACAAAACAAAACCTTCAGTCCTCAAACAAAAGTGTCTTTGTTTTTACATTTGTTTTATGAAATTGCTTGAATCCTTTGGGAAAAGCTTTCCTCTCACAGGAAGAGAGAAAAAAAAATCATCTTCCTAAAGCCAAAAACAGCAAGCCTACTACCAGACATTACTTTGTTTTGCTATCTGAATAGTAGCAGATTGCATAAAAGAAGCAATTTTTCATCTTAATGAATGAAAAGTGCAATCGCAGAAATGCACACAAATAGACATGTGGTTTTCACTCTGCAAATGTAGAATTGGTAGCATTCAGGGCAAAAATTTGCTGCATACCTTTCTTGAAGCTTCTTTGGACTGTCAGTGGGAGTGAAATTTGAAATGGGATATTTCGCAGCTCTGAGAGGTGAATCAAATGTTCTCGGGCCTTTCTGATTTTATTTTTTGATACCAGATATTCCTAAAAGTGTCTTAGTTCTACATCTTTGTGCTGTTCTGATACTGTGGCTCCAGTTGTGAAGCCATTCGTCCTGGTATGCTAGGCAGATGGGTGAATCACCCTCTCCTGATCTAGGAACCTGGCAACTGACAGGAAACATGAGTTAAGTGAGAGGCTGAACCAGAAATACAAAGAATTACATGAAATACCACCATGCTAATTTGTTTGCATGGGCTTTATCCAGAAACTGTACCAAAGAACAGGAGTGCTGATGAGCTAGAACAAGATTATTGCAGCAGACTTTTTCCGAAATGTAATAAAAATGCAAAATCGAGTCAGTGGCCTACTGTTCTCAATCACTTGTATTATTATATAGACTGGAGGGATCAAGAATGAAGGAAAATTTTGAGTAAATGCTGAATGTGAATGAAAAAATGAGGCCTCCCTTAATACCAGGAGGTAAGGGCTCTGTAGAGTAGGAAATCAGACACTGGACTAAAAGAATGATATAGGGCTGTCCTAGAGGATGTCTTTGTAAGCATTATATGGAGAATTTGGAATATGGTGGCCTCCCTGAGATCCACTGGCACCACATCTTAGGCAGCTCTTGAACTTTGCTTGACATTCCCTCTGTTGGTGCCCTGCACTGCCATTATGTGTGGAAGCTCTGCAATCATGGTAATTTTGATACTGTGCAGCCATGAAACAGCTGTGTCTTTGTGACTGGCTTGTCCGTAATGTGATGGTGAACCCTGCATGTTGTGTCCTGGACTTACTTTTTATGTCCTAACCTTGTTTGTCCTTCCAGTGCCTGGGAAGAGAACTGGGCACTCTATAGGGCCTTCTGGAGTAGCGTCCATACCACTCATAAACAGGCATGTGCAGAGATTGATTATATGGATGTTCACCTTATATTTGAAACATTTTTAAGTGCTCTTTGTGAAAACTAGACCAGAGAATTATAGGCTTTGGGGAGATAGAAGCTGAATTAACTTGTGCTTTGCTGGCTAAGCGGCATTAATGTTTTCATTACTTGGCCTAAAATGGAGTAGGCAAAAGCTATCGGGAGAGGGCCTGTCGCCCAGCTATGCTAAGCTTAATAAAAGATAGGATTTCTCCTTCTAAAATTTCATTATCCAAGAACTGCTATGAAGGTATCAAATGATGCTGTTTAGGTTGTTGTAATCAACTAATTTGATTTCCATATTAATTCTGGATGACTGTTACTGAAAAGATTTTTTTTTTTTAATAAGGTGCCCTGCCCTGCTATGAAATCAGATCCTCACACTCCACCTCCCATGTATATTTTACTGCACTGTGTGGGCTGCGCTGCTGAGCCAGAGAGTAGAGAGGAGTATTTGCCTTGTGTGCTGTCATTATGGTCAATGCTAATCAAATGCTACTAATACGGTAGTCTTGCTTTACTGCTGAATAGCAGGGTGATATTATGTATTTTGGTCAGAGGGGATCAGCGAAGCTGCGGAGTGGCAGAGCTGCCCACCGTGTAGACCCATGCTCACTCTCGCAGTACTCTTTGTTCCCATTCTGCTGTGGGGCCAAAACGTTTTCTCCAAGAACACTGTTTTCTGTAGGTGCTGCAGCTGAGGTGGGACAACATGGAGACTGGAAGGATGCAGACTGATACCTGAAAAGCCCTTGCAGTGGATGTGGTTCATACTGCAGCACTGCAGGCCATGTCACCTGTTACTGCAGTTCAAGACTGCAGGAATTGCAGTATGAGTAGGACAGGAAGGCAAGGAGGCAGCTCGTATTATGGCAGTTGTGTTACAGATACTGTCTAATGCAAAGCTGATTGCTGTGAGGTTCCAGTCTTTCTCCTACATCTTTCCCATGCCTAGAACTTCCACTAATTTAAAGCTGAATTTCTAATGAGAAACAAAACCTGTTCCTTAATCAGTGTGATTTCCTTTCATGGAATACTTCATTCAACTTAGTGCAAATTGTGAAAGCCATGTAATATTTGAAAATTAAATCAGCTGGTTTTGACATTGAACTAGACTTAAGAGTGCTGTCAATCCCCATGAAGTCCTCCTTCAATGAAGTGTAATTTGGTCTCATAATATACTGTGCTGAAAGAAGCAATAAAATAGTTCTGCACTTAGTCCTTTTTGCATTGCATTTCTGGAGTTGCAACAGTGGATTTCCCATTGTTTCCGTAGTACTTTCCCTTCTTTTTAGGCAATATATAAAACACCAAACTTCTGAAATCCACTCAGAGTGTTTTGAAAATAACTGATCTGTTGGAGTGGAGAAAATAGCCTCTTGTTCTTCTGTAGAACAGTCACATGGACACAACTAGTTTTTTTTCCTCTTTCTTTGAAGTTGTTTTGCAGAGTTACACAGAGCTGCACAGATATTCCTAGGCTGGGATTTTTCTGAAGTCAATGTCAGATCTCACTTTCTCATACTTGTAAAGATTGTGGTCTCTGACAGTGAAATATACCTCACTTCAGTTCTGTTTGTCTTGTTCACCAAGTCAAACAGCTCTTATAATTTTTCTCCATGATCAACTAGCTGATTGGCATGAAAATTAATAAAAGTGTAAATGAGAATGTCAGAAACTCTGTGGTCACCACTCTCTAAACTTCACTGACACCTCTACTAAGTGTTCTCCAAAGATAAGGAAGAGGCAGATGTGGAGGAGGGAATTACAGTGCTAGAGTATGGCTGGGTTAGTTGTGGCTGCTGTGCTTTGTACCTCTGAAGGCTCCTGAGAAAGAAGGGAGTGTGCCGTTGGGTTATTGTCCACTGTCTCTTTTTTAATATTATGATGTCTCTGATCACAGCTTCACAGCTTTTGGCAGTTTAAAGTATAGAACTTCTTTTCCCAGGTGGGAAATTACAGAACATACCTGCTTAATTGTTCTCAATTACATGATGGTTTTTGTTTTAACCAATTCTTTCCTGGCTTGGGAAGAAAAGGGATTTGTTCTTCATGAAAAGGACTGTATTCTGCAACTTTTTCAGATGATTTAAAACCACTTTTCTAAGCATCTAAATTATCTTGATTTGTATGGTTGGTCTTCAGCTTGAATAAGTACAGAATGTGAAGCAACATAAAATTAGAATGTCTGGTTTATTATGTTGTCTGCTTATAAAATGCATCTAACTATTCACAAGGGAAAATATTCTTTGGGAAAAGATTCAAATTAAGTAACGCCTTACTGTCTCTCTTGTTACTTTTCTGTTGTCTTAAATTCTTTTCAGTTACATTTTTTTTCCCTTCTAACAATCTCTAGGATGTGTATTTGAGCTAACCATTAAATTCTTCATTTTTGATGTCTGTAGTACTTTTACCTTTATACTAATGTATGTAGATGAACAGGTCAGGACTTGACCTATATAATAAAAGTGCCTTAATTTACTTCTATGTACATGCCAGCGTGTGTGTATTTAAATAAAAAGGGAAAAGAACAGGTGAGCTGGTGCCTGGTACTGTAATTCTATCTGGAGACTGATACTTGTGAAAGGAGGGCAGCTATCAAAATAGCCTTCATCTGATGCTGGTTTTTCCCCATCTCTGCTGTAAGAGCAGCTTATGGAGGCACACCTGCAGTAGGGTGGAGGCCAAGAAGCTGCTTGGGACAGAGTCTTTCCTCAGTCTTCCATTCCATGTTGAAGGCAGGATGCAGGTGTTGGGCCTGTCCTGGCAGTAGGGTGCACCTCATGGCCATGCTCCCCAATGATCTTGAAAAGAGAAACCCCTGGAAAGCACAGAACCTCTCTGCTGTGCCCCAAGTTCAGGCTTCTTGCAGTAGCCCACAGTACATGGCCTGGCCTGCCTCTCCCCTGGAACTGGGGCATGGCTGGCCTCTGGGTTGGACCATAGGATCTACATAGCCATCTTTCCTGACTCCGTTGGTGTCCCCTACCTCTGGTTCTGTGAGGGGTACTTACTAGGAGAACCACAGCTCACTTCAAGGGCTGATGTGCCAGGAGTCAAACTGTGCAGTGCAGTCACAGGTCATGGTCAAGGTTTTGCATCTTCAGTAGAGAGAAATAGCAATTCCTTCACATAAAACACTATGAGAATATTCAAAACAATGTTCCCAGGAAAACGTGCATGCATGAGATGGGGGAAAGGAGTTGACAGAGGAGCTCTGGGTTATGATTTTCACCACTGACTGTGGGATCTGCAGCATTCCTCAACAGTGTCTACAGGTAATCTTGAGTCATCTTGGAGACCAAAGACTGAATCCTCCTCTATCCTTTGGTATTTTTTTCTGTAACATGGTGGTGTCCACATCTGTGCACACACAAATAATATTCTTTGTTTAAAAGTCCTAAATGTTTCTGTAGGGACCTGATCTAATCTTCTAGATGAGCTTTCACTTTCTGCAGCTGGTTTGAACTGAATCAGGGGAAACAGTTACAGTACATGGTCTGCATCCAAAGGAGAAGTGTTGCTCCTCTGAGGACCATTAGCTATGGTAGGAACGTAGTCCTTAGCGGGAGGGTGGGGCTGAAACTCATGTCCTGCCCCATGCTTGGAGAGGTTGTCCGTGAGTCCTGAGCTACAGCATTGCTCCCGCGTGTCTTCTGAAGGGTGCTGAACAGGCTGGCGACAAGGCAGCATGAGGTGGGTACCCAGTGAAATGTGTTTCCCGGGCCCTTCTCCCAGGTTCTTCTCTAAAATATCTCTATGCTCTTACTTTTATCTTAGTGTCAGTCCTCTGAGTTGCGTTGTCTGGAAATAGTTACTCTCTCGTGGAAGTTCTTGCTGGTGGTGTAAGATAACTTGGCAACATCTATGAGAAAGCGGTTATATGGGGAAGAGGTTATTTTGAGATTTTTGTCTTAATTGGAAAAGAACCAAAAGCTGGAAGGGCAAAATACATCTGCCTTTTTTTTTTCCCCTTGAAATTTCACACTGCTTTTCAAAATAAATTCTCCTGCCTTTAAAAGGGTGAGTCCTTGCTCAAAAGCAGTGATTCCCAAATGTTCGTATTTGAGCCAAGAATAAAATCTTTTTACGCAATCTCTTCAGAGCCTGCCTTTGAGAAAGAAAGAATTTAGTCTTCTTTTTCAGACTTTATTCTCTTTATAGAACATAATGAGTTTGCTTTTCAGTAGAAGAACTGAGAATTGCAGTGAAGAGGCTCTGTTGTGTTTTGGCTTGATTTTTATGCAGGATAAAGCTGTTTAGTATTTAATACAGTAAACTGTTTAAAAGGATAAGTTATATAATTACCATGAACTTTTAAATAACCATTAGTATTAGTACTTGATTGTCAGTAACAGCATGATGTAATAATATTCAGAAATTAGCAGATACAAAATAACTCTGAGCCTTTGCTCTTACTAAGCTGGATATTAAGGCTGTGGCTTTATACGTAGGAAAATGGTTGCAGATATAGTTAGAGCTTTTTAAGATTCCTCCCCCCTTATTTATCCTTATTTGCATATCTTAATTATGTAAACATCTTCAGTTTGGAAGCTGAAATGCTATTTTATTTCTCCGAGTATCTTTCACTATCAGCTCAGTTTTTAAGAGCTTGTTAACTTGCCTGACAGTTTCTGCATAGTCAAATATGGCAGCTGATGTTGGACTGCTTTAAAATAATAATGAATACCCTAAAATTCTTTTTATACTTAGTGGTGTCATCCTTAGCTTCATTTCAAATTAGCAAGCATGCATATTGTGTATTGGAATAAATAAGTTCTCCCTTGCTGTTGGACTGCAGCTGACTCTTCAGGCAATAGAGAAACCTTGTGGTAGAATATGAAGTGGTATTTTACCACTCCAGATAGCAATCAGCTTGTCATATATGCTTGAGGGGAAGGGTCAAAAAATAGCCTGCAAACATTTCCACTTCCCATTGTTAAACTGTGGTTTTATTATTGTCAGTATTTGGCTACTAATGGGGTAAGAGATGAACCGAATTTATGTCTATATCTCACCAAATTCAATTCTACTAAACTTAAAGAGAAACAGTACTAAATGTGAGCAAAATGTCTCTTACTCCTTTGGTATTTAAACTTTCATGACAAAATGACTTAGAACTGAAAGCATTAGTCTTGACTTCAGAGGACAACAGAGATTTCTCAAAGCTGCTGCACTGGAAAGTATATTGGTCTCTGTGGTTCTCTTTTTATTTCACTCTATGCTAAACCTATAATCACAGGATTTAGAAAACCCCTCCCCATGCACTTTTTAGTAATGACCTAGTCTTTCGATGAAACAAAATGGGTCTGTGAACTTCTGGATGTTCATTTAGCTCCCAGGTGCACCAGAAGAGCTCCCAGATAAAGAGCAGGAATTCCTGAGGTCCCAAGCCCAGCTGGAAGTTTCCCACTGTAACTCCTAATGCCATGTCGTAGCACAAAAGTATCAGAAAAGACTGTATGAAGCAAAAGGAGGAAGTGGTATTTAAAGATGAACCTTGTTCTTTTACTCATAATTTTGAAGAACCAGATAAATGACACTATTATTTAATTGTTAGGGGAATTCATTGTGTTTGAAGGATTCCTCCTGCACTCTTTAGTTTGTGAAGACCTGTAACTAGTGCGTAGACTTCATTGGTTAATCCAGGAATTTACATAAAGGTAATGCAGAGTTCACAGAGTAGTGTGTGGTATGACTGTGTCGACTTGAACTGTTTAGTATGTTCACAAGAAGAGGGTTTTTTTTCCTCTTTTCTTGAGCTTTTTCCTCACTGTCAAGTCAATTCCCAGGAATGGTGGGTTGTGCATGTGTCACATCCAGGTATCATTCTGACAAGCTCATGGTGTGTGGTTATTGTTTGTTTTTTGAAGAAGGCAGATACTCCACTTCCTAAGCCAAAAAGAAACTTTTCTCAGACAAAGCTTGATCTCTTTGTAAGCACTTTTAAATCCTGCCTGTGTATTGCAGGTGCGTGCCCAGACCACATGCTGCCTGGTGACTGCTGCTTCTGTGAACAGAAGGATTAGAATAGAGTTTCAGCCTTAATCCTGGGTTTCCTGCGCAGATTCACTTCACAGTCTTATTCCTGTTCAGTTGCCTGTGTGTTAAAGTGCATGTTTTTATTTATACTTGCTCGCTCCCCAAAAAAAGGCACTGAGTGGTATTTTGATTTTTATTGTTGATGAACTATGTAAAGATTTATGCCTTATTTTTTTTCTCAGACTCTTCACAGAGTAGTAATTAGCCATGTGCTATGCAATTTTGTGCAGAAAAATGAATTGGTTATCTGTTAATTAAACCTAAATGAACAACAGTTTTATATTTAGGTTATTTTAAAGTATCTAAATTATTTAGGATATGAAGTCTTAATTTTTTTCACTGAATGCCTTGTTACTTTTAAACTCTACAGTAAATATATATTTTTTTTTAATGTACAGAATTATATGCTATAATTAAAACAAGTTTTGTCTTCCTGAGGGCTTGAACTGATCTTCAGAGTTTTGTGAAATGTGAAAAATCATTTGTTTTAGTGGTCTTGCTTTTTGTACTTTTATGATCCCTGCAGTTTTAAATGTGGTTTGTGCAAATTGAACTGGTTCTAAAATTTAATATTAGCCAGGAAAAGATTCTGCAACTAAATTTGTTCAGCAATATAATTGATCAAGAAGTTGGTAAAAGACTGTTTTCTCCTTATGCAATTTCTTTTGCTTAGCCTTGAAAATTTTGTATTTAGGGAGCAATTTAAATCATCTGTTAGCATTAGATAAAACAATAGCTAGCATACAAGCTGGTTTAAGGACCAGGAAAATTAGTTTCTTGGTGCTCTAACAAATTTAAAGGAAATATTTTTGAATTGTGTAATAATGGCACATGATAGTTTTTTGATTAAAGTGCTAGAAGCATATGGTTTGTAGTGTGTTAATTTTTTTTAAGATTTTCCTGTGTTAGTTTCTTTACCAGCCTATTGAAGGACTGGGCTTGGTGCCCTAGTGAATCCTCCAAGGGTTGTGTGAAAATCCAGTTGAAACTTCAGTGTTTTCACAACCTCTAAGTCAGTAAGATTTTTGATGTGTAGATGGCGTTAATGTATATGTGGATGTTACAAAAGTAAAAATCCATGGTAAGACCTACAGGAGAATGTGTAGAGGTAAATGAAGTTACAGGGCTGCTGAGAAAAAGCTTCAGATGTTGATAATTTCACTGATGTGTTTCTGCAAAATGATTGCCAGCATTTCCTCATTCTTGCTACTCAAAAAGGCACTTAAGTGAAAATGAAGCCTATCTGGAGGAACTGCCGGTTAGCTCTCCTGTCCCTTATGAGGGAGTTGTGAGCTTGCCCTCCTGCATGGGGAAGGAAAGGAGAAAAGAGAGTTCTTCCATCTCTGATCCATGTATTTGTAATCTCCTATTGTTATTATTCAGAGGCCTAAAAATATATTGGATTCTGCTTCAAAAAGAAGCTTGAATATATGTTACTGTAGGAATAGTGTTTTAGGTAGTTTAGGCAGGAAAGCATCTCTTGTATAAAAATGCCTAAATAAGTGTAGAGTCTTCCTTTGGCATGCCTTTGAGACAAATAAATTTATTTTCTATTCAATTGAGTGCTGTTGTTTCTGGGTTTTTTTATTTGTTTTTGTTGTTGTTTTGTTTGGTTTTTTTCAATTCTAATAGAAGCTCAGCAATAAGCCTTGAGCACAGAATAAATTCTTTATCCTGTGTGATTTGTGTGTATTTGTCTTTTAAATCTGTTTAACAAAGTAGTTCAACAAATTTGAGATTAGCAACGTGCTTGTTAGCTTTGCTGGAGGAGGCTGGGACAGAAAAATGGGGAAATTCACGTTTTTTGCATAAGGTATGATGAGCTGACACAAAGATTAGCTGTATTATGCATTTCTTTCCAAACAGTTCCTGACCTCACGGGTGCAAGGAAGTTGTGATCCAGCTGCAGCAGTATAAATTCGGCAAAGAAAATAAGCACAGTTTTTGTGCTGATTTGTATATTGCAGAAAGGTATTCTCAGCTCATAGACTTCTCTCTTACCTCTCACAAATTTAAAAATAGTGTTGATTTAGTTCCAAGTGTCTGTTGTGACACGTGCCCTTTTATTGTATTTTAGTGCTCTTTACTGTTTGTTGTGCCTTTATTTTTTAATCTGGATCCACTTACGATATGGAGGACTGTTAACACCAGTAAATCAGGTATTGCTCATGAAAGTTTCTGATAAATTTAAAATTTGTATTTCATAATGTCAGTAACATGAAGTCTGGACTGTAAAATCCTACTTTTAATCTAGGTTTATTTGCTTAGGCTGTGTTAAATCCTCTCCTAAAAATACTCAAGCTTTTTTTAATTATTATTATTATTTTCATTTGAGATCAAATCTCTTTGAACTGTGTAGACACGCACCTGTGCTCATTTTAATCTCTGTGTAGTTTTCATCAATTATCACAGCAGGCAAGAAGAAAATAAAATTGTAAAATGCTTTTGAAAAGTAAATACGTTCAACTTGGGGTTCAGGTTTCTGTTTTAATCAAACATCATTTGTATTCGTGTTCTTAGACAAAGCTGGGTAAGGGAGGGGCACAAAAAGCCTTTTTTTGTTTTCATTGTGAAATATCTGTTTTGAAGTGCTCTGCTGTATGTTGAGTAGAATATGTCTGTGTTTGTAGAGGAAGGCTCTGTTGTGTGTGTATATGCCTTTTTTTTTTTTTTTTAAGCTGGAGAAAATCTAGGTCAAGAGATTTCGTTCTTATTAATAACTTAAGGCTTTATTCGACAAAAATTATCCTCCATGACTAGAAAGCTTCCTCACTGAGGAAGCGCTGGTGAGGAAAGAGCCTGCTCTGAAACGTGGATGGGAACAGTTCCCTTTCCATCAGGGTATTAACATGTTCACCTTAAAATAGAGTCATTTAGGTTTGAAAAGACCTCTAATTGAATCCAACCATTAACCTAACATTGCCAAGTCTAGCACCAAAACAAGTCCCTGGCTCCATCACTTCCCTGGGCAGCCTGTTCCAATGCTTGACAGCTCTTTCAATGAAGAAATTTAATCAAATATACAATCTGAAGCTGCCTTCACACAAGTCACTTGTTACTTGGTAGAAGAGACTCTGGACACATGCTAGCACCCCATGTCTTTCTTCCCCCTGTATTTTTGATCACCATCATAAAAACTCACTTTCTGCGTTTTTCAGTGCGGGGCTGTGCCTGGGGCTGGGGACCCTTGGCATTTTCCCTTGGTCATGTGTGTCTGCTGTTCAGTCCCGTGGCATGGCCCCAGCCTTCCAGCTCTGCCTCAGCCTCCTGACCTGTGTGTGACCACATTCCACCCAAAAGAAGTCTTGTCATATCGATATAGCAACATATGGCCACAGGAATGAATTTTATGTTTTCCTGAAAACATCCCTGTCAGCAAAATAAATAAATATGGAAGCTTACCAATTCTTGTTTTAATTCGTTGGGAGATACTAAAATGTGAAATCCCTCATTTGGCCTTGTGTAGCTTTCCTGCTTCTCTTCCTCAGCAGCCACCACCCTTTGTGTTTAGCTACACAGCACCAGTACCTTGGCCTGGTGTTAAATATATATACTGGAAACACTGGGACAAGTGCTGTTAAATAAGGAAACTGGAATTATAGGGAAATTCTTGGCTCTTCCAGGTACAGTAATATACTGTATTAGAGATTTAAATGAACTTACAGAAAGTAGTTCTATGAAGTCTTTAATTTTACCTTAAGCTTCTGTGTCACTGTAGAACTGAATGCAAAGGTAGTTAAATTAGGATAATTAATCATGGAACAACTTACACAGAGGGATGTAAGGAATTTTCCATCAATTTGCAAGTTCAGTAAATGAAGATAAGAGTCTTCTCTTAACAAAATGCTGTTTGTAATCCATGGATGTTGTACTTGACAAAAAAAAAATTAGGTTAAATTAGATGCCATCTATGTTGGCATCTTGAAGTTGTTTCTGGAGTAGTTCCTTCAAATGTGAGGGTTTAGAACTTTAGTTTGTATTTCCATGTCTAGCAGTGTATCAAGGAGTGCAAACTTGAGGAAGAAAAGGTCATTTTAATTAAAAAGTTTGTGTTCAGGGCTCCTGTATCAACACTACTCTCATGTTCCTGCCCAATATCTAGTCGATGTGGGAGAGTTTGGAAAGCCTGTCTATCTGTTGCTATAGGACCTGTCAAATTAAACTTATCTCCTAGGAAAATTTGGGTTCATGCTGACAAAAATCAAGATATATATTTATCACTTTTAGGGAAAGTCTTCCAATATGTGGAGTTGTGGGTCCTAAATTCCCAAAGGGACATGTGCAGAAGCTTTAGACATTGTAGGCAGCCCGTGTGACTAATATAATTGCATCTTCTTAGTGAATAACTTCTGTAGATGTGAAGCAGACTTTGAAGCAGATCAGTTGACACCCACACAGGACTAAATTATAACATCCTGATTAAATTGCTATGCAGTCTAAGTGCTGAAGTATTGTCAATACAAAGAAAGTTTGTTCCCAACAATTCTTTGAATGTTGAAAATCACTTGAAATTTGCTGGATTAAAAAATTAACTTACATAGTTAGATTATTTGCCTGTAAAGTGAGCAAAGATAATCAAGATCATTAAAAACATAAAACATGAGAGAATAATGTCAAATGTAGTTTAGGAATACCCATCAAATTTTGTTCACATCCCACATATTTTAATTTTTTTTAGTTAGTGACCAAATGGTGACTTTTGGTATACTACTTCTTCTTTAAAGTGTAATGAAATTATTCTTTCCTGGTTTGTATTAAGCAAATTGAAACATATTCTGCTTGAATAGCATTATATGAAACGCTTTCTCAGCAGGGACTGAGAAAACATGCTTCTGAAAATTTATCCCCTTTTTATTATCATAGAGAGGTGGCAGATGCCACATCCCTGGAAATGTTAAAGGTTAGATTGAACAGAGCTCTGAGCAACCTGATCTAGTTGAAGATGTCCCTGCTCGCTGCAGGGGGCTTGGACTAGATGGCCTTTAAAGGTCCCTTCCAATGCAAACTGTTCTAAGATCCTGTGAGGATAACTGGAAATTTAAATGCATTATTTGTACAGTATGCAAATGTAGCAGTAGAAATTATCATCATCATCATCATGGCTAG
>VZRE01011625.1:0-61971 GCA_013396775.1 Cephalopterus ornatus
TTCTCCCTTTCCCTTATATTCATAGAAAAAATAAAGAAAAAAAAAGCTACAAACTATAAAGTTTAAACATTTGGCAAAAAAATCAGATCCAAACCGTTACAGCTACTATTATAGAGAACTTCAAAAAAGAACTAGTAAAGTGGCAATGATTAGATGGTGGGATAGAGTGGGTAGAGAAAAACAGTGAGTGAATCCATTAGAGGATTTGAAAAACAAGAGAATATACCAATAGAAAACTGCAGGTTAGCAAAGGTGAGACAAAGCAGGAATTTACGGTGTCTTTCCATTTAATGCATTCTATAAGTAATAGGCATCTTAAGAACAGTGACATTACATTCTGCTTTACTTAAAAAGTCATCCCAGATAATGTGCCTGTTTCTTTTTTTTATATTTTATTAGGTAAGATGCAACTCCTTTAGACCAGAATCTGCGAGGGAGCAAATACATACTGGAGCTCACAGCCCTCCGCAGTTCAGGTAGTGCAAATAATGTATTTCCTCAGTATACATACAGAATCAATCACTGCAGAATAGAAGTGCAGAAATTTAGCATTTTAAGAGGGGGTTAAGAGCAAGCACAAAATTGGACTGTGCTCTTGGTTTAGATTGAAATTGAACTGGTTTTATTAGCTTATCTTTCACTATTACAAATGCTCTTCTGTAAAATTGAGGAGCTTGCATCTACCTTCAAAAGCATTTGAACCAGAATGCACTCTGGTCCCCGTGATGTCCTGTAATCATGGCCTGAGTATGTAAAATGTGTCATCTATCACTTTCTTTCCCTAAGCAATTTTAGTTTAGAAAACAGTGAATATTAGGAATGTCCTTGATTTAATCTGCCTGAGTTCATTAAAAGCTTCTAAGTGACTACCTTGAATTATATTGATAATGCAAAGCAAAACATGCCCTGTAAATTCAGTTCGAGACTAAATTGCCCTTCAAATGACACTTTGCTTGAAGGAGCTGTGATAGTCCAGCCATAACAGAGTAACTGTGTCTGCCCAAAAGGCCTCCCACAGGCTCTCCTAAGCACAGACACTCATGAACTCCAAGGAGAGGTTGGAAGGGGGGAAGTTTTAAAGACTGCATAGGAATTAGGAAGCCAGAGTTTATTTCTCTACTTCTTCACAGAGTTTGTGTGACCAAGAACAAGTTGTTTCTGTTGGGATTCATGTCAGTTCCATTTACTTAACTAAGAATTGTATGTTATTGTATGTTTGCCCTTAGTCAAGTACTACATTACCTCTTTATTTGGAGGAAGGATGTTAACTCCACAAGCTGATTCATAGTGGAAGTGTCTTTAATACAATACTATATATATATATATATATTTATAAATATACATAATCTTTCATCAGGTAATACATTTAAATTACTTAGACTCTGCAAGTACATCTTTCTATTGATTACCAAGGGAGCTCAGGGTAACCTGTTCAGTGGGATGAAATCCAGAGAGCTCACTCTGATTTCATAGTTAATGTGTGGCAATATCAAACCATGGGTAGAAAAGTGGCATGCATGCACACATAAAGATATTTCATTAGTTAGATTCTGGTTTTATTTCTTTTTAATTGGCAGATTTTCAGTATTAACATGGTTCTTTGCTATTTTTGGATGCCAATTTCACTTTGAAGTCCCTGGTATGGCAGGAAGAATTTCCACCAAGTTTTCCATTTCAGCAGCAGTTGCGAATGACCAGCTCTTGCTGTTCCAGTCCCTGAATATGTATCTGCAATATTTTTACAGAAAACTGTATATCTTGTTTGAAGCCTAACCTCATTTTGTAATCCTCCCCACAAAACTGACCTTTAGACATTTTTGTGCCAGATGACTGCAAATTTTCTTACTCACAGAAAGTCTAATCAATGTAATAAGAATGTTTTCTACCATGCTGTGCTATGCTGAGAAGCTGATTGTCTGCAATATAGAAAAATGCCTTCTCAGTGCATAACAAAGACAATAGAAAGGCATGCAATTAATAGCTCAGTAGATACTTTTCTGCTCTTAACTCAGGAAACTCTTTAATACCATTGCAAATTTCAGGTTAGTAAATTCCAGGATGCTTAAAGGCCTAGGAAAAAGCAGCAAACAACACAATCTTAATTTAGCAATGGTAAAATAATAATTTCTGACAGCATCAAATAATGAAGACACGAAAGCAGGAGCCATGATTGCACAGAAATGCAATGAAGGTGCCAGTCTGTGATGCAGACACATTGTCTATCTTGTGTGAGGCAGAGATGTGCTGCCCTTTCAGTACCACAGCACCTGTGGCGGAAGCAAGAGAGCTTGGGAGCTGCTCAGGGAGGAAGGCTCAGAAAATGTATTTCCAAAATATCAGAGAGCTGAGAGGCCGACAGGTGTAAGGCTGAGCTGCCCAATAACAGGGTCCAACTGCCCCCTCTGGCTGTGAAGCCCCAGCGTGTGTGCGTGCACATCATGGGCAGAGTGTGTTGTTGTGATGGGCAGAAGCTGGTTGACGTGATCCAAATGAAACCACTGCCAGCACAACCCCAGTGTGTGCTTACATGCACGTTGGACTGCAGCATCTGGCAGGTGCTGGAAGAAGGATTTCACTGTGCAAGGCTACTGCTGATCTCCCACCCTTGCTGCCAAGGGTCAGATTAGAAAATTGTTCTAGAGGACATAGTATCACAAAATACGTTTGTTTTTCGTTGAGTTTCTAGAAAAGCAAGATGCTTCTCAAAGCGCCAAACAAAATAAAACTGTCTTCATATTAACTTTGACTGTCAGTGCTTCTACTGAACTTTTTGGTTTTATTTGTGGAAAAATTATATGAAAGCCCTTAACAGAAGGCAAGCGGCATGTTCACCCCTTTTCTCTTTGCAGAGTTATCGGAGCCATGAGCAACTTTGAAGAGTTCCGTAAAGCTTTCAATTGCCCAAGGAATACGACGATGAACCGAGGGGCAGAATCCTGCCGGCTGTGGTAGATGTCCCTTCCAGGTCTTCTGTCAAGAGGAGTCTGCAATGTGCAATGTGAACTGCTGAGCTCAAGCCCACTGCTAGAGTTTCAGAATAATGTTCTGAAATCTGAGGAGGTGTTACTTCAAATGTATCTTCCTTGTCCATGTTGATGACCATCATGGATCTAATCATCCCTATTTAGAGCCTAGAAACATTCCAAGTAGAAGAGGTTTCCTTTAATGATAATAATGAAAAGTAACTCATTTTATCCATAAAACTACTCCTGCTCATCTGCAGTTGCATTGCTTTTGATGGATAACTGCCATTATCAATTCCAATTCCTGATTTATAGTTGAGCAAGAGGTAAATGCTAAAATCCAGCTTTAATCTATTGCTCTGCAGGGGTGCTGTGTAGAATGCTCCAAAACAAAATTTATTCTTTCTGGATGAAGAAATTCATGAGACCTGCTATAAAGCCAGATCTGATCTGCCGAGTGATACAACATTTTCATAACTTAAACTGTCACAGCCCAGCATGCCATAAACGATGTTGTGTGATGTAAAGGCACAAGACTTTATATAAATTCAGTTTAATATGTCAGATTAGAGCCTCAGGTTTTGGAACAGTTTCAAGCTGAGCAAGTACCTCGTGGTATCCATCTGCTACGACTAAAACACAAAGGATACTTGTCAGATTGTGGCCTCTTCTAATTTTAGAACAGCTTATGATAAAAATCGATGTATGATGAAAATCAAAGGCTTGCAGAGGGAATTCCCAGCACCATGATACTCATAAATATTGCAGCATTTATTCCTGTTTACACTGTGAGTAGTTCTTTTCCTAGGGGGCGATTTTTACCTTGTGCTGAAGATAGCTTTACCTACATTTATTTTTTTAAGTCTGAAATACTATACCAGTTGTAAGTTATGGGTATTTTAGTGTTGGATCTTACAGAGGATTGTAAGTAGTGTGCATCTTTGCCCTTATGTTCTGAATGGGGCAGGATGATTTATAATTTTAAAGAAAGAAGAATATGTGACAGAAAAACAAATTACCAGCAGCATTTGACTTGTCTGGATAAAAAGAGCAATTTAGGAATAGAGGACTTATAAATACACTAAAAATGCAGGCCAGTTGAGCTTTTAATTTGATTTGTAACAATATTCATGAGAACACATTTTATTGAATAGAAAAACTTTAACACATCACTATTACTGGGACACACACACACACCCCCCAACTCTTTGTTTTCTAACAGAAAGATACTTATTTAAGTGATATCTATTTATACCTTGTGCTTTGATTCATTTTTTCATGGTGAAATTTCTTTAGATTTAATTACTGCAAATCCATATAGGTCTCGATGTGTATGTACTTTTATATATATATACAAAAAATAGAAATTCTTCTATATGCTTAAATTTTATTTTATCAGTATAGAAATGTTAGTAAGATAAACTTTACAAAGATTTGTAAAATATTGTTGGATAAAGAATTGGTTGGATGGTCACATGCGGAGGGTAGTGATCAATGGCTCAGAGTCCTGAGGGACATCAGTGACAAGTGGTGTCCATCAGGGGACCATATTTGGACCAGTGTTATTTAATAGCTTAATTAATGACACAGACAAAGGGATCAAATGCACCCTCAGCAAGTTTGCAGATGACACCAAGCTGAGTGGTGTGGTTGCCACACCTGAAGGATGGGATGTCATCCAGAGGGACCTGGACAAGCTCAACAAGTGGGGCCATGGAAATCTCACAAAGTTTAGCAAGACCAAATGCGAGGTGCTGCACCTGGATTGGGGCAACCCCCATAACCAATACAAGAGGATGAACAGATCAGGATCAGCCCTGTGGAGAAGGACTTGGGGCTGCTGGTGGGTGAGAGGCTGGACATGACCTGACCATGTGCACTTGCATCCCAGAAAGCCAAATGTGTCCTGGGCTGCATCCAAAGCAGCAGCAGGTGGACAGAAGGCTGAGGGAGGGGATTCTGTCCCTCTGTTCCACTCTGTTGAGATCTCACCTGGAGAACTACATCCAGCTCTGGAGTCCCCAGCACAGGAAGGACATTGACCTGTTGGAGGGAGTCCAGAGGAGGCCACCAATATGGCTGGAGGGCTGGAGCACCTCTGCTATGAGGAAAGGCTGAGAGAATTGGGATTGTTCAACCTGGAGAAGATAAAGCCTTGGGATGACCTATTTGCAGCCTTCCAGTACTTGAAGGGGGCCTACAAGGAGGATAGAGACATACTATTTACAAGGACATTTAGTGACAGAAGAAGGAGGATTAGTTTCAAACTGAAAGAAAGCAGTTTTGGATTAGATATTAGGAGGGAGTTCTTTGCTGTGAGGGCAGTAAGACGCTGAAACAGACGGCCCAGAGAAGTTGTGGATGCTGCATCCCTAGAAATGTTCAAGGTCATGTTGGATGGGGCTCTGAGTAACCTGGTCCAGTGCAAGTTAGCAGGTTGGAATTAGATGACCTTTAAGGCCCTTTACAACACAAATCATTCTATGATTTTATGATTGTCTATCAGTCAAGGTGGAGGAAGGTTTACTGAAGCTAAGTAACTGAAGCAAATGGGATTATTTTCTTATATTTCTTCAGAAAGAAGGGGGACATAATGGAAACATAATTTATGGAAAAAGACAGGATCTCAAACTACCTTGCAGAGCAAAGGAAGCAGACATTCCTGAACTCAAGGCTCTATTGGCACTTTTGGAAACAAAATATTATGCTTTGGAACCAGAACATTCTTGTATCAATTTTCCCTGAAAAAGTAAAAGTTTTCTTAAGGGGAAAAGCATTTTTGCTTCCTTCATGCTAGCTCTGTTCCTGAGTTCCATGGATTGCAATTTATCATTTGAATTGCCACTACTAAATATTTTTTCCTAGAGGTATTTTTCATAGAAGTTGTGATGGCAGTATTTTCATAGAGCTTTTCCTCAAACAAGCAGGTATGGGTCTTCAGCAGAGGGATACTGTTTGCCTGCTAATGGGAAAGTTCTTTAGCAAATTGAGTGCTGTAGCGACTTCATTTCTGTGCTCATATGAGCACTGACACAACTTGATGTTGATTGCTTTGGATCAACAGCACAAAGTTCAGGGTCGACATCCTGGCCTCATTAAAGGTAGTACCAATACGGTCGTTGTCCTCAGAAAAGTCATGACATCAAGTCAAACACTTATCTAAATTTGCTAAATTATTGGACTGTGCAAAGATGGTTTCACAACAGTCGACTTTAAATTTTCTATTTTTATCTCTCAAATCAGAGATGCATTTGCAAGAACTCCTCTCTCATGGTTGTTTTCCAGCGGGGCAGATTCTGTCTTTTGTTGTTTATGGGGTTGTTTCTCTGTACTGGATAGTGATTTCTTCTAAATGTCTGACATTTCTTGCTTTAAATGTCACTCTTCCTGCTCCTTGCTAGGCTCAGGTCTTTCATGTTTAATACCAAGGATTTTTGAACTGTGGTATGTATATTCCCAACAGCAAAGGAATCACTGCAAAGTCTTTCATCCTTGCTTGGACATCTGTAGGAGGCAGGGGGCAAGTTCTGGGCTGGGGAGATATGGGAAGCTGAAGGGTTTGAGGTAAATGCACTACAAGAAAAGAAGAAAGCATATGACCAGATTTTGTACCCTGATTTTAGCAGTTGAGAGGGCACCTACACACTGCCAGGAAAGTAAGAAGTCCTTGCTGCTGACTGGCACATTCATCAGTAGTATCCTAGTCTGAGAAATCCTTGCTGTTGACTCAGGTTTTCAGTGCCTTGCGCTTAGGTCTTGCATATGTCCACACAGGGATCCTGGCCTGCCTTGCCTCCCTGCTTTTTACCTCAAACTAAACAGCTGATTATGTAATTTACAGTTCACTTTGAAGTAAGCTACTTTCGTATCATTTGCAAAGCAAAGCAGAAGGTAATTAAACATAACTTTTATCACCAAGGACAGCTAAGACATTAGCGATGGTTTGTGAGGGTTCTTCTCATTGTCTCTCTTTTGTCAGACTACTTGGCTATGCTTTGTTTTCATGTTGTGCCTCCTGGGTCTATGCTAGCAGTGCCTTGCTGTGTTGCTCTCAGGTTCACTTATTATATCTATGCAAAAGAACCCTTCATCATACATATTCTTTTCTGGGAGCTTTAAAATTGTTACTTTTCTCAGTTTCCAGTAATATTATGAAATGCTTCTTCCTGTTGGCTCAGTAATCTTCTATTTCAGTGACCAGGAGGGGAAGGGTCAGCTATGAACAAAACATTTTTATCTGTGTAAATTTGAAGAGATATTTTTCTACTGTGTAGACATAAAGAAACAACCTCCACTCCTGTCCCATGTCCCCTTCTTCAGGTCCTAGAAATATGTATACATTCTATTCTACTCTAGTTTAGTCTAGTCTATTCTTTCTTCTTCTGCATTAACCCTGAAATGCAAAAACACCACCTTATACACTGTATTTCTGCTGATCCTATTGTGAAGGAGTTAGCTTTACACGAGTAGCTCTAAGAAAAGGCAGCTGTGCTATTCACCTGTCTAAACTGCTTAGGTACATAAACAATGTCCAAGCTGGTTCTGGATGCTAAAGGATTAAAAAATTCAGGTGCATTATAAAGTTCTGTCTCATGCCCTGTGCAGGGGGACTTCACCATTCTTTAGGCTGAAATGCTATCATGACATTAATTGGTTGAATTATTTATAAAATAATCAGGTAGGTTTGCATATAAGTTTTTATTGTTATATGCATTGTTATGTCAACTTTTCATTGCATATTATACAGAGAATTATACAAAGTTAAAAGGCCTTTTCTGTTTAATTCTTTTTAATCTGAATTTTTATTTGATAGTCTACTGTACCTTTTAATTTTTCTTCTTGCATACTGTTTTTGATTGACTGTTCTAAAGACAATTGTACTAGCCAATAAAAGCTGAAGTGATGAAGAATTTTCCTATGCTCGCCGTATGGCAAGAGCTGCTTGTCTTGGCACTGTCCAACTCTACAATGTTACTTCTGTGATATATAGTCTTAATAAAATGTAATAAAGAGCATAATGATGTTGCCCCAGGTTCTCCAGGCTACTGTTACTGCTTGACAGGCTAAGAAGGACCTCCTTTCTTGGGGAGTTGCATAGTCATCCTCAGCCAGGGTTTATTTAGCTCCATTTGCCGTCATTACCCTGCTGGAGGCAATTAAAATGAACAAACATATATCCAGCTGTTGTGGACGGGACTGGATGCTGAAAAAATTGCAGAAGGCCAGGAAGCCTTCCCCGAGTCCTTGCTTCTCTCAGCCCATTCTTTGCTTTTCAGTTGCTCTTAAGCGTTATCTGGAAGTGTTTGTGATAGGATAGCCCTTGTGCCATGCCTGAGTTTGAACTTCAGCTCAGCACACCATGTACTTCATGAGCCTTACCGGGCACTTGTCAAGGGCTGTTTGGGCACAGGGACTGTGCCAAGGCCTTATACATCACCAGCTTGACTTTTCTGGGCTAAGTGCCCCATTTCTTGGGCTCTGTCCAGTTTCCTGACACTGCTTGTGTGGTCATAAGCAGTGGTACTGGCCCACTTCAAGACAACATAAAGCCTGTGAGCATCAAGGAGCATTTGTGCCTGGTGGGGACAATGGCTGGCCTTGCTGCATCTCTTAAATGATGCTCTGTGGTGACACAGCCTCTCCACGCAGCTCTTGGGTTTGGGATGGAAGGGACATTTTGTCTTCAAAAGCCTGCATCAGTTCTGTCACCTACTGTACCATGCAGCCTTACAGCATTTCAATGGGCAAAAACAAAGGTTTCTGTGGAGGACCATGAATGAACAAAGCAAAGCTTGGGGTCAGAGGATGAAACCAGCCTCAGCACAAGGCAAATGTCTTGCTTAACTGTCATGGGTTTATCAGCATCTTGAAAAAAATGCCTTAAAAATGTCTATAGATCGCCCTGAGGAACTCAGAGTTTAACTGCTACAGCAAGAGCCTGCTTCACTAATCAGACAATTTAATCCCATTTAAAGTGTAATATATATTAATAAAAAAGAAAAGAAATTAAAGATACCCGAGGGATTCCTCAGCACAGCATTATATTTTATTAAATGTAACATCAAAGTTGGAAGTTACTGAGAATCAAGATAATGTGTTACACTAAATTGTGATCAAAGAAAGAGATATAATGATATAATTTTAATCATTCATAAGCACCAAAGCTGAAAAAGCTCTATGTACCAGGTTAAACACATACACAGATGCATACAGTAACTGCGGTTGTGAACTTAGATGCACATTTTTCAAAATGTCTCTAAAAGTTTTATCACATCCATATTTACTGTCCAAACTGGTGAAAAAGTGACCTGCTTAACAAAGCTTTGGGAAAGGCTTCAAAAGGAATTTTAAACGTTTTCTACCACAAAGTTTATTTAACATACCAGCGCTGCTGTGAATAATGACTGGTTTGGTTGTTTTATATGGATGATGCATACTCCTCTTCTGAAATGTGAGCAGCAGATATTTCAGTATAGGAATCTGAAAGAAACATAATGTCACATCCTCTTCAACACTAGGAAAGTATTTTTGTAAAACCAGGAAAAAGAATTATGTTCTCAAATACAACAATTAGGGAAACATGAGCATATGCCATGATATGCAACAAGAAATAAAAAGCTCTTGTTGAAAAGGCAAATGTCAAACTGGGCTAAAGGAATGGTTTACAAACCTGACAGATAATTTCTGCTTGGAGGAAAACCTGACTGCAGGAGACCTGCTTGCCTTTGTAACTTTTTGGGGAGTGTGTCTGTGTTACAGCTCAGTCCTTTGGTGGGGCTCAGCACTGTGCCCCCTCAGAGGTCACCCCAGTGAGCCATGGGGCTTGAGGGGCTATTTGCTTTCCCTTGGGCATCCAGAAAGGCTGTGTCTGAGATTCTGCCTCTGATTTCTAGTTTTGTGCATCTTTTTTGTTCTTTTCACCAAAGCACACATATCATATGAATCAACCAATCTCCATATCATGGCATTTTAACTGACAAAAGTGGTGCTTTTATAGGTCCATGCTGCAAAAGATTGCAGTGCTGCTGCATCACAAAAACACTGTGTGTTTTGTGGAATAGGGCTGCTCTTTATCAGACAACACATATGCTTTCATGTCATTCTGCTAGAATGTGGCGTCAGTGCTTTGCGCTGGAGAGAAGAGAGAAAAATAAGGAGTGACCTCTGAATAGAATGATAAATTAGAAACTCTTTAGTGTTGTAAATCAGTAAAAGAGTTTGCAAAGCATTAGTACAAATACTGCTATAAAAGATTTTATGTGTATATATATATATATACACACATATATATATATATGGGCACAGCACGGGAAGTCCATGCTATGTGACTGTATATAAAAATGTCAGACATATGAATTATTTTTAAACAAATAGAGTTTCAGGGTAAAATTCTGACCTCAGTGAGTTCATTGAATGATTAATATCTGTGCGGCCAGCATTTTACTCCATCTGGATAACTGCATGTAGAGTTTATTGATTTAATAACTACTTGGGACACACATTTTCTTCTACACAGAAAAAAATTTCTAGCCTCTGACATTTTCAAAATCTGCCCTGTCCTCGGTCATTTGCATAGGACTGACTCTGTTTGCTCTTGTTTAGCAGATACTGCATCTTCATATTTTTAAACATTTTAAGAGTTACTTTATCACCATTTCAGAACTGCAGAGCAGCTTTTTCATCTTGACTTTTCCAGATAGGGTTCTATTGATCATTAAAGTAAACTTGACGTGTCCTACTGAACTGAGTGTAGGCTTATTTATGACACTGGAGTGTTTTTGTTTGTTTTTGTCTCCATGATGAGAGAGAAAAGTTTTGTGTTACTGGAGTTGGTGCCCGTGTCAGGCACAGTGCTGCTGGGGTGTGGAGTGGCTGGGAAGGAGGTGTGTGGTTTACCACAGGCACATCAAGCTGCTTGCCAAGAAGGTGGTTTGTGCTTGCCCTGTGCACCTTGCACTACATCCAAGACATTAAAATGGTACCACTTAGCAAAACAAAGAAATCTTTTGTCCCAGCCAAGAAATTAAAGTAAATTTCTTGGGAAAATAAAAAAGGTGTGAAAACTCAAGCCATCCTGCTGACTGAGGCCAGTAATATAAGCACCTGCATCTTGCTTGTGCAAACTCCAGCAGTGTTATAGCCGTGGGCATCTGCAGAACTGAGTCTCCCTGCAGGTGTGTCTTTCCCTTTATTTTGAGATGATCCTCAAAAAAAAAATCTCAAAAAAGCATCTCAGCTGGATGGGCTGAGCGAGGAACAAACCCCCTCACTATGGGGAGTGCAGCGCATAGGAGGGCTTGGTAGGAAACAGGGCACCCCCATGCTGCCCCCAGAGAGGAATCATAGAATCACTGAGGCTGGAAAAGATGATTAATTTAACACTGCCAAGTCCACCACTAAACCGTGTTTCTAAATGCTACATCTACATGTCTTTTAAATACCTCCAGTGATGGTGACTCAACCACATTCCTGGGGAGTTAGCAGCAGCTCCAGCAGCACTTCCCACTTTAGCAGTGGGTACAATGCTTCCTCCTCACTCTGTCAGGTATAACCCCATTCAGTTAAATCTTCTGCTTCCCTAAGGAAGCCTGCCTGTGCAAAAACAAATGAAATGGGGAAGAGGAAGAGGCTTGGCCCAGAGAGGTCTGCTTAAGCAGCTGGGCACACCTTGGTTTGCATGAGCACTGACACAGGCAATGGCACGAGGACTGGTGTGCCACCTCCCCATCTGCCAGAGTTCATGCATTCCTTCTCCCTCTCTGTGCATGTATGTAAAATGCATGTGTGCAGCACTCATGTGTGCAGTGCCTGTGTGCAGTGCGTGTACACACACTGTACACGTGCAGTGCATGTGCACGGTGTGCTCTGCCCACCAGCTTCTCCTCATCCCTTCTCCTCACAAATCACAGCCAGGCAGGAGTGGGAAGCAAGCAGCACGGTCCTTTCCCAAGCCACCCCAGATGGGCTAATACTCTGGAAGGCACTGCTTGCCGCAGCAGCGTGTAGCCTCATCCCAGCCTCAGACAGCAGAAAGGTGTCAGGTCATTTCAGAGACAATATAAAACATTTCTCCTCCTAGCTCGGGTTAAGGTAAAATGTCATGGTCTGACTTCAGCTTAATAATTACTATTTCAGCTCTTCAATGTAGGATAGAAGGGCAAAATATGGAATCTTTCTTTTAGTGAACACTTTCATTCTTTCGGCTGGGTTTTCTTTTCTTCTGCCTCAGTTCAGTGACAGCTGGCAGCTCAGACCTGCTAGCACAGTAGTCCTTGCACAAACATGTGTTGAGGCAATCACTGTGTCTGTATTCAGCATGCTTATTCAGCTTTGTTTTAATAAATCCAGTAATAGACTTTCAGAGGCAATGAAGGGAAAAGAATAATTTGGAAACAAAGTTGTTGAAAGGAATACAATGCATACGCAGTAGAGAAGAGTGTGATTTTGGAGGTCTGTGCAGGTGTTTTATTTCTTTAGAGGATTTTAATCAAACTCATTACACAGGAAAGCAAAGGGATTTTAAAACCAGTGTGGTGATAATCAGTCAGTAGAGAAAACAAAGAGGCTTTTTCCCTTTCTCCTATCCCTCACTTTTGTTTTCTCTCTTTCATGTGATTTTACAAGTGAAAGTGTCAGATTACCTCATTTTAATTAAAAAACTATTCATGCTGGGGTTTTGCTAGAGAAGCAATTTCAGTCTTTGTCCACCATATCATTTAATCAAAGATATCCTAAATGCTTTCAAGATTGCCATGGCTGCACCAGTCTGATTGCCATCAGTGTAATGGCTTTCCCAGTGGATTGGAAAAAAACCCGTAATTGGACATGAGCCCATCCTTTCAAGTGGGATTAGCAGCTCTGCTGCAGTCATCCCCTAAATTTCGGGGTCTGATGTTTTTGTCTTGCTCCTTGTGTACTTACTGCCACAAAGCAACCCTCCAGTGCCTTCTTTTGAGTTGAGCTCTACAGGCACAGCCAAGGGAAGGAGCATGGAGTTGCACTGCTGTGAGAGGCCACTTCTCTGTTACTGGGAGCAATTGGTGTCTGTTTAAACCTGGGGCTGACCCTACACCATTTCTTAAAAAAAGAGAAGTGTATGTGTGTGGTGGGAATTTGCTACTTGTCAGTCCTAAGGGCTTTTAAATGGATTTATCCAACACCCTGCTCCTACCTACACCTTCTCCCCAGTGGCATGCATATCAGGACCCTTAAGCAAAGCATGAGCAACATTTCCCCTGCCTCAGCAACCACGTTCTGCAGATCCCACGTGGAGGCCTGCGGCTCGGCTCCTCTCCTGTGCTCCAGCCCTGCATGGTGCATCAGCACACCAGCACTGCCGACTCACACAGCACTTCCTGCAGACCATCCACAAGCAGGACTTTTCACCACAGTGAAAACCCAGCCTCCCTGTGGTGCACCAGAGGACTAAAAAGCCTTCAGGCACACTCCTGTGAGATGAGTTCACACAGGAAGATATGGGCTTACAAAATGGCTGATCTGGGTTTGATGCCTGCTGTGAAAAACTTTCATTTTAAGGTATTTCTAGATTGGTTTGTTGGATTGGTGTTATATTAGGTGACAGCTCAGGAAACAAAGACAGATCAGGTGGAATTGAAGGTGACAGGCCCTTCTGTTAAGGTGATTGAGTGAAATGTCCTTGGTGTCAAGAGTACAGTGGGGAAGGCTCCAAATGGAAGAACAGAAAGACGAAATGTCTCCTCATCAAAGTTAAATTTCCCAGGATTTCAGAGGGCACATGAAGAGTGCTCAAGACCTGCTTGGCTTTGCTGGTGCAGAGGGTGGATATCACCAACAAATACAACTCTTCAGAAGCAACCTTTACTCCTGAAAAGATTTTGCTTTGATATATGTGATTTTAAAAATAATTTTCAGATAATTATGGCAGGAACTGGCTAACTATATTATGTAGTACAGGAACTTAAAGAGCCCTGCTCTATGTGTCAAGATGACACACAGGAGGTATGATTGGAAGCATGGTAAAACAGAGAAGTGAAACTGTGATAGAAATCCTCAATGTTTAAAAGCAAGGGTTTAAAAGCTGCTCTCACAAGCTGCACAAAAGGAGACAGGTACTGGGTAGAATTTGAGTCAAAATATGCAGCAACAATACAGGAAGATCTAAAATCACGGCTAGCTTCGCAAACAAAGATTTGTGAAGGACTCTACCCACACTTGCTACAAGCGCGCTGATGGCTAAAAAGGCCAATGCGAGATAGACACGTCCGGTTGCAAAAGGCACAGCAGAATGACTCCCCAGAGATCTAAAATGACCCCCTCATGAAAGCCCTTTCATTTGCCAGGCAAACCTTCTAGGCCTTGATTAAAGTGACTAGACACTCATTAAACAAGAGGGCATCAGCCAAAATACCACACGAAATGAGAAACAGAAAGCTGATTCTCAAGCTGATATGGGAAGAGGCTGCAGGAGCTAAAAAATCACACGTGGTGTAGGAAATCAAGATGCTAACAGTCATATCATCCTAAAAGAGCATTTCATAGGGGCAATGTACAACAGTGCGAGAGGTGATGTGTAAATGGACAACTTCAAAGCAACATACTATTTGCCATTTTAAGTTGGAATACAACTGGAAACCTGCCACTTCAGATCCCTGCCATGGAAAGAGAAGTGTGCCTGAAGGCAGGGACTAAAGGAGGAGCCAGGCTGGCTCTGGGCACTAATATACCAAGCAGCAGATGTTAATGTGTAACTAGGTGTGGGCTTTGTTTTAGTGGAAAATGAAGTGAAACTGGGACTCTTTCCTTATGCGTCATTGAAAAAAGTTCAAAAGAAAAGGAGATAAAACATTTGTCATCAAAGACAAGAGGAGATAATTTTGGCAAGATAGCTGATATGAATTCTACTCTTAGCTCTACAGTGACAACCTCGGGCTGGAAAGTCACCTGAAAAAAAAGACAAGAGACCAGCCTTCTTCTGATAGTCACTGTTTTCTCTTCCTGCTATTTTCACACCTGATGTATTTAATGAAATAAATGTCACAAATTTCTCGTAGCAAAGACAGTGAATGTGTTGAACCCTCTACGAACTACAGTGTAGTTCACATGAAATATGAAGGTTAATGCCTGGCAGCAAACTAAAATCTTTGAAGGAAAGATTGAGAACACATTTTATCTTCTCCTAGGGTTTTTATATTTGTATATTGGAAGCATTTTAGTCTTTCATTGTGAAGACTATAACCCTTTTTTTCCAAAATTTTTTTGCACCAAGATTCTCCTAGGAAGTCCTTAGGGAGCAAGGTTTTGAAGGACACAGTGCTTTGTCCCTTGAGTGTCTGCTCAACCATGGATTTTTAATTTTTTTTTTCTTTTTTTTTTTTTCAGAGCTGTCTTTCATCTTTCCAAAAAATGATGTTCCATACTTGACAGAAGTGGTAGCACTCCCAATCATCTGAATTAAATCCTGGGCAGCTTAATTAATAAAGTGCTTATCTTATGCCCCATGGGAAAAAAAAACCCAAAGTTTTCTAAGTGAAAATAGATATAATGTGCTGACAGAATATTAAAATATAATTGGTAATTAATGTGCATTGGGAATTAAAAACATAGAGCAAGAGTCAGAGTTTGGGAAAAGATTTGAGTTGCACTGCAACAAAAGAGAACAATGAATTTTCTTTCTCTAATGTGTCTTATAAAATGAATTTTCTATGAGCTGTTTTCTTTCAGGATTTGAAATCTTCCATGGAGGTTTGACATCTGGAAATTGTCCCTTTCCATCTGGTTACTGCTTCCAAGTCTTGAAAGATTTAGATGCATTTGGCTGGTTCCCTTGTGTGAATGGCTCCAGTGAGTTCTTCCTTAGAGTTTTTCTTCCTACCAATGGGATGAATTTAACTAATTTACTGTAATATAAAAAACATAGAGATACCAGAACAGCAGCTGGAGTTTAGATTAGCAAGGGATGTGAAGGACAAGAAGAAGGGCTTCTATAACAGAATTTAAAAAGGAAAACTAAAGAAATTGTGAGCCTGCTGCTAAGTGTAGTAGAGATTGAGGGGCAAAGGACATGGGAAAGGCAGAGGGAGTTTGTGCCTTTTTGTCTTTTATGCTGCTGAAGACTTGCCTTCAGACCTCTCTTGCTCTTGAACCTGGTTGCAGACTCTATGAGAGTGCAGCAACAGCCAGAGGAGAGGAAGATGGAGTAAGGGAGCACTCAAGCAAGCTGGACATGTACAAGCCAGATGGAGCAGATGGGATGTCTCTAGGACCAGCAGACGAGTGGGCCAATGTCACCATGTGGCTGCTCCATAGCAGCTTTGGAAGGGCATGACGAAGTTTATGGAGCAAGTCCTCTTAGAGGTCCCATCCAGGTGCTTGAATGTCAAAAAGGTGACTGCAAACAGCCAGCATGGAGTTACCTGCAGCATATTGTGCCTGATGGAACTGATTGCCTTCTGTGACAAGATCGATGACTCACAATGAGGAGAGAGTAGTGGATTTTGTATATTCTGACATTGGCAAAGCATTTGGTGTGGTTTTCCATAGTATCCTGATAGCCAAATTGGTGAGATACGTTTGGCTAAGTAGACAAGAAGGAATGAAGTGAATGGATAATTGCCTGGACTATGTGGGTCTTAAAAGAACTTTAATAGTGCAATGTTGATGGTCACTAGTGACCAAGTCAGTGGCTTGCTTAACATTGCTTTATCTCAGATGTTTGCCTATCCAATGTGACACCCAGTCTGTGCTCAGTGACCTAAATGTATGGTGCTGATCCTCTTCTTTGGTGGAAGGCTCTAATTAGTACTGCATTTCTCCACAAAACACATTTTCTTTATTGCAGAATAAAATTAATTAATTCTGGGAATTCATTTTCATGGTAACAAGTAATATGTCAACATATTATTAGCTATTATCTAGAAAATGGCTGGCAGCATCATGTCACAGGCTAGTTTTTCCTAGTTGTGACTTGCAAATTTTTTTTTTTTGAGGGAGGATGCTAATGAACTCTGGCCATTACCACATACCTAACAATTGCAAAGGACATAACTAGCTGACTTCAGGATTTTCATTAGTAAAATTGCTATTCTCAGAATTCTGAAAGGGCTATGTCAAATGGAATCCTAGAATGCTTTTCCACAAACCCATTTTTATCATCAAGCTCACAATACTGTTTCTGTCTCTGCTGACATATATTGATCCTAAGTTTTCACGACAGAGATAATGGCTTTGCTAATGGCACAGTAAGTATCACAATTTACATCAGCTATAAATCATCAAGCATCTCAAGAGCATATAATCTACCATGAATGAGCTGAGTCATAAATTGTGTCTCTGTTAAATTTGTGCCAGTCCAGCAAGCCTATATCACTTATCTCTCCCCAGCCTCCACATTTCAAAGTGCTACAGGGAAAAAAAAAAAAATAGAAGACAACAGATAACTCTAGAAATTGATTTCCAGACATGTAACAACACATCTAAGAAAGGTCAGCTAGTAAACTCCTTCATGGGGTTGTTGGCAAAATAAAGTAAAATTGACATAAACTGAAAAAAAAAGGATGACAGCAAATTTGTCTATCTACACTCTGGCTTTCAAATACACCTGTGGCCTCATCATTTAGGAGGAAAGAGATAAAGCTCAGAGACCACCACACACGTGGGCAATGCATTAAACTGGACTTTTTGTCCTTCATCATGAGAAGGTGGTTTTGTCTTGAGAAGTGGTGTGGCACTTTCCCAGCCTGCTGTTGGAGTAGTTTTTCATGGCCAGCCAAGGAGTTAATTTAAATGATGTTCTCTCTGCTCCTTGCCAGAAAGATGAGCCTTCCTGGCCAGGGCAGAGGGCACAATGACCTGATGCTGTAAGGGACAAAAATTTAGCCTCAATTTTACATAACTGCTTTGAAAAATTTAAGCTGTCATGCTTCAAGACACAAGGACTTGACTGAATGAAGGGAGCAACCCTTGGCCAGTTTTCCACTAATCTCTGTCCTGACTGCCGTGCATTTTATCTGTGTCTGACATTGACAAATGCAGTGGTTGTAAAAGCCTTCAGTAAAAGGAAAAGATTGAGGTAGGGAAGCAAATTAACACAAAGTTTAGCCTCAAGCTGTTCTCTGCTAGATGTTTTCCTGGCATTCTTTCTGCTGGGGCAGTGCTGCTTTGGGACTCAGGACTCTCTGTGATGTGCTCTGCCACGTGGACTTTTAAATTAGTTGGTGTCTGGTCCGACTCTCCATTTTTCTCTATCATGAGCACTAGTAGTTGTGAACAGTGCACTTGTCAGGGTTTCAGTTCAGACTTTCCAAGCCTGTGCCTAAACTGTGTAGTGTGTAGACTATGTCTCATCAGTCACATTGGGCTCTTGAATATTTTAGCTTGGGGTGAAACACATCAGTCTCCTGGATAGTTTATCAGGTTTGCAAAAATGAATTGCACTCTTTTCATGGGTTTATTTAGGTTCTTGGCAGAATTAGCAATGCAAGTCTAGTTTTGCTGATCATAGAATGATTTGGGTTGGAAGGGACCTTAAAGATCATCCAGTTCCAGCCCCCCTCCCCAGGGATGTGACCCACTAGATCAGGTTGCCCAGAGCAACAAGAAGTGAGTCTACAGAACAGTCAGCTGCAGTGCTGCCTCTTAGTATAGCTTGAATGATGATCTGGGTCCACGCAGAGTATTTTTAAATGCTGTGATATCACTCTTAAGCAAGGAAAACCCAACAGATCACTCCACCCATGCTGAAGAAAGGTTTTCAGCTAATTGCAGAGGATGGTAATTTCAATTATGCAAACAGCTAACACTAACCTTGATATGAACTGAACTAAGATATTTTGAGGGGTAGGTGTTCACAAATAGCAGTTATATCTCTTGATAATTGCAAGTATCTCGTATTATTTAGAAATATTTCTAATGGAAGTTGGTGCTGTTACTACAGACTGTGCATATGCTAAAATCTGCACATAATAACACTGAGTTAAATGAAGTTGTTGAATCATGAAACATTTGGCTAATTTACTGCACCATTGTTTGCTGAAGCTCAGCAAAGCCATGAGAACCCCAAGTTACCCTGATTTCCTCAAAGTCATTGGAAGATCCTTTGCTATTCTGAGCAGAGAAGTGCAAGCTACGGTATGGAATTTTCTTATTTTATGCAATGCAGAAAGTTAAGGAAAAGTATTTTTCTGAAGACAACAGTAAGCACAAACCTTAATAAGTTCCCTTCACATTGGACCTGTGCAGTTGTTTCTCTGGTGTTAAATGAGCTTTTTTTTTTTTTTATTTAAACTGTCCCTGCAGTCAAGCACAAGTTTCACGACGGAATTTTCTCTCCTGCTCTGTATGGTCCATTTTAGAGTAATAACTCATTTTCTCTGTGACTAATATACAAACTTTCATATTTGAATAGTCCCTCAAACTGTAAAATAAAGTACATTTTGAAATGTTTTACTCTTAAATAATACTATAATTAGTATATGCTTCATGACAAAGTTTCTCAAGAATTTTTTCATTCCTTTTCCTGAGGAGTACTCAACCAAGTTCAGCTGTTCTGGGTCTGGAACACAAGAACTACTGTGGGATACGTTTATGATGCAGTGTGCTTGCAGTGCAGTGGGAGCATCATAGCTTCATGGAAAGCCATAGGAAATTAAGTAGAGGTGGTCTCTCCACAAAACATTTTTCATCTATGAAACATTGTGCAGAATTTTCTTCTTTCTTTTAAACATCTGAGCATTTGGAAAGAAATAAAGCTCTTTTTTTATTTTTGTTTTTCTTCAGCAAGATTGTTTTAGGTGGAGGCTATATTTCAAGAAAATATTTTCACAAAGAAAATACAAGAAGTTTTTATAGTAGTTGCCACCTCTTTTTGTTTCATCTTCAAAGTCAAATAGTTTGCTTTGGGCCTTTACTCACAGACTGCTGTGATAAATAATAGATGCTGTACTATTTGTTAAATGCTATTTTTAAGTTCTTTCTATTTCAGCAAATCCTGTCCTTTTCTAATATTAAGAAATCTCCATGATTGGTATCTAAAAATATTTTCCAGCTTAAGAAAAATGATCCTCACTTTCCTTTACTCATTTTTTCTTGGCAAAAGTTTATGGGTGCATTTCACCTAAAAAGAAATTAATGCCAGGACTGGAACTCCCTTGATATCACTGCAGAGAGCGGTGGCTGGGAGGAGGGAAGAAAAGAAAGAAATGATTGCCTCTCTATTTATAGAGTATTATCTGCACATCACTGATTCTGCACAGATGTCTGTCAATGACATAGATGCTACTTCAGAAATTACTTAAACAGCTGCATTCCAGGCAGAGGAGACAATTAACAAATGGATTTGGGTTGCAGAAACATTTAGTTTGGTGACAGATGTTTGGATACAATCTTACTTTTTATTTATGGAATAAATGCTCTTAATCTGATTCCCTCTTATTATTTGCCAGAAGAACATAAGTCATTATCTTTTAGGTGAATGTGTTTATACAACAATCTAAGAGTCAATAATTTATTATTTTACTAGGAGAAGAGAGATGCCTTTGAAGTATTATTTGACAAACGACAGATCTTATCTCTGGGCAAAGGACAAGCACAATGTTTGATGAGGGAAAACACAAAATCTGAGACACAGGGGTTACTTTCCACAAAGAGGACAGACCTTCTCAGGGTGCGCTTTTAGAGGACTGTGTTGGTCCACCCCTTACAAATGTCCCTTAGAGGGATATATACTCCATTTTTCATGTTTTCAAACCCAAAGTAAATGTCTTTTTGGAGATTCACTGGTAAATTATTGAATCCTAGATTGTTATATAAACATTTGCCTAGTAAATAATTCTTTACCTAATAATAAAACACTGGATTTCCAAGGGGAATTTAGGACAAGTTCAATATCCAGGATTATGCCCTGAGTCAGATTAGGTAACTTATTGGTGCCTTCTAGTCTTAAAATCTACACATACTCAACAATTCCCTGGATAACTTTCAGATTCTAATAATGAGTGCCACCATATACTGTTTAAATCAAGTTGTTCAGAAATACTCTGGATAAGGTATTACATTGCTTGGTAGTTCCCTCTCATTCTGTCAGTGACTGAAACAAACCTGGTGACTAGGATTGCGTTACTTATTTTTGCAGTTCTTTGCCTGAAATATTTTTCCTTTTTCTCACCAGCTTTGCTTAATAATCTATGTGTTTGTTACAGATCAGCTGGCATTAACACAGGCGTGGGGTGAAGGAAACAAGTCAAGGGGAACTGGAAAGGCATTTCAGGGAGTGTGGGGAACGAGGCAAGTGCAATGGGAAGGAACTGGCTGCTGTGATTTGAAGCATGTGGTATGTGTTAGCATGGAGCAAAATACATGCAGAGAGCTAATGGAGCTGGTGTAGTCTCTCAGAGGAGTTAATTTAAGTATGCTGGATATTTTAACTACCTTTTTAAGAGCCTAAAATAATTTGGTTCTAATTTCTGAGCAGGGACTTGCAACCCACACAGCAGTAAGTCTTGATAATTATTAATTATATGTTTTTCCTCTGTTGTCTATGACCTTGTTTGTAAAAGCTGTGTAGTAAGGCTAGAATATTAAGAGGTTTATGGGCTCTGGCATACCACCTAGCTGGAAAAGAAGAAAATATTTAAAGAGCAAATGGATAATATGAAGTATAACCTTGAATTTGCACCCTTTCAGAAGGCACTGAAATCTGGAATGCACTCATCCAGCACACATGATCACTGAAAGAGCAAGTAGGTAATTTTCTGGTTTAGCTACAATTAAAATTTACACACACTCCCATCTTACAGCCTGATCTAAAATGGCAGCAGTCGGCAGAGGCATATGGCAAACTGCCCATGGAGGGAATTCTAGCTTGAAAATCTGTCTTTATCCTAGGAGAGACCCAGATACCACAGCTTTGGCTCAAGCATTAGAGTGTATTACAAAAGGAAAGACTCAAATACTATGGGGAACCCAATTAAATCTGAAGAGGAGAAGCTTTGGTATAAAGGTTTTGTTTCTACTTCATCTCCATTACCCTGTAAGGAGCTGCATTACCCTCCTACTACAAGATCAGTGTGTTCCTCTCCAAATGTGCACATTAGTCCTACAATCCAGCCTTCTGTCAATGCGAACACTTTGGTTGGTTTTTATGTTGTACTTACTCAGAGAAATGCTGCTTTCTCTAAGAAAGACTCCCCCCAAAATAATTTTTTTCCCATTAGAAATAATGAAGAAACTTGACTAGCAATAGGAGAAAAATGTCATGGAAACACTGAAAGCAGTTTGCCAAAGTTACAAGGAAAAGTACCACTGGACCTGGATTTCAAGATTGCTGACAAAAGCAAACGTATTGCTTTTGACTGCTCTGAAAAATCAATTGGCCTTCAATCCTTAACACATGCAGAAGAAAACATTTCTTTATTAGCTCTGTCTTGCTTTTCTTCCACAGGTTTGGAACATAACGTCATTCTCTGCATGGTAGCTCGTACAGTAAGTGAATTATTGCACTGTTGTTGGGAAGAGGCCCTGAAGAAGTTCAGGCACTATAAAACCAGTGTCCGCCCACACTTTACTTTTAACATTATTGCACAACACAAGCACAGAATAGCTCAAATTAAGTTAGAAATCTCAAACCTTTTTTCTCCTGCCCTTTTGACTAACAGTGTAATGTGCTTCTCAGCTCTTTAAATTGCAGAAAGTGGTCTCACTAGAGTAGCAAACTTCTGTGATAAAGATTTATGTACAATTATGACTAGTAAGAGGGGGAAAAAGAAAAGCAATTTCATGAAAGCATAGATGTCTGTTGCAAAAGCCTGAGAAAGTTAGGAGAAGAATAGGACACCCTTTCTTGTCTGAATAATATTTATAAACACATCTCTGCTTGCAGTGTGATGACTTCTGTAAAGAGGTCACAGCTGACTCTCAGAGCTGCTTAGAAAATGGAAGAAATTATGAATTCTGCTGTCGTCTTGTTTTGTCTTTGTTGTGTCCATGTTTGCTTCATTTCTCACTTGTGCCTTTTTGGTGAATCCATAGATATATTTTCTCTGAGATGAAGATCTGCCTTTCTGTGTGACTGAGCTCTCTAGCTGCCAGTGAATATGGAAGCAACGTATAACAACACAACGGTGCTTTGGCTCCTCCTGGTGAGGACTAGAAACTGAAAACAGTTAGCAGGACCCCTGACATTCCAATTAAGGGCTGTCAAAAATTTCTACCTGGGAAAGACTTGGAATAGATCGCACCTGGGATATTAATTTTATTTCACAAATAGAGTAGTGTGAGAAAATAAAGGTTGGATAAAAATAGGAAGAGAAGAGAGACCGTTACTGTGCCCACCTGCTGCCAGTAAACTGTGAGGCAGCCACACTAGATACAGCTCCTGCAGCTTGTGAGCACATTGAAGGCAAAAGCAGAAGCACAGGTGGAAAATAGGGCACCAAGGAAAAGCAACAGAGTCTTGAAACTAACTTTGTTGTCACCAATGATTTGGCCCTCAGTCCTCACGGGAGCAACAGTTATTAGTGGAGTCTGCCCGGATGGGCTTTAGAGAGCTGGAAATCTCAGGGGGAGCCATTTTCCTGGCAGAAAAACTCTGTCTGCAAATACAAAATCAGGTCTGACTGGGTGTATTTCTGGATCAGTTCCAATGGGGACTGCAATGCAGTTCCTGTACCCTTTATGGTGGTTTATAGGAATTTTGTTCGACTAAATTGAGCATACGGTGAGAAAACTGTCCACATCAACGAATGAAAATTCCTCAGCAAAGGGAAAACACCATGGAACAAATGCAACATATAACAAACTCTTTACATAGTGTGCACTTCTGACTCTAGTCACCTGAACACTGTGCCCCAAGTTATTACATTTCCAGTGTATGTTGGGGATATTACTGATGCTTTAAATCTTGAGCTTTTTATGACAAAATTGTACAGAATCACATACCTGTCACTTCACAGTATAAGACACACAGAGCTAATGATGATAAGATCTTTTCTTAATGTTCTCTTCAGGTCCTAAAACTTTGGTGATTTTTTTTTTTACTAAAATTAATATGTTTCTTTTTTTGTAGTATTAGAGGGCATCTGTCCATAGCAGTCACCTGTGGCAGAAGAATAAGGGTTATTCACCTTTAATGTGTGATTCAGCCATGAGAAATTGGGTGTCTGTTAACAAAGTTAATGTCAATGAAAATCTACCTTTAAAATAAGCCATTTACATCAGTGAAGAAAGATGGCAGTGTAGTGAGAACATATTGTCTGGCACAAGCAGACCCTATTAGGTCTGGCTATTGCCTTCCGATGGTATTATGAGCAGGACAGCTAATCGCTCAGTGTCTCTGTTTCTCAGCTGTATAATAAAGGTGATAATTCTTTGCCAGGCTATTCCTTTTTCCTTGTCTCTTCAAGGCATAGTCTGCACCGTGTAGGACATCTTACACTGTATTATTTTTATAGCAGTAGTATCTTCAAACATGAAATGTAGGCTAAAGCATCTGGTTCTGTTGTTATCACTATAATAAAATAAAGCCTATTTTAGAATTAACAGGGGCTTCAACAGAGAATACAGCTGCTAAGCGAGCCATCTATTTAGAATTACTTTTGGATTAGTATACATCAGGTTTTAAATAACTCCAATTTTTTAATGATCTGCAATGGCATTTTGCTAACGAAGGGTAAAATCTTCAAAGTCTTACCTTTCTAAGGTTGCTTGCCTGGCTAGAATGTTTTAGCATATGGTTCCTGCTGCATTAATTTTGGATATGCAAAGCATGGAGAGTGCTGTTTTTCCTTTGCCAAAAAGAAAAATTTCTAAGCATAGAAAGAAAACATAATGTTCAAAGCTATTGCCTTGAATTACACAGCAGCACTTAGAATCACTCATGTTTATCACCATTTGCCACCCTACTCCAAATGGGATTGTGGAGGGGATTTTTCCTCCACTAATGGTTAACAGTGGGACATGCTGGATGAAGGGAAGCTGTTTAAACATCCAAACAGGAAGTAAGGCAACAAGCAGAGATGCATAAAAGTGCGAACTGAAGGCAATTAAGAGGGGAGCAGCAGTGCACCCTGCCCCACTGCAGGCAGCAGCAGGCAGAAAGTGGTGAGAGGCATCGGCAGGAAGGCACATGGACGTGCAATGGTCCCGACTGGGATGCTGCCGTTACCACAGCACGGGGGACTGTGCAGGACAGAGAGCTTATGAAAACACCTTGACCTGCTTACGTTACACAGGTAACTTGTTTTGGAAGTGTCACATTGCCTGCAGTCTTTCAGAGCCTTTTGGACATATTCACAACTAGCTCTACTGTGTGTTTCCCTTGGCTGTTTTCCTTCCACACTTTCTTACTCCACTGCTCAGTTGGATACACTGAAGGATTTGTGCCACAGGAAAGGGTAGCCCAGTTGTATTTTCTGTTGGCTTATTTTATTAAAGTCCTCTATGGTCTATGCTTCTCTGGGTCAGGCAAACTCATATGGCACATCTTGCCAAAAGCAGTGGAGGAGATGGGAGAGGCTTTCACACATGGAGGGGCCCAGGAGACATATGTGAATACAGATAGGGCCTATGTGGTTCTTTCAGACAGAGATATGGGCAGGATGGATATTCAGTTCCCAGCTTTATTCACTAGGTTTTATTAAGCCAGAAATGGTTTTTAGCTTTGTAGATCTTTTTACTTTGGCCTGGCTGTTTGTGTATTAACTTGGAAGGCTCAATAAATTCCAGTCTATGCTTGTAAGGTTTGAATCACCATGCTGTCCTCCACCTTAACCTTCTTTCTTACAGCTAATAAATGAAGACCTTTCTGTTCTCCACAGGACCACAAGCATATTTCTTTTAGGTAGCATATTGCTTCTTTTCCTTGCCTACTCCTGCAGTTTCTTTGCAAAAGACAAGATGCCTTTGCAGTGAGCCACAGGGAGGCATATTTTCTTCCTAGATGCAGTTTTAACCTGCATGATCCAAGGTACAAATGCCATGTTCTGTATAATCACGGGGAAGTGGCTGTAACGAATGATCAATATCAAGAGTTGAACCATCTCCCCCATTTGCAAATTATCAATAAAAGGCCTGGGGTTTAATGATTTGTCTCTCGTTCCAAAATAATCGGTCAGGGAAGAGACTGTAAATTAATCACAGCAGATTCACCAAGAAGGCATGGATGCTAATGCCTGGAGATTTTACAGACAGGGTAAGGGGAGTCCATGAGCCTTCAGGAGGATCCAGTGAACAGCTTTGGCAGGGTGCTGCCAGGAGCTACCCACTGGGGAAATGCCAGTTGGGTGAGATTTAAATCCAGCCGGTGAGGCAGTCTGTGCAGGGTAGTGGCAAGGCCTCACCACATGTCCAGTGATAGAGAACTTGCAAGTGCTTTCTGGTACAGAGTAGAGCAGAGAACAGCATCCCTGTTCTCCTGGTACTTGTCTGAGGACTTAATTACCATATTGCCATCAGACTACCTTTTACATGTGCCTTCAGACCTAATTTTGGGATTTCTTTGCTGCATGGGGTTTGATATGCCTGGTACATTGGGGAACTCCTGCCCCAGAGTCTTCACATACGATTTGCACTCTCCTAAAGAAGCATTCTGTCTTTCCCTGGAAAATTCATGATCCAGTAGAGTATCTAAAATGTGTTCTTCTGTCTCCTCTTATTTTAAATGCAAGCAGCAGCATGCCACTGCACTTTACCACAAACACAAAAATGTCCATTTGGTTAGATTCACTCTAAAAATGCCTTACAGATCAATACTTACAGTGAGCTCTGGTGGAAAGCCATCTTCTGCCTGACTGTCCATAAGGGTTACCCTCTCTTCAGACCCATTCAGGCCTCATAGAAATACCTAGGAATACTGCAAATCTTTATGTATGGGACTTTTTACCAAAATGGTAGCTTTCCTTTTTTGGGTCTGGCTCTTCCTCACCATATAGTAGTTTTAAGGTTCATGATACTTCTTGGGCTTGGAAACCCCCAAGAGCTGTATTTTTGGGGATTTCTGATATCCTGCCTGGCATGAGGCAGCCGTGGGCTGGCTGCTGGTACCATATTTCACAGCCTCAGCTGAGAGTGGGCACTTGGAACTGCTGGGGACTGCAAGGGCTGTGTAGCAGCAGTGAGATTTTTGGTGCAGAAACCTTCCACATTGATAAGGATTGTCATTTCTGTGCAAGTTTCCTTTGAGCATCTCTTTAGCATTCCCCCAGGTTTTAAAAGGTTTTAAGGTTATTCATAAGACAAAGATCAAGCTGCTAGTACCCTGTATTTGCTGAATATAGCTGTGCAGTCCTGCAGATAAATACCTGACTCCTCCAGCTGGGTAGGTTATCCCTCCATGTCTAATCTGTCACAAAAGATTTGTGTTTGAAAGCAAAATAACCGTTTTCTTATTTTATTTTTTATTATTGTAAATCTGTCAAAGGGAAGCAGCTGGAGCAGAGCTCTACACCCAGAGGGAAGAGAAGAAAAAATATTGTTGTGATGGGAAACTCAGCTAAATCGTTTAAATTAAGAATTACTGACACTGTGGCTGCTGGAGGTGCAAATAGAACACCTAACTGCTTGAAACAAGAGTCTGGGAAAAGTCACAGAAGTTGAGCAAAAAAGAAGTTGTGGATAACACTGCCTCTTCTCTGCCACTTGCTAACCTAAGATTTTCCTCATCAAAATACCATGGGGTATTGTATGGTAAGGAAACAGTTGAATTACTACTGAACCATAGGGCTGGAGTTTGAAGAAGCTGTGGACAGAATATATCAGAGAAGGAAGTCAAGGCTCAAGTTTCACATTGTGTCATCCAATGCTTCTGTGTGCAGCCTTACAGCTACAAAACCTCCCTCAGCCTCATGCAACAGCAACATCTGTCTCAGAAGTGAGCAAGAACTACCTCACTTGTCCAAGGACATCAAGAAGGCTCGCGCTGGAGTATGTCCATGTCAGGCTGCAGAGGTATTCTGAACCAGTGCATTAGCCAGACCTGACGTCTATCCTGACATCAGATATCAAGGGGTGTGTCCATCTACCTTTTAACTCACAAGATGAAATTAAATGATGGTGTGAAGTACCACCAAGATTAATTGAGAGATGAGCATGAAAGCAAAAGCACTGAACATCTCACAGCAAAGTTCACAACAGAGGCAGAGCAAAGCCAGACCTTGGTGTATCTCCCCACGGGTGCAGGGAAGGGTCAGGTACTGCAGCTGCTGGCTGGGTGGGGAGGTGGGGAAGCCAAAGAGCTGGTGGATGCTGGGATGACTGAGCTGCTGAGGTAGGTACATTTAGTTAACACCAGGGCCTTCCTCAGCTGCCTTGAGGTACATATGGATCTCTAATTTCCCAGCTGCTCCAACCGGTATCTTCTGGGGAACCCTCCTCAGGGCTGCTTCATGCAGTGGCTGGAACACCGGGGTGCCTGCCATGTCAGTGGTCGGTATAGTTTTGTGGTTGGGTTATAGTGAGCTACACAACAGCAAAACAGTGACCCTGGTAAATGACATCAGCCAGATGTTTTCAGAAATTACTCTTCAGCTCCAGACACTGAGAAACGGGGAGGGCAAAGGGGTGTCCCCAAGCCACATTTGAACTATGCAGGAGGGCAAGGTGGCTTTGGGATATGGTGGGGCACACACATAGAGCCACTGTTCCTGCTGCCAGGAGAAGCAGCTGTGCTAGGGAAGCATGAGGGGCCTTGTTGCAGCAACAGGAGCTGCCCCACAGAAATGGGAGACCTTAGCTTAGCTCCCCTCACAGCCCCAGGTAATACAAATGCTGGAGTGAGTTCCTTCTATTCCCCAAGCAATTGCTTTCTAGTAACAGGTGTTACATCAATTCAGGACTTTAACTCCTGTTGAGAGCTGCTTTACTACATAGGTAGGCTCCTGGAAGACCATTAAACTGTTTCTAAAGAAAGACATGAAAATCTGGACAAATTGGTGAAGACTGTGGTACAAAATGATGTTGCACTTCACTGCAGAAGGCTCTTTCCCTCCTGAGCAACGACCAATGTACTGACCTATAAGGGGACTCGACTGCAGCACTTTCCATCAAAGTTAAATTCACAATTTGGAGTTAGACATTCACCTTCCCCAAGTAATTAAATAAAGACATCAGCAAGGACTTCAGCAGAGACAGCACCCTACCTGGAAATACAAAAAGGTGGATGTAAAATTCTTGTGTGTGAAAAGGCAATATTGATTGCAGACTGGATGTGAGGGAGCACACAGGCAGTATGACTGAACAAGTGTGTACATGCCTCACTATTTATGATAATTACAGTTTGAAGGTCAAAGTGTGTCTTAGATGTAATTTGCTGCATTGATTTCAAAGCTCTTTCCATAAAGAATATTTAAATGTTACAGAAAACTTTCCCTCACTCATGCACGTGCCACCTGGTTGATAGTGGAAGCTCTGCACGTGTGTCCTGAGCAACCATGACCCACCCTTGAACCCTCATTCCAAGCATGCCAGCTGTGTTGAACTAGGAAATGTGAGATTATTATAACCCCACAAATGAGTGTGCACTAATTACTCAAATGCAATAAACTACTTTTTATGAACAGAACACAAAACATTAAACACTTCAATAATGACAATTTCACATTTCTTTGAAGTCATTATTGCCCTGCACTATGAATACACTTAGATTTCAGTTTCTCCCCCAGCGGTCACAAACCCAAATCTAATTTTTTGTTTGTTTTTTTTTTTCCCCCCTCCTATAAATATATGCTACCCAGTGCAGTACCTCCAAGGCACACATTTCATTTTTATTAGCTGGGCAGTGTGAGTCATGCTATTAATTGGTAGCAGGAGCAACACATCACCAGACTGTCCTTTGCTGCATAGCCTATATTTAGAAAGGGAATGAGACTGCTGCCGGGTTATATAATGATGCAGCTATTTATAGAACTCCATTATACCTAGAGAGCACTGTCCTGCCATCTGAACTGAGAGCAGCCAGGCTGACAGAGGTGCAATTATAGACTTGGCATGTTCCTTACCTTTTCCCCCAGACACATTTGCAATTTTGTTTACATGCCATTATTTCTGTTTACTTCACCTGTGGTACAAGTACATGTGAAATCCTGTGTTCAGGCAAAAAAAACCCTAACATTTTAGAATCTGTTATTACTTGTGGAAAGGTAAAACAGACAGTCACAATGACAAAAAAAATAGCTATATTTTCATTTACCTTCCTTTCTAGTTGCATGAACTTAGCCAAATGGAGCTACCTTAAAAATACACCCATATTTCTAGCAGCACTGCACTAAAATTCTCAGATGTTGCGGGTTTTCCACTTTTTTATTTTTATTTTTTTTTTTTTTAAAATACTGATTTTTGGTGGCTACCAGCAGAAAAGGCAATGAAAAACAGATGACTTACTGTTGGGGCTGAACAAACATACGGATGGGGGAGGCAAGCATTTGTGTTGGAGGTAGAAATGTGGTTTCTGCTGTATCTAGCATGTCTGACAACAAAATACTGGTTCAGTCCTCCACAGTAGTTGGTTCAGATGAAATACATTTTCAGACAAGTGGTTGCAAAGCAGATATAAACACTTTAAGGTGAGCTACATAAAGGGGGTTCAGGGCACAGTCTCCATGCTTGCACACCTGAGGCATTTCAGACCTTGGGTGTTCATTTGTAAATTGTCTAGAACTGTAATTTTACTTGTAGAATAGTAAATAGACCAGATTCCTGCCCTGGCCTCTTGATGCCAACAGCATCCCAAAGAGAAGGCTCAGCCCTGGCTGGAACTGCTGCAGCAATGCAGTCAGCTCACGCTGAGCCACAGAGTCATCCCACAGTAGTGCGCTGGCTGTGGGAAAGCAAAAGGCTTTGCAGCTGGTACAAAAATGGGAGGAGAGGTGCACCAGTGTCATGCTGAAATCCAGAGGGACCTCAACAGGTGGGAGAAACGGGCTGTCAGGAACCTCGTGAAGTTTAACCAGGGAAAGTATCAAGTCCTGCCTCTGGGGAGGAACAACCAGTACATGCCAGGGGCCATCTGGCTCGGAAGCATCTTTGCAGAGAAGGATGAGGGGGTTCTGGCGGACACCAGCTTTGTCAGGAGCCAGCAATTTGCCCTACCTGCAAAAAATGCCAACAGCACCATGGGCTGCAAAAGGCAAAGTGTCACTTGCAGGTACAGAAGAGTGACTCTGCCCTGGTGAGACACATCTGGACTGATAGGGGTTGAACTTAACCATCTCTGGAAGTGTCCTCACACCTCAGCCTGCCTGAAGGACTGGAAGGCTGTTCCTCAGCTGCAGAATCACTACCTTGATCTTTAAGGTCCCTTCCAACACAAGCGTTTCTATGGTTCTACACCTGTCCAACAGGACAGTGTTAGCATGGGGCAGTGAGTGCCAGGCACTGCCTGCTGGAGGAGTCCATGCCATCAGAGCGGATCCTCTGTGCAGGGAACAGACAGGGTAAGGTATGTCACCAATGGATCTGTGGGACTTTAAGTGTCAGGAGCAGAGCTACCAAAGGCCGTCTGGTTTTCAGTTGCCTATCTCCAAGAGGGATGCAACACATACCCTGGAGTTGAGCAGCTTCTCTATTAGTAAAGCAGGCAGATGCTTTTCCTGCTGTGTAATAACTCAGCAGTTAAAACTCTCCACCAGGCTGTGGGAGATTTGGATTTGTCCCTTTCTCTGCTCCCAGGAATTTATAGCCTTGGGGCACAAATAAGGGCTGCTCAGAGCCCTGCTGGTTGAAGCCCAATGGCACATAAATACTCAGGAGAGACCAGTGACAAGCTGTTGCAGTGGCTAAAAGTAATCAGCTCCTAGATGGAGAAGTTAAATATGTTTTCTTCCAGCTCCCTGAGTTTCCATGCATTGGTTTCTCTCCCAGCCCATGAAGGTTCACGCACCAGAGTGGAACACAGGGAACCCCAGAGCAGTAGGTCCAGGTGTGTTTGTGCTGTGAGCGTAACTGTGCTTGGCAGGGTATGAAGTCCAGCTGCTGCTGTTTAGCTGCTGTGTGCAGGCTGGGTTATGTGGTGCCAGGAGTCGTGACAAGGCAAGCAGTGAATACACCGAGATCTGCGTCTGGCAGCTGATGTCTAGTAAGATAAGAACATTTCTCTGTCTCCTTTTCTCTTTTTGGTCTTCCCTTTCTTTTCTTACCTCCCCCTCTTCTCTCATCTGGGTGTTAAATGTGTCTCTTTTAACTCTCTTCAGAGACCCAATGTTCGCAGAGCTGGCAAAAGTAGGATACCCTTAAAAACTCTGTAAAAGTTGCTTGAAATTAGCTACTGACTCAACAGGTTTCAGGCAAATATGGACACAGGCACACTCAGTGAAATCACATAAACATCAGGATTAAAAATAATTCCTTGTAGTATCAAAATAGTTTATCTATATACCTATAGTACTAGTTACCTAGTGCTATAGTATTATGACCTAGTACCTATGCCTAGGAGTTGTGTTTTGCTAGATTTGCAATAGCCCATGTCACCACAGGCCACTGTTTAGAGCAAGCACAATAGTTCCACCTTATATCATCATGTGCTATTTAAAGTGCTTAAAATACTAAGCATCAGAGATCAGCTTCTTCATTGCAATTATAAGCAGCTTGTTTCTGCAAATTGAGATAGGTAATGATACAAAAACTAATGAAATGGCACACATTTTGTTCCTGGTCAGGGTTGCATTTCTCTCAGGCCCCAGGATTTATTAAATTCTCTCCTACCTTTTTGCTTCTACCTGCAATGCATGCATAAGTACCACAAGAGAATTACAATAATAAGAGGGGCACCGTCAATCTGATGGCCATTAAAATATGGTCACTGACCAAATCCCTTAATATACTGAGTTACTGCTGTTGGCTTTAAATACACTTTGGAGAGGATTAACTGCAAAGCATGTTAAACCAAGGGCATATCTCTCATCCTCAGCTGCCACAAATAGGATGTAAGTTTTGCATACAGAAGAAAGGAGAAGGATTTTGACAGCTGGAGATGCTTATCTTTCCTTACCACAGGGAAGGCTGGACAAGATGCTGCCTGCCATCTATCCAGGCTGACATTATCTACACATCAGCGAAGGTGCTGAATGTCAGTCTGTGATAACTGGGGAGCACTTGCTTCCATATGCAGAGGAGCTTGCCACTGCACAACAGCAGCAGATAATGTTTTTTGAAGCGGGGCAGGGGAAGGAAAGCACAAAGCACACATTCAGAATACACATCATCCTCACAAATTATTTTGATGACTGTTTATTAAAACATGCAACAATATTACAAATGTCTATGTTATGCATCGTATTTTATTAATCCATTGATATTTAACTTACTCTAAGCCTCTTGTTAATATATGGAATTTGATTTACTGTGGCAGGTATTGAATAGTAAAAAAAATACCTTTTCTTGTGCAATGACAATAGGTCAAAATGCTGTGGAAGACAAGAACTTCCCCAAAACTTCTCTTTCTGCTGCAGCATAATGAAACTAGGGATCCTAATGACACAGGGTAAGGGCAGGTAAGTGGAAACTCAGCTTTCTAGCCCTGTGACTTAATCAGTCAGTCACCTCGGGAGAAAAATAGCCAGATGTCACTTCCATTTACAGGCACTGATGGTGCATTTTTGCAGCCACAACTAACTATCCCCCTCCTCTGCCAAATGAACAAACAAACTCCAAAAAGCCCACCTCAAGCCACACAATCCAGGATCAGAAGCCAGATCCTTTTTCCCGTAGGAGTGGTCACTGCATTCATCTACTGTATGGGCCTTTCTGTCCCAGGATTGTTCCATTCATGACTGTGCACAGCAATCACTTTTACTCTTAAAAGCCCTTTTACCAGCCTCACCAAGCATTTAAGGAGACTGGACCTCATTCAGCTGTGCACCTCCCTTCTGCAAAGGACAACCACTCTGTTCCCATGTGAATGGAGGCGTGTACACTCCAGAGGTGAGTAGGAATTTGGGTGTGTTACCATGTTTAAACTGAAATTCAGAGAATCCTTTAAGTTGGAAAAGACCTCTAAGATCATTGAGTCCAACCATTAACCCAGCACTGCCAAGTCCACCGCTAAACTGTGTCTCTAAACACTACATTTACACATTTTCTGAACACTTTCAAGGATGGTGATTCCACCACGTTGCTGGGCAGCCTGTTCCAATGCTTGAACACCCTTTCAGTGTAAAAATTTTTCCTAATTTCAATACAACCATATTGTCAATGCAGTTAATTGACCCAGGAAATCTACTGACCAGGCCCAATGTTGGTATCTGTTGTAGGTGAACCCCCTTGGCCCTGCTGACTGGACTGAGTAGGGTCAAGGTTCATATACTTAAATGCAGCAAATAATTACTAAATTATTCTAATGTTATGTTCTATCTCCCTCCAGGAGGCTGAGGTCTTCCCTAAGCTCCACATCACATCAGTCAGCCCTGTGTGGGTGTCTTGGCTGTTCTTGAGTGTCTCAAGTGGCACCAGGACGTGATGCTGGGGAGCTGAACTGGAACCTGACTTCTCAGTCCTTGTAATCAGGGTCTGGGCATATTGTTCAGATCTTGACACTTCACTTACCATGCTTAGCTTTAGGTATCACATCCTGCCAGCAAGATCTCACTGCTAACACTTCCCACTGGCAAACTCCTGGAAACTTCCCTTTCAGAGTAGGTTTTTGGCTCCTGGGGTCCTCAGCTGGCTGACATGGCACCTGGACCCTAGAAGTCTCTGAAATAAAGGTTTTAGCTTTGGCTCCCAGAGTTACAGCAGAAAAAGGGAAAAAATGAGCTCCTATTCATCATGAGAGCAGGGCTTGAAATATGGGGCAGGCAGAGATGAATGGGGTATGCACAAGGTGTGGCAGTGACGTCTCATTGCTTTACTAAGCAGACCTCTTGGCAGACCTGCTTTTCTTTAATCACTGTTGAGTGTACTCTCACTGAAATGTCTACAGATGATCCTTCAAATGTATAAACAATTTTTTTTATTTAATAGACACATAGCTAGTAAAGTAGTGATTGCTCATTCTTGCTTAAGTGTTGGCAGGAGCTTGAATAGCTGGAAATAGCTGGTATAAAGGGTTTGAGGTCAAGAGCCTCTGAGATTTTGAAATAGTTCATCAAGTTTTTACCTAGTTTTAGTGTGCTGTCTCTCCTTGCCCCTAATTAGTGGGCTTTGTATTTCAGGATCCTGCTGTGCATAAAGTTGAGCCTTACCTAAAGAAAAATAAAACTGCCCTTTAGCAGATACATTGCTTTTCAAAGCAAATTGGTTTCACTATATTTGGAAGCCCATATGTGCTGAAAAAAACACTTTGACTGAAAAGAGTTACTCAAAGCCCATAAAATAAATGTACAGTAAATGTTCATGAGCTCAAACCAGAGAGATATTCAGTTGAACTGCAGGAGATATAACACAACTGTAGAACATTGTTTTCTCCTTTCCTTCACTTTTTGCTCATTACTATGTAAAGAAGCTGTTATCTAATGGTAGAAACAAGTTGTCTGGCTATATCCCTTCTGAGGTATTTACAAAACGGATACAATGCAAATTAAGCAAATTCTAAGGCTTCCCTCAGCTTTTCAGCTGACTGGTTTTAAAGACTCCTGTCATACTGCAGAGTTGATTCATAAGTAGCATGTCCTTTTGTGGCACCTGGTTTGGGACACTCCTTGGGCACATACCTATGCCTCACATTTTTCTTGAATCTTAGGAGATCCAGGAGAGCACAAGGACAACCCTGGGCTACTGAGCTTCAGAGAGCTGGACCCTGGTACCACTGATTAGCTCTTGGGTCCCTCAATGCGAAAGCATTTCCCAGAGCTGCAGCTGTGTGGGTGTCTGTTCTTAACGTCTCAGGGATTAGAAGATAGGCAAGGGCTGAGTTACTCTGGGAGTAGGAGAGCTCCCTGAGAGCTGCCTGAATTGTCATGCATTGCGCATCACAGCCTGGGGAGAAACTGCCCTCCCCTCTCAGATACAAAAGGAGATGGAGAGCCTTTTATTTGGAAGACGGAGAAATGAAGGAGTGTGACTTCTCAAGGGAGATTTCTTAATGATAAAATCTTTACAAGGCAGATCAGGACTGCTCCTTTGCAGAGACAAGGAGCTAGCTTGTGAGCCACACCATATGATGAGAAGGCAACATACCATCTTTCGTCCACATTTTGTCCTGCCTTCAGAAGCATTCTAATGCTTCTGTACACTGCTCGTTGACTGAGAAAGTGAGACACAACACCTTCCTCCCTGGCTTCTGGGATAATTTATTGCTGATACCAGGGAAAACACCCTGCCCTTGCAAGTCCCTATGCCTCTGAATAATTGCCTCAGATGCTGAGACAAGGTCTCCCTCCGAAGAGGACTTTCTTACCAGCAAGTTACAGCTGAAGCTGTTTGGCTTTCCTTTCTCAGTTCATCTGGAGCTGGTTAGGGACAAATTTGGGTAAGCTGACAGCTCTGAGTAGCTCCTGGGAGAAGGAAATCTGAACAAGCTGCAGGGGAGCAGTAATATTTTGTCTTTGCAGGACTGCAGTAGGTAGAGTAAATAAGAATACTGCCCTAGAGGGGTAAGTTAAACCTGGGGCAGCTGGGGAGGTTTAGCTGTCACAACCATCTGTCTCGCCTCTCTCCTGGAAGCTGCCTCTCCAGCTGAATGATTCATGAACTACCTCAATTTACAGCTTGGCACAGTCACAGGAATTAAAATGAATTTGCATGGGCTTTGATACATTAAACTGTAAGTGCAGCATTGCAGGGACAGATACACGTCCCAGTCAGGGAGTGCCTGATATAAGCAGGGGTACTTGCCTCTCCTAGAAGTGCAAGATGGGTCCTGAAAAGAAGAAACCTGTCAGCCTTCCTAGTGCCATCTGTGCCAAATATGCACCAACAACTTTACCACCCCCAAGCCATTTTTCCTGTGCTAAAGTGTGAGAGAAACCATGCTGTGACCAATTCTCAAAACAGTGTCCATAGCTTGTTAAAAAAACTCTCTCAGTTCAGATGGTGGAGCCACAGTCCTTGGAGGTATTTAAGAAGAGACTGGATGTGGCCATGGTCTAGTTGACAGGGTGGTGTTGGGTCATGGGTTGGACTCGATGATCTGAGCGGTCTTTTCCAAGCTGGTTGATTCTGTGATTCTGTGACCTTTCTCTAAGATTGAGTACACTCGTAATAACCATGCACTTGAGCGCAAAACAGAAACGGAATAAAATTACTTATCTGAATCCATTTGCTGTATTTGTTCACTTTTTAAGGATATTCTTCCACCTCTCCAAATATAATGTTGTCTCAAAAAGAAATGGGATTGTGAGAAATATTTTCAGATTATTTGATTCATGACTTGTTTCCTCAACAAGACTTGAATATCTTTTCTGTTTCTTTCTGAAATGTTTTAAGATCCTGAGTTGCAAATGTATCCAAATATAATACCTCTAACAGTTATTTTTCACTAACTCAGTCTGCTTTGCATGTCTCTGGTTTCATACAAGACAGTGCCATGGCTTGTAATCGTGATTACTTAGTGGAATGAACAACTATCCTCATCACTTCCGTGTTATCTGAGGTAATCTTGGGATAAATTTTGGCTTTTCTGGCCTAAAGATCTGTACAGTAGGATCAGGGATGGCATGGATGAGCTGAGTTAAGTGTATCTATTCAAAATATACACTGTGTTTGATTTGTCAGGTATGCTTTGGGAGGGCATTGCTAAATGAATCTAGTTTGTTCCTTTCTCATGTATCTAGTGAGTGACCTCAAAACTTCAAAGGCATTGTGGGGGGCAGCCTGTGGGGTTTCCAGGGACTTGGAAATGGCAGCCTGTGGAGTTTCCTGGGACTTGGAGATAAACTTGGCAGTCTTTAACAACAGTGAACTGAAGAGAGGACTTAAAAGAGGACTTAAGAACTCTGAAAAAAACCCAAAAGTATTAAAAGCTTTCTTTGACAAGCTATGAAGATAAAACCAAACAAATATTAAAAAAAAAAGAAAGTATTTTAAGTGAATTGTATTTATATCCAGGTGTTGTGAAAGATTCAAGGACAGATTCATGTCCCGTAGCCCTGTTTTCCTTCCTCCTCCTCCTTCCCCCATTCCTGCCTCTCCCTGCTCCCCAGACATGAATGCTGTGCCCTCTGCAAGCCAAGTGTGAAATAGCTGCCTTCATTCATCTGTGACCTGCATCTGCCCTCCAGGAGTGTGAAGGGGAGGGAGTTTTTCCTCCTGATTGTTGAATGCACAGGGTCATAAGCAAGACCCATAGAGACCGGTATATTGTCTCATCTTCTGTGTGTGAGGCCCTCAAGTTCCCTCATACAGGTACTCAGAATTACACATCAGGGCCTCCGAGCTGCATGGATCTACTGTGCTCTAGAGAAAGCTGCATAATTTTACAGTGATGGTAAATGCTTCAAGGCTGGGGGAGTTGGAGCAGAAATTCCCTCAGGGATCACTGATGGCTAGCACCTTGCCCTCTGCAGCTCATATTCTCCCATAGGTTGTTCAGGATAAAGTAGAACGGAACAAATCCACATCTCCCCAGTATAAAATAACAGTCTCTGTTTAGTGTCATGTGCATGTCTGAACCATCTAAAACGCACCACCTGTTTTATTCTTTTATCTGCTTCTGGTGTACAATTGCCGTGATTGCGAGAGGAGAGTTATTTCCTGCTTAGGAGTAGTTTTTCTAAAAAGAAAATGGTGGTAGCTCTCCTGTTACCTACTGCTGCTCCCTGGAACACAAGCTTTGCTCATATAAGCCAAATCTTGCAGTGACAGCGAGCTGAAGCAGCCCTACACCACATGTATGAAACTGAAAAATAAATGGAAATTGCAGCTTTGCTTTTATCAGCTTGCAGACAGCTGGATCTTTTTTGTCTCAGACAGAAGAAGAACCCCACCTCTCTTCTCCCACAACAGATCTGGAGGCTAAGCATAGACACAGCAAGCTCCTCTGATAGGCTTTAGTGGTGTCTCTTGAGAAAGAACGGGCAATCACCAGTCCATCAAGTTAAGAATCTGAGGAGAGAAAGAGCCCAGGAAGAAGAGGACGAGCATATCGACTAACTACTTTGTTCATCATTTGTTTAGGTCCCATCTGTTGCTGGAGAGGTTTTGCTTTTGTCTCCCATGCTTGATTGCATCAGCGCATGATGCTTCCCTTGCTGGTTCCTTCCTCCTCTTCCTCAAAAAAGAAAAGAACAATTAAGTTTAAAGCCATGCTTATCAGGGAGGCAGGGTTGGATTAGTTTACAAAAATAAAATTTCACAGTGCCCTGGAGACAGACATGGTGAAAAGGGGAGCACTTCAACAGCAGCGTTTGTGCAGTGCTGTGAGCATTTGGAGTGTGTTACTTCGACCTCAGAGATCAGCACAAGCCTCCTGCAACAGAGCTTGGAGACTACTGTCACCCCCATCTGGGGCTGCTGACACGGATGTTACAGCTAGTTTAAATAAGAAGACTAGTAATGGTTCATTCAGCTGTGGAGACCACCTAGCTGATAGGAGTTCCACAATTGGAAGAAAAATGTGGGAACATTTTTATTGTTAAAAAAAATAGCTGATGCTAATTTTCATAGGACTGATTATGAGCGTATGGAGCACTTTCACACCTGTGCTGTTGAGAGCAGTGTGTAAAGACCAGCTTGTGGCTCTTCTGAAATCACAGCGGCTACTTCATCTTCTTTTTCACCTGCATAGTGGTGACCATAGTTTTGAATAATAAATGAAATTATACCTTGAGTCCACAAAAGCAAGGTGAGAATGGTCAGTAGTCTGCTTTTCCATAGGAATGTTGCCTAGGAAACATCATCCTGTGGTAGCTGTATGTTAGTAAGGACAGATTAACTTTGTCTGTGAGGAAGCATGACAAGAAAACACTTCTAAAAGGAAGGAGGTGCAGGGAGACAAAGCCCCATCCTCCAGCCTGTCCTTGCTCTCCTGGCAGTTAAGGCATATCACTTGCTAACAGCTAGAGCTGCCAAAGGACCTTGGGATGTTCCTGGCACTCGCTAGCACGCTAATTGCTAAATTTAGGTGATCCAAACTTCTCTTTGTCTTTGGTGCAGCTCGAGAGGTACACGACACACATGGACTATAACTGAGATGGACCTTCTTGCGCCACGGTGGGGGCACAGCAACTGAGAATCTGAGGATGGCACTGACCCTGCTCCAAAACACCTCAATACATATAGAACTATTCCTCAAAGAAACACTTTTCTGAGACAGACATCATTAAAGAATGAGAGGTGACAGCATCAGATAGCAATGAAGATCTTGTCAATACCAAGATAGGAAGGGAATAAGAGTATAAAAGCTTTAGGGGAAAAAGGGCAGCCCTCAGGAGGTAGGGAAGCAGACCCCACTCTTCCAAAGGTACAAGAGCTGTAATTAAAAGCATACAGAAAACAAAGCACAGCAGCTTGTAAACATGCTGAAGTTGAGGTGATATTATCAGTAAAGAAGGAGATAAGCCACCTTTTGTTCTTTGACAAAAGCTGTCAGAAAGTTACCAGGTGAATAAGAAAATAATTTTCAACATGACAAAACTTAAAAAAAAAAAAGAGTTTCTACAAAAACCCGGGGAAAACTTGAACTAGTGAGTGAAAGACTTCAATACAAGCTGAAAATAACTAGATGTCAAAGGTAGCTAAAATCTAGTGGGACGCATAATGCCAGGGACAATACTGATTTCCTGGAAAGACAGGGTAAAGGACAGGTGACTTATAATTTCAGAATAAATACTTTTTTCCATCCAACACTGCAACCACTGTAGCATCTCTGCATCTCCTGTAAGTGCAAATACAATAATTCTATAAAGCCCATTTCTCTTCACTGCTCAGAAGCACTCTTTTTTTCCCCTACTTGTTCCTTTTTTTTCTATATGTTATAGTTGTACATACATGTAATAGAAAATTAAAGACTGAGGTGCTGTTTAGAAAAACAGGGTCAGAATTGAAGTTTTTAAATCCCAGGGCCTGTGGGGTTTTTTGTTTGATTGGGTTTTTTTGTTTTTGTTTTTGTTGTTGTTGTTCAATTCTTTGCTGTAAATCCCAAAGACTTGGGCATCTTCTAGCATTATGTCTGTATTTTGCAGCCATACCAAACAGTCTCTGCTAGGTGACACTTTCACTGGAATTTTGCTTTGTGCCTTGCTAAGGAAGACATTATCAAGCAGCTAAAGCCACTCCAAACGAAAGACTCCCAAAATCTCATAGAAATTTGAAATTAGAGACAGAAGAGGCAACCTACTCTCTGTCTTTTCTCCTGGCAGGATTTTGTGTCTTTCATGATCAGTTTGTCTAACCCAATTTTTACAGTTCTCCAGTGGTAGAACAGTTGGTTGTCTTTTCCACCTAGGAAACATTACCTTATGTTTATCCTAAATTTCTCTTGCTGTTGTTCAATCTTACTGCTGCTTTTCCTAGCCCTGTTAAGGATGGGGGGAAATTTTTTTTTGTTTTGATTCTATATCTTGATCATATAGCCAAAAATAATTATCAACTATCTTTTCAGCCTTCTTTTTCTTGGAAAAAAATAAGCATCTCATGTACAGTATCCAGTGCTCAGTGAATTTACCCAAGAGATCCCACAGGTTTACTGATGCATGCTGGATATCAGTCACAGTAACTCCAGCCAAGTTCTTCCCAGTGCTAAATAGAATAGGGAGATTATGCATCCTGTTACATGGGTTTGTTTATCTATTCTCTCCTGAGTCTGATCCTGTTTTTTTCCTGAAGGAGGGCAAAGATCTTTGATTGCAGCTAGTAGTTACTGGAAGTGTTCTGGTCCAAGGTAGAGTGTTGGGGTTATGCTCTTTTGGATCTCTGGGCTGGTATCAGAGACAATCCAGCCAGAGCTTTCTCTGCACTAAACAAGGTCCTCTTCCAAGGTCACTGACTGCTTCTGCCAAACTGTATCATTCACCTTGAATACAAATGCAAGTGACAGTATGATCTCATGAACTTGTCCTCTTAATTGCTCCTATTAGTCCAAGATTCTTGACCTTCTGGATTTCAGAGGATGCTTGGATTTTTTTTAAAACTATTTTTGCCATCATTATAATTTCACACCATGGTCCTGGTTATGTTAGGCAGTCAGAGATGATCTTCAGGCCATGGACTCACTTAGTAATTAATGCAGTAGATGCTCTGAGAAGGTGAAGTCTCTAGAGGAGATATTTTAAAGTGATTCTACCTTCCTACTTACACAACTTGCCCCGAGCTCATCATGGGAAGCAGGGATCCAGCACCAGTTAAGGCTAAAATGAAGATGGAACCTGAAATATGAATAGTTCTTGTTATACATATTGGCAGAATTGTCCCCTTCTGGGGAACTCCCTTTCACTCCAGACTCAGTCTTTGCAATAAAGACCTGATTCTATATGTAAATTTTTAGTTTATCTGGAAGGTCCTGAAAACATCACAGGAACAAATGGACTCTACTACATATGTGGACAAATGTTATGGGCATCAGCGCAGAGTCATTTGTGCTTGTGAAGGTCATTTAACTTTCAGCATTTACTATCCAAATGCAGTGACAGTGTGAATTCCCTTTCTAGGAAAGAATTTAAAAAATGATCTCTCAAAGACTTCCATGCAGGTTTTTTTCTGGTATAAACCAGTACAGAGCCACTCTAGCAACTGCATTATTGAGAGTGGTAATGAGGTTTCTCTTCTGTTTCGTTCCGTAACTTTACACAAGGTGTCACAGCACCTGATAGAAGTACAGCCTTTTATCAGGCCATGTCTACTTTCCTATAATATCTCTGACAGGCTAAGGCTGTCTGCAGCACTTTGACGAGCTCTTTTTGGAAGAATGTTCTTCACCTGGCTCTCCCAATTGCAGAAGTTTCTCCATGCATTGCCTTACACCTAGTGATGTTTCTAGTCATACAAATTGGCACACCCTGTTTAATCTGTCATTGCTGCTGAAGTGCCATCTTCATAGGTACTCCATTTGTTCACTTTTTATGTACAACAAATGGATCATTCAAAATATCATTCATATATTCACTTTCCCAGTGCATGCAGGGTGTGCAGATTGGCTGAAAAATGTTCTTCTGACACCACCTTGCTATTTTTTCCCAACGAAGAGTTACATATTACATGACTCATAGACACGTCTAGTAACACCTCTGGAACAGGGAATAAGGAACTCTTCCCTTGTTGCAGACCAAAAAGACCTTTCATGGGCTGCAGACTAACACATACTTCAGTGATGTGAGAATGGACATGCTGGGTAAGAAAAAAAGGGCATTCAGCTCTTTTTTAATATATCCAAGACAAGACTGTAAGAAATGAGAAATATACTGTGAGGATTTTACATGATATATTTTCTCAGCTTTCAGCAACCCCTGATTTAGGGAAAATAGAAAGAAATAGCAAATGGTCAGACGACAAAAATAAGTGTTGGACTGGAGGAGGGCACACAAACCAAAAGTAATATGCTGCAGGTCATTAGTAATGAAGACATAAGCCACATTCAGCCTTTGGGAAGATAGGTTTTCACACTTTTAATAGACAGTAAAATCATATCTGTATAAAATATGGAAAATGTTAGCAGCTGAAAGGCAAAACCCTTTGACTGTTAAAGTCTCCTCTGACTGGCTACTACAGACCTGACAGAGGGACAGGAGCTGTGGATTACTAGTAGCAAAGTTTCTTCAGAGGGCTCAGCTTTGTTGGATTTAGTGCGTAAGAACAGCTGTAATGAGCAGTCGTCAGAGTCTGTCATCCTGTGCATGTGAAGGAAAGGGGGAGAAAGAGAAAGGGGAAAAGTGCGTTTAGCAGTTGGCATGAATCAGCATGACTCTACTGGCTTTGACAGAGCTCTGGTGGAGCCCTCCCGAGTCACTCGGGTATGTAAGAAGCAGGGTTAATGACTGAGATTGTATAAAGACATAGAACAACTTCATATGGATAATTGTACAGACTGATAATTATAACTGTTATTTTCTGACAAAGAAGGAAGCCATGCATCCGTCAATTTGTCCAGAGGTGTTACCATCAACTATATATGGGATCTGACTTTAGGATGTGGAGGATACTGGCTTCAGTGGAGCTCTGCCAAGAGTATTAAATGGCAAACTAACAGAAGCAGCTATAAATTGAGACTGCAGATTTTGTTCAGAATAGAGTGAATGATCCAAGCTGCTTTTCTGCAGTAGAAATCCTGACAGTCTTGCTTCTGAAATTCCGAGTACTTTGTGACCTGAGGGTGTTGAAACGTACAACTGAAAGTGATAGGGCAGTTTATCATTTAAATTTGTCTGAACGTGAGGAAAAGTTTCAAACCAGGGTGAAAATCCTTAATTCACAGGAATGTGTGTTGAATTAACTGTTATATTGTGCTTTTAATAGATGAGAGTGCCATTTATTGATTAGAAAGGAGCATATCACCCTATTACTCCTTGACATTCTGTAACTCCAGGACACTCAACCATTTCTGCATTAACAAGAACATATTGAAGAAATATTCCAAAACAAGACTTTTTGGATTATTTCCCAAAAGCTCCAAATACAATCATAATGTTCTTCAAATTATCATAAGCATTGATTTCTCCTTAATTTTAAATGGGCACACTATGACAGTAAAACATTTTAACTTTACTTATTCAATAGCAATATTTTTATAGAAAACTCTCTAATTAGCTTGTGTGTTTTCCATTTTCTGCTTAATAGTGATAAATGACATATAATTCAGGCCAAATTAACATCATTGGAGAATTATGCTGAAGAAACCACTCTTTTAAACTTGAACTTAACTAGCTTCTCCTCAATGAGATGAAATATTTTTCTGTCTGATATACTGGGGCATATCTCAAGTAAAGTCACATGCATTGAGTTTCAGGCAGGAAAACGCTAACAGATTTAATGTTCCCATACTCAATTTGACAGAGGCAAATAACTGATTTTTTATGGGAAAATGTTGGATTTGTTTCTGAGTGATAATAAAGGAAAGACTGATGTGATGATCATACTTGATAGTGTTTAGGGAAAATGATGATGCATCTGTCTCTTTGATGGATTCCTATTCTAGCCAAAGCTGGCAATACAGAATCCTGGGAATACTATTGCAATTTTTTTTCCCCAAAAATTCTTCAATTCTTCACTGTGAGAATGATATAACAAAATTAATCAGGCATGCGTGGGAGTACATATGTGTTTATGGATTTAAAAAAAGGCAAATTACTGACAGACTATAAATCCATTAAAATGAATTTTAGACCCTTTGCCTGCAAGATAGTTAAAAATTACTCAACCAACTACCTTGAGGTGCAACCTTGAAGCCAGAATTTTTTGTATCCCGTGGAGGGGACCATGTCCTGCTGTGCTCTGACGTGTCAGACCAAGAAGCCAATGAATTCAGAAATCATCACAGTCACTCTAGGCCATTCATATTGATTTAAAATTGGATATATTTTAATATTTCCTTTCAGATTCAGGTAGGCTGTGGGTTATGGAATATGGAGGTACTAGAATTTTTGAAATATTTTCAGACAAGCAAATCACTGTTTTGATTAAAATTGTTCTCAGCAAAACCATTAATATTGCTAATTACATCGCTACTTTTAGATTTCAGAATTAATAGTTTGATGGAGATGAACGGGAAATCACACCTCAAGTCTTTTGCTCCAGGCTTTTCAAGATGTCTTTCATAACCACAAAAGTTATCCCCTACTTCCATGCGCCGCGGCAGTAATACAGTCTGTGTTCCTTTGCATTTGCAGTCAAATGCTCAAATATTGAATAGGGTCTGAGAGCAGAGCAAGGCTTTGCATGTCTGGGACATTGGAGCCCTCCAAGCATATCTCTCTACTTTGGCTCCTCTGCTACCTGGTCAGTGGGTGATGCATGCTGCAGCCTTTTCATCGATGGGATCATTTAGAGCTTCTCTCTCTAAGCCAGCCCCCGATTTTCAAGAAATTGGTAAAAACACATAATTTTTTATATGATTGTCCTTATGTTAAATTTGGATACTGTCCCAAGTGTAAAATCTGTTAGAACCAAGTAAATAGATATTTAATGTACTTAAATGCACACAAGAAACTTCTCTCAGCAAGCAGAGTGGACAAGAGACCATCTCTTCATGTAGCATCAAGATATGCATACACTATTTTCTTCCAGCTGAGAGTTAGGGCTGTGTCTCTTCCCTGCCAAAGGCTTCGACAGTAGATGATAAACCCATCAGTGGTAGACAGAGGCAGCCCTGCCTTGGGGACAGTGGAGTGCATGCCAGCTTTGTAACCTTCGATAATACCTTTCTGAGCCTGTTGTGCTTTTTGAGTTTTGTTTGGGATTCAGGGTTGTAAAACTCTTTCTCCCTTGGCATACCTGCTGCTTAGTGCCTGTGTCTTGTTATTTCAGTTTGCTACCAACCTTTCCTTCCCTCCCTCCACTCTTTCTATAAAAACCATGGAACCGAATCAGCTAATTGAGAAAGAACTGACTACTGTGCTGACTCATACCCATCAACAGCTCTCTTAACAAATTTGTGAATGAATGGAGGATGAGAATTACTGCTGATGGTCCACAAGGAGCAAAATAACTCTGCTTCATACTCAAATCCACAGCTAAACTGAAGTGGCAGTGGGGACAAAACAAGATACTTCCATTTGCAAATTGACTCAACTGATGCAGAGTACTCAAAAAGAAAGAATGCCATTTTAAAGTTACTTCTTAGGCTCTAGCAGAATTTAAGCAAAAAATATGCATGCACCTCACTGCAAAGTGCTCTCACAAGCTAAAAGGGCACTACTGGATCAGTGTAAATATCCATTACTTGAGCTTTCTCCACCTATTCAGTCACTGTGAAGAGGAGGTGAAAATGACCTGATGTCTTGCCCTCTACATGTGAAGTGAAATTTCCTTACTTTCAGACCAGCGTTCCCAAAGGAGAAATGAAGTAATGTGATATTCAGAGCAGCAACACTTAACATTTAAGCCTCGTTGAATTCACAGCTGCTGCACTAGGTATCTGGTCTTACACACACCAGGCAACAGGGCTAAGCAGCACTGTGCATGTTCACAGCAGCTGGCAGGCTGTGGGGAACACTGCCTTTTCTGATTAGCAGGAAAGACTGAAGACCGGAGTTTTCTATGTTTTTTCCCTCAGAGCTGGGTTTAGACTCACTTCAGGTCAACCAGAAAGTACCTGTTAGTCTCTGGGAGGGTAAATATTTGTATCTTCTTGCTCATAGTTTTCTTTTTTAAAGACTGAGGTGGTGGAGGTCTTTTCTAGTGGTGACTGGAGACCACCCTGAGCAGCACTGGGATGCTCAGTGTTCAGCGCCACTGCTGGCTAAATATCCCTCCTGGGCGGGAGCAGGGGAGGAAGCAAAGAGAGAGAAAATAACTACTGTCAGTAATTTAATGCCTCCATGCCATTAATGTGTTCTCAGAGCAGTGAGGACTTTTCCTCTCACAAGGAGATTTTGTCAAGCATGCCTATTTTATGTTTATGGATGCAATGTCAGGTTATGTCAGGGACCAGCTCAGTGTTTTTAGGACTTAATTAGATGTGTATTTGCTGTGTAATTTAGGATTAGGGGGGAATTTCTTGAGTAGCAAAATGTCAAATGTAGAGAATAAAAAGTTTCTGAAAAGGATATTGTTTATTTGTTAACTTTGTTATTGTTAAATATATTGACTATGTCTGGCTTCTATTTTTCATAAACTGTTGTTCCAAATGAATTAATATAGCAGAAGAGTCCCATATTCACCGTTTTCAGATAGGTTTAGATGTCATATGGAAAGTTACATTATTCCTATTAACTTAAAGGAAATGTAAAAACGGGAAACTCATCCTCACATGTGAAATGCTATTAATTAGGTCAGATATAATCTATTACCTAATGCGATCCTTTGGACTTTGAACATAGCTTCTGTTTTATTCAGAGCTTTAGACACTCCCTTCCGTGTACTAAATACAGATGATTACTGTGATGATATAGGACTGTAACACCACCAGTTTCAGAAGACAGTCTGGATTGCACCACACCATTATCATTGCCCCACAAAAAACCTAAACCCAAGTGTTGAAGAGTGTCATGAACAGACCTGTGATTGGTTGCAATCTGAATTTATGCTATTTATTAAATAGGGAATTTTGTAATGGGAAATCAATTGACGGAAGTTTTCAACATACCTCCTTTTGTTCTTTGGGGTTTTATCTAACATTTTTAATCATGCTTGTGGGCTATATTAAGCAATAATTCATTATGGACCTGATCCAAAGACCATTTAAGTCACTGAAGCCAATCCATGTAATTCAGCTATCATTCACTGCAAAGGGCTTTGGATTAGCCCTAACAACTATAAAGTCTGTGCTGGAAAAGCTCATTCCCAGACTGTATAGCAGCTCTGTATCAGTGTGACCAGCAAATTAATACTGGAAATTTCAGTTTCTTTTTTCTGATTTGATTAAGACTGCCATGTAAATTTTCCCATCTGCACTTTATCAGATATGTTAAGATGAGCAGCTGTGATCCCCAGGGTTGACTCTGGAGTATCACAATAACCACATTCAATGGTCTACTAAGTGGCAAAAGGAGTCAATCCTTCTTTACTCCTTTCACACTGCACCTGGAAAGCTGGCATGGCTATAGAAATTATTTTTTTCCCATTAAAGAAGCGACATACATTCACAGAGACCATTAAAATGGTGCTATTGCAGATGTTTACAACATACAATATGATGCAGAGCTCCTTAAGGTCCTCCACAGGAATTTAAGGGAAACAACAACAAAAAAAAAAAGAAATATGAATGCTACCCATGTCTCCCTCCAGCGTGCATTCAGATTCTTCACAATAACAGCTAAATTTACAGAAAGGCTTCCCTATGATTCCTGCTTCTGCACACACAGCTTTTTCACTTTGACTTTTATATAAAGGATGGATTCTAAATGCATGAATCCAGCTGTACTCCATTTTTATAAAGCATGTAAGAGTTTGTGTCTACATAAATTATTAACACAGACCTTTGTGACAAATCTTTACTGTCAACTGCACTGCACATACAAGTAAAAATCACGTTTTGAATCCAAGGGTCCTTTAAAGAGTCAATTTTTTAAAATGATTTCTTTTGCGTTAATTTAATATTGGTTCTTTTCCGTTAATTTTAAGAGCACCTACCCAGCAACTATAATCTGTAGAGTTTAATGTCAAGAAAACTTGTATCCTGCCCTTTTTATCCCCAGCCTTCTAGCAGATAGTGCACGCGGTTTGTCTTGAAAACATCCTTTCTTCATTTCATATCCTACTTACTGTAATCTTCCAAATTCTCTAAACGAAGTAGCACCATTTCCCGAAGGCTGAGGTAGGACATTTAGGGCCAGATCATCCTGTCATTTCCACACAGCCTTGCACAGAGATTGGTGAGGGAGCAACGGGCAGCAGGGAAACCCTGCCAGTCCAGAAGAACACAGATATGTTTTCCACTTCAGTGATGAAGAATGATTCTTGGAAGCAACAAAAAGCTGATTTGAAAAAAAAACCCACCCAAATTCTCAACTCACCATCTTGTATAGAACATTTTATCATCGAACCATTTCTCTTTATCCTGCTGAAGAAAACATTAATAATGTAAATTTCCATTTACGTTAGGGAGAAATCAGCATTTAAATACTGTGGTTAAATTATTTTGTATATCATGTTTGTCAACCAAAAATAGGAAATCAGCCTGGTTTGTTTCTCAGGCTATTGGTCAAGAATAAAGCCCCAACAAATTCTGTAAAAATTATCATTATTGATCTAGATTCTGCTTTTTATACCCTCTGTAAAAATAAACTAATTAAAGCAACCATTTTTATTTTAAAGAAACCATTAGTATTGAAATATGTTAAATCACAAAAATGTAGTTTAATTTTATTTGCCTTTTTATTTTTACATTTTTTCCAGGCAGCATGGATATGCCAGAGACTTAATAGGAAAAGGGAAAAATCTTATTGTGAAAGATGTGATCCAGAGCACTACTAACCCATGTACGATGGCCAATGCCTTAGTTATGTTTGGCTGAGGCAATGAGAAGACTGAATGGACCAAAAGTAGGAGTGTTCTAGGAAAGCTGCCTAATTTTCTCACAATCTTAATTTTTATTACCCTGACAATTACGTTGTAAGCAAAAAGTTTAAATAATCGTGCTAATTGCATTGATTAGTGATTGCTACAGCATCTCCCAGTAATGATCAGATCTGTCCTAGGGTGTCTCACCAGCACTCTTTACAGCCAGCTCTGCTCACAAGAAGGTGTTTCACACCACTGAAATGTTACTGGTCAGAACAGAGCTCTGCTGCCCTACTACCAATGACTTCCTCTATTCTACTGGGAGGCCTGTGTGTGCTACATTTGCACCTAAGGCCAACCCTTGAGGTAAGTTTTGAAGGAATCAGGGATGGGTTTAAAGCTCAATCAGGCTCACACTCGAGGTTACATTTGCTTCCTGATTCATCCTTGAGTCTACAAAAATTGGATTATATATACAAAGATGTGGATTGTACGCATTAAGGCCAGGGAGCACCTGGTGATTTGAAATGCACCATTACATCCTTGATGAAGACACAGGATGAGCTCAGCTGACTGTGGGAGATTTTCCTGCCCTCAGGCTGCCAATGGCCAACCTGTCCCTGTGGGGCACAATAAAGCAATTGGTTACACCTTTTCTGAGTTCAGCTCCCAGCCACAACAGCATCTCGTGGCACAATTTATGCACTGTGTAGGGTAGATTTTAAAAAAACCCATTATGATGGTGCCTCTGGTACTAAACCTGAAAACTATGAGGCATTTGGAACCAGCCCAATGGCTAAGTCCAGACCCATATCATATTTTCTTACTGTGGTCTCTTTTGCATGAGTTATTCACTTGATTTGGGGGTGAATTAAGGTGATGCCTCTGGGCTGTGGGCCATTCGAGGTAGTGTTTCACCACACACTAACATATGGTTTGTGCAAACCCCATCAGGATTTCTAAAGGGAAAGTGACTTCCTCCATCAGCTACAAAGGATTTAGAGACTGGCTTTTTAAATGTATAAAGGCTAGGTTTACTCAGCTCTTCTTTGTGTCCTTTGATTAAATAGCAAAAAACCCCCAAACAAAGCAATAAATATTTAAACCCGTCAACAAGTAAAAACAGAAAGGCTAGCCTAGGCTAAAAACAAGCTTTTAAAAAACTCTGCTTTTTAAAAAGCTCTGCTTTTTCCTTCTGAGGAATGCAGTTAGTCCTTGTTGAACTGCTTTTTTTGATATTTCCACATCTTTTATTCTTCACCACCTTCTCTACTGTATTCCCCTTCATCTGCACATCATGCCTAATTCATCACTGGCTGCATATGCATTCATCCAGCAAGAAGTCAAGCCCTCATTCTGCTCCTTGGGACAGAAAGGTTTATCTTCCTTTGGATAGGAGGTTCATGCATACATTTTTTCTCCAAAGAAAGAGTAAATAGACAACTGAACGTTTAAAAGAGTGGTGCATTTTAGAGGACAACTCATGACTAATTTGGGCTTTAAATACATAAAAAACCCAACTCTGTTACACCTGAAATCTACTTTAAAGACATGTTAATATAATTTTGAGGGGCTTCTCCTTTCATTGTAGTGGATCTAAGCAGAATTCATATATGAGCCTTGATAGAAGAGATTGTCACCTACTATGTGGCTGTTCACCAGTCTGCCCAGTAAAGCCCAGAACAACCATTTAAATATCCTTATAACAGACCAGTTGGTTTCAGAGGAGAGAGGAACTGAGATGAATAGCAAGCTGCAAAGACTAGATTATGGTCAAGCTGTGGAAGAGAGCTCTGAGGGGCAAATTGTGTTTTTCATGCATCCGTGCATGTTGATTGATGAGCTATGTGGTACAAACAGGTGTTTTGCCTGTTTTAGTTTATTCTTTGTAAGACAGTCTATAGTCTTGCAGTTCTTCACGTGCTTTTGCAACATAAAGTTTAAAAAAATGTAAAATATTTTTTTTTTATTTATTACAGAAATCCGGGAGTAGTTTTACCTGGTATTGCTCAGCACTATAAATTTGACTGCAAACCTAACATTTTGGACTGCTTCCTACTTCAGTGCTAAAGGAAAGTGAAGTACTTAAGAAGTTTATATATAAATATTAGGCTTAGAAATCTATGCCCTTAGAAGAACTTCTTCAGTATTGGCGAAGGTTGTTTATTTCCTTCTAGGTATATATAGCCATGGATTCCCCCTGGAGACTTGGTAGCTGAAGATAGTTCCTTTCTTGAACAAAACCCAGCAGCACAGAGAAGATACTGGTAGTTAGAGATTTCACCTAAGAAAATGAACTTTTGTCTCTCAGTGTAATATACAGAATTCAATCTTAACTCCAAGGGCAATAGGCAGTCACCACTGGATACTGCCCAAGCAGTAAATCCAGTTTTCTGAAACTGTTCAGACTGAACTGCAGATGTGCATGAAGGAGTCCATGATGTCCATCCAGAGTCATTATAGGGTAACTCCGCTTGCGTTCACAAATTTCAGAAAAAATATTAAAAAATTATGCATGTAAGCAAAATGTTAGAGCCTGAGTACATCCCACATAATATTGTGTAACTCCACAGCAATTCAGTAGTTCTGAATATACTTGTGCAGCATCAGAAGTCTCACGAAGTGCTCCTATTACCTAAAATTACATTTTCTGTAATCTATCATGAAAGGAGAGACTTCCTCCAAATTATCCTCACTTTGCAGCTTTCAGAAAGGTGCAGAACAATAGAAAATTCACAGTCAGTTCAAAATCAGAGACCATTCATAAATACCTTTCCTGAGACTGATTTCCCAGAACAGCTAAGAGAGAGACCACTCCTCCCGGATTTTCACGCACAAGGAAATTCTCATGGAGAAAGGGATTGTCAAATAATTGAAGAAGAAATGGATATGGACAGATTAAATTTTAACTGTGCATGAACAACTTTGAAACAATAACAATATGAGTCCTGGATGTGGCTTATCGTAATGTGGGAATTCAGAAGCCAAGTTGACTTTTTTTCTGAGGAATGCAGTTTAATTTTTTTTTTTTTTTGGCAGCTAAGTATCACTGGCTATTTAAAATGTATTGTCACAATTCTTGCAGGTTATTGTTCCATGTGGCTGTACTTCTTAGATGGGAATTTGTAAGCAGGTCATGACTAAAAGCAATACAATTGCACTCAGCTATTCAAATATTCAAATATATCATGCTATATTTATTGGAAACAAAGTCTGACAAGATTATGTGTATACTAGGAACTGATAATGAAACATTGCATTGCATTGGCAATGGCAATGGCAGCGTCAGCAACAGAGAAATTACAAACCTTAAATATTTATATAGTAAAATGAAATGCAGCTATTAATGCTTCCAAGAAGCATGCACTGCAGTGCTATAGATAGACATGAAGAATAGAGTTTTGGAATATCTCTAACAGGGCAATTTATCACTTTTGCAGAGTAGTTCCACATCTATGGAAACACAGTCTTAAAGAAATTAGAAAAAGAGTTGCAAAGGTCTGAACACGAAAAATGGATGTTCCTAAGGCTTAAATACACAATGGAAAATGAATGTCATAAGTAACCCATTTTTCTGGATTGTTGATTTATTTATATTGACTTAAAAACAGTAACTACACATATTTTTTTAAAATGCTTTGGAAGTCTGTGGTACTTATGGTCCTTCAGAAGATCATATACTTATTTTCTTTTCATTACTTTAATTCTTTGAAACACTACCACTTCAATGGTTATTATTTTCTGTGTGAGAAGACTAGGAATAAACAGAACAGTCCTTAAACATAGAATTAATGGTGCTTAATCTCAGTTGTTTTTTTTTATTGTTGTTGCTGGAAGAAATCCTGAGGTCCTGCATAGAGCATGAAGAGGAATCCTGTGAGGATACAGGATCTGGGCCCATTATACTATTTCCTCCAGCAGCCTCATGAAGCAAAGCTTCCTGGTGCAGTCCTGGTGCAGTCCCAACTTCATCAACCACTTTAAACACAAGGACTACAGGAAGCTGGGATTTCTGTTTACTTATTCCCAAAATAGGATTGAGATTAAACTATGGTATTTCTGCCTAGTGATGAGAAAAACCTGGCTTATTGCAATATCGAAGTTAGTAATTTAAAGACTTCGAAAGCTATGCATAATGATTTGGATTACTTTCAGTCATCTTGTTTGAGCTGCTGGTGTAAAATTATAGCATTTTTTTGAGAAAAGAAGGACTAAGGATATGGTGGGGAGCCCTGTGCTTCAATTTCTTGTCTCTGCATTTATTTTTTGGTGGTTGTTGTTTAGTTTAAGGTCACTTGAACCAGCCAGAAAGGTGAACTCGGAAAGGGTCTCCTCCCTTCTAAGTGAGGCTGTGAGTGATGGCCACAGCAGTGTACATCAGACCAATTACCAGCTAAGGCTGTCTTCTTCTTCTCTTATCCTACACGGGCTGGTACCAGGAGAGCATCCAGATGAGACCTAATTTAGTCTGTCATTAAACCCCCGTCCTTTTTTCAACTATAAGCTTCCAGACTTGAAAAAAAACTCCAGTTTTCTCCTTATACAGGCACAGAAATGCTATTGCTAAGCTCAGTGCCTGTGCCATCACATACAAAGAAACATGAGCTCAGGTAAGTAGAACTTTATAGTGCCTAAATTGCATATTTTGCTTCTTATCTTACAAATAATGTGGTGTCTTGGTGAATGATGGCCATTCACAATTCCAAGAGTGGATGGTCCATACATAGTTGTTCTGCATTTCCTCCTCAAAGTCACTATTCATCAAGAGAAGTATCATAGTACTAAAAATATTGAAATAGTATTAGAAATATACTTTGAGAAATTTTGGCTGATTCTAAATTTTAGGCTTAACCATCCCCTAGCTTTCACATTTGAACCCAGCTAACGGATATTTTTCAGCCTGAATCTATCTCTACTGTTTGCTCTTCTACAATCCAAGCAATCCACTTGATTAAACTAAGCAGAGAAATCCAGGGAATTCAGATGAGTTTACGGTCAGAAAATACCACAGCACTCAAACCAAAAAGTTGCAGTAATGATTTCCTTTGCACAAAAGGGCATTAGTCTTGTCCTCTAACTTTAGTAAATGGGAAGGCCCAGACCATAAGGAAAAATATACTTGCATTATGCATATTCTTCATGTGTAAAAGACTCTGTGGGAAATACTGTGGTAGAACTGGTCATGAATACTTTAATGCCTTTTGGGAATTTGCAGTCAAACGTCTGTTCCATTTTAAGAAAAATCCTTCTTGCTTGAATGTGCCTCAGTAGGTTTGCCTGATCCTGGACTGGGGCTTGCTTTTTGCCTTTAAAGTGAAATATCAAATTACAATTTGCAAGTAAATTGGCAGTCTATAGTGATATCAATATATCATCTGATACATACAAGCATTTGCAGAGCTTAGGGAAACAGCTCTCTGCATTCTCAAATGCCTGAGCATTTCAAATATTAACAAGAGTGTCAGCAACAGCACTTTAACCCTACTTCCCAATGGGCAGTGGCAGAAGGAAGTGGAAGGATATTTCACATCCCATATTTCACAACACAGCAAAATCCAATACAAGCAGTGGAGTATTCATGTATATTTTAAGACTTGCCATTGCTCTGTAGAGGATTTAGTTTATTAAGTAATGGTTCACTGCAAGAAAAATTACAATGTTTCATATCAGATATTGTTTTTGTCCAGAATTTTTCCATGTTTTGTTGTTATTGTTGTTGTGAGGTTTTGTTTGTTTTTTTTGGGTGGGGACACACACACAAACAAACCCTTGTTCAAAAAGGGACAGGACATTTTCAAAGGAAAAAAAATTTAGGATAAATATAATCTTAAACTCTAGGCAATATTTAATTTGATATCATATTTCAAAATAGCACTGTGTATATGTATGTACAAAAGCAGATGATATATGCTTATACTTTGATGATGAAAATGAATAGATTAATAACATGTTCATCAATCAGAGAAAAAACATAGTAATCAATATAAAGGAATAAGGAGAGTTTTATAGGTCATTTTATTATACAGTGTCATAACTTTGACAGGCATAATGAATGTTAGTTAATTTTACTACCCAATGCCATGGATGAACATTCAAAAAAGAAAAAAGGCAAAGAATTGAAAATCTGAGATGAATTTTCATTACCCTCACAATAGTTTATAAATATATAAGATATACTATCTTATGACACACTTCTTACATTTCTCTTACTGTTACAGAGCTGAGCGCTCACTCTCCCTCTTTAGTTTTATAAGGATTAAGAGTATCCCCACTTCCTGAGGTTGGTAGCTTTATTGTGGCATTACAATATTTACAGCATCTGATGTCTGCAATTTAATGTTGTACAGAGGGCAATGGTTCCCTGTTCTGCTGAGCTTGTTTGGCAAAACATGATGCTTTAACCCAATTTTGACGCAGTTAGTGGAGAGGAAGAAAACACAGATACAGCAATGAATGTCTAAGGAGTTGAACAAACCTGCATGGCAATGACACTGAAGCACTTCCTTGCCATAATGTGTACTTGTGTTTTCATCTGGGAGTTGACTTCATTCCACACAGACATTTTCTAAACCCTTGCTTACTAAGATGGTTGACTTAAGCTTGCTTCGAGGATGTGATTGTAACAACACTCCACAAACACAAAAATCCCTCAATCTAGATCTTAAGTGACTCTGGAATGTTTTAAAATGGCTTAGACACTTTGAGCTAAATTTGTAATGGCATTCATGGAGCTCTGTGATGGCTCTTAGTCAAACTGTTTGACGGTGATCTGCTCGTGTTCACATTTCAGCTCCTGTTGCTTCTCCTTCCAACACATACCCTTGCTTTCCCTAAGCAGCACCTGACAGGGGTGGTTTTCCCAGCCCTCAATCCCCAACAAAATTTAACAAAGCTGACAGTGAACAGTAAATGTTTACATAACATCAGATTTCAAATCCATTAAGAACACAAGCTTTCCAGCTGAGCCTAAGAGCTTTTCAGGGACATTGCCTGTGCATCTCTCGGAGATTTCCCATTCTGTCCCTGTTGGGCAGAGGCAGAGTCATTTGTGCCACAGTGAAACAAACCACACTGATGTACACTAGTTTTCTGTGGGTTTGGGTTTGTTTGTGTCCAGTTAGTTAGAGCAGCCGGGACCTGTTCATCACTGTGTGGGTGAAACCCAAACTGTGTATTCTACACCCTCTATGCCATTTCCCAGAAACTGTTAACGACAGGCCATTTGCAGCAGCTGCCCAGAGCACACCTGACCCCTCAGGCTACAAGCTGAATGTTAAGAGGCCTGTGAGGCAGGAGGATGTTTCTGTCCTCACACCCAGGACTCACAATCACCCACTGTGGAACTCCCCACCCTGGGGGAGGGACTGGGCATTCCTGCCCGAACCTGGGTGTATACAATCTTGGGGTCTGGGGACTTCTGGCACCACTTGTGGGATCCAGAGGAGGACCAGAACCTCGACGGGACTGTGACCATCATCCTTGACCGGACTGTGACCCCCACTTTCACCAACAGGTTTTCCTCTCCTTTTACTCTGGACTTGGGAGGGCTACATGGGGCTCGGCCGGGGCCCAACGAACACCATTCTGTTCATGCCCCAGAGTGCTGAGTTATACATCTGGGTGTTATGGGTTAAAACCAATTGTCTGCATAATTGTATTTATTGTATCATTTTCATTAAATTGTAATTCTGATTTATAATCTCTTTTGAGTTATGTTCATTTCTCCTGCCGGTTTACCTTTAAACCAGCACAGTTTGATTGGTTTGGGTTTTTTGTTGTTTTGTTTTTTGTTTGTTTCATTTGGTTTTTTGTTTGTTTTTTTGTTTTGGGGTTTGGTTTTTTGTTTTTTGGGGTTTTTTCCATTTGACACCCATAAGGAAAATATTCCCCTTATCCCCTTCCTTTTGGGACCTGGAGGAAGTCAAGCATTATTTTTGTACGACACCTATCAGCAATAGCAAGCCATGTGTCACAAGGAACCATTTTGGAATAGCGTGGTAGTTTTAAAGTGTGGATAGTATTAGAGGTACACGTTGCCTCAATTTTTTTTAACAAGGTGAGGTTTCAAAGCAAACTGATGATTTCTATGTGGCTTTCTATAAATCCATGCCTCATCCTCCCTGGAGTATTATCTATTTACTCTCCTCTGTGCTGGCCAGCATAAAAGCATCTTTCGTGTTGAACAAATGTAAGCAAATTTTACTCTTAGTTGTTTTGCAAAGAATGGGGTAGAGATAGATAAAATATTAGCAGCCCAGATCATGCTGTGAATGATATGTTTCAAATATTTTACCAGATCAATCACCTCTTTTGGACACACAAGGCAACACAAAGAGATAATCTAAGTCTCTCAACTTAACTTCTTGGCATATTTCCATTTGTTTTCTTAAAATCTGTACCTGAAACTCATTAAAATTCAGTAAGGGTCACTTCTTTCTTCTTGGTAATGTTATTCCTCTTCTTTCTGGCACTAGTAGTCTAAGAAGAAAGCTTTAAATGCAAGATTCGTCTAAAACCAAAGATTAATCAAATCTTTCAGCATTAGCACCTTTATTTTACTCCTGTTAAAGGGGCTTAGGTAACTTTTGTTCTTTCTCCTTGAAACCTCTGCATAACATTCATTAGTACTTCCTTACGATTCACATAATTCAGAAATTGGTTATGATATGTTGTACTGTGTTAGTTGAAATAACTTCTCCCTACTGAAGAAGCAGGAGTCCAGGTGCAGAAAGAAATCTGCAGTTGTGCAGGCAAGCCCTTCTGTGAGATAATATTTTAAATTATAGAGTTTACATTTTCATCACAGTTGTTGGTTAATGAATCGTTTGGAAACCAGACATAATTCTGCTTGAATCAATACCATTGTTGCCAATATCCACCTACTAATTCAGCCGGTAATTTTTAGTGGATGCAATGTTCATGACTGATTGCTTTGCATGCCAAGGCCAGTTATCTGTGTTAAATGCAGTGGTTTCCTTCTTATGAGTAAAAGATCGAGATGTTTTAAACAGAGCAGTAAAGAATAATGAACTTCAGGCATCAGATTTGGATCAATACCTGCAGTTTTGTAAAGTAGACAACTGAGACATGGTAGCTCCTGACAGCGGTACAAATGCTTATGATTAATCGATATTTTAAACGTCGTTAGTCAGAGAGAGCTGGGGTCCTATTCATAAGGATATGCACACATTAATTCTTTCCAAATTTACCATGTATGATAGGTTTAAATCATAAAGCCATGGTATAGGAACAAACTAGTTTTTCACAGTATGTCTGTCTTGTTCAATGGATTAAAATAGACTGTGTTCACTTATTGACAGTTGTTCAGCAGTTTGTTTTCCCTTATCACTCAGTGTGTATTCCAAAGCATATTTATTGCACACAATACAGTCTCACTTCCCAGACAGACTTATTCAAGTCCTACAGCTTTGATACCTAGTTTTGAAGCCCCATAGATGTGTCCTTAGGCCCTCAACTCTTTACTGAAGATTTCCGTCTATGTGGACCCAAAATAAAAAGAGATTCAAATCATCCTGTAGAATTGACTTCTCCTTGTAATTATTTCCCAATCTGTTAAAGTCTGTGCCATCTGAAAGCAGAACCAGCAATGACTCATATTTTCTTCTGGGTCATAGATGAGAATATTAAACTGCAGCAAGCTAAAAGCAGATCTTTGGGTGATTTGACTACTGACAATCCTTTTGGGTGGTAACTTTTTTTCCAGTTAGTCTTCTAATTTGAGATGTATCATTCAGTCAGTATAACTATCAATTTACAAAAGGTTATATTTTATTTCATATAATGCTATTACTTTAAGCAAACAGAATTAGATCAAATGCTTTTAGAAATCTGCTGATATCTATCCTTTCTACCAATTAGGAGCCCCATTTGAAATAGAATTTTTTGAAAAGTATTGCCTTTGAAAACCAAATTATAAGCTACAGTTTTTATTAAGATTCTGGTAAAAGTGGTGACATAAGCAGGATTGAAAAAAACTCAAAAGAAAATTTAAAGTGCAAAAGGTGTGAAAATCAAGTTCAAAAGCCATTGAAGTACCTTTTTTTTCTCCATCTCCACACAAAAGTTATTTCCTAGAGCCATTTTCCCAGAAAAGTGGACATTTTTTTGTTCTTTCTGCAAACTGCTAAAATAAAGGACTTATGATCAATTTGAGAAATTTTATGAAAAAACCCCCAGAATATCCATGAAAAAATAAGCAATCTCTCCACAAAAGGTCAAATGAGAAGATAATTGGTCTACTCAATTATGCATTAACAGACCTGTTCAATAACGTAATTTGCAAGTGTCCTCTGAGTATTATTGGTTGCTAGGGCTCATCTACTTTATCTAGTAGATACTTTATCAAGAACTGGCTCAGGTAAAGGAAAAAAGATTTTCAGTCTCCTAAGCTATTCTGAGATGCCACTTGCTTAGTTTTGTCTGACATGAGTGTACGCAGTACGCCTTGAGCAATATCTGTCTGGAACCTTCCGATTCAAGGTCAACATTGACTGAATCTCAACTCTGGGTTGCTTAAGATCCCCAAGAGTGTGATGCCTGACCTCAGCCCTGAGATGGAGTGGAAAGTCTTCACCATTTTACAGAAATGGTGTCTGTCTGCCTGCTCCTGAGACTTCAGCCCTTATTCGTACCTTCCTCGTTCCTAAGGTTTATGTGCCTGCTATATCCTACTGTGGCACTTTTACTGCTTCAGTGGCATCACCAACTGTAATGGGAACACAGCAATAATGATGATATCCTTTTCAATCTGATTTGTAGTGGCTAAATCCAATTCTATTTAATTTGAAGATTTTATCTGAGCTTTTACTTGCTATCCAGAGACTCAAGGAGCTGAAAATGGCTTACCATTAATTATGAATATCTGTGAGAAACAGAAATCCAAAGACAAATTGTACTGCCAAACCCCCTCAATGCCTAGTACACATTGGTCACGCTTATTTTGTTCCCACAGAGTGGTTTGTCTGTCATACTGCTATCAGCTTCTTTTATGATCACTTTTGAGCTTATATTATTTTTGATTAGCTCATGTTTTAGATCATTAGTTCAACAAATAACCTGTAGCTCAGTGACAGATAATCTGTGTTGAGTGAGTATCGTTCAACCAAATCCTGACAATTCCCCCTGATTTAGTTTTTAATAGTAATTTTAAACACTTTAAAGAATAAGTTAAATGAACATGAAGAATGTTCTCAGTTTCATATTTTGTGTATCCATCATCTGTTAGACACCCACTCTGAGCTCCATCACGCTAATCAATCATTTTGTGCAAGTTATTATATTTGCATTACATAAAGAGATAAACACACTTCCATTTTTCAAGTGCTATTGTACCTGTTATTCTTCCTTGTATGCACAGCCAATGACCATAGCAATAAGTTAATACCAATTTCTGTTTAAAAAGTGACCTTTGAATGCCATTAATTTATTGATTTTTAAGTTTCCATAGAGTTCAATGTTGCACAAACAGATTTTAAATCACCTACTGACCTATGCTTCTCTTCTAAAATCCTCCAATTTTCTGGGAAAAAAATGGATTTGGGGCATGTATGTCTTAATGGAAAGACATTGTTTGGGTATTGCTCAAAAGTGCTAATGCAAAGAACAATGTCCCCCAACAGCACAGATGGCCTGTGGAGGAAAATTAGCTAATTATAACCCTGGAGAAATGGTTATCTTATTACAGAAGTTAAAAAAATCCTAGCAGGTATATACAAACTTGTAATTTTATGCTCTATAGTTTCTTATCAAAACCAAGAGGAAAGAACAGGAGGAACATTGAGGTAGAGGGAAATATTCAATGCCCTGATCATCAAATCATAGAACAATTTAGGACAGAAAACACCTATAAGATCACTGAGTCCCACCATTAACCTAACAGTGCCCAGTTCACCACTAAACCCTGCCCCTAAGTGCCACATCAACACATCTTCTAAATACCTTCAGGGATGGTGACTCTACCACTTCCTTGGGAAGGCTGATGGTTGACAACACTTTAGCTGAAAACACTTTTCCTAATATTCAATGTAGGGCACACCCCCTCCCACCACCACGACAGAAC